>QXDM01000089.1:0-377449 GCA_003730235.1 Pythium guiyangense
TTAGCCGTTGTATTGAAAGATACTAAGCGACAACCGAAAAGTAAAAAGACAGACGAAGCATACGATTGGGTAAAGACACGTGACTTGGTATTTGGTATTTTGAACATGCAATTAAACAAACATGGGGCTGTTCTCAGTCGTCTAAAAGAGCTCGTGAGAAATAAGAGGACAAGAGAGCAAACAAATATGGCTAAGAGGACTTTGACGTCCCTAACCCTTCGAAAGGTATTGATAGCGTTGAAATGGAGGACCGAGCGTGGGGTATCATTGGCGAATGTTTCAAAAGTACGCATCCGTGAGAAACGTTAAAAAATACTCGAACCTGTAGGCTATGATAAGAATGTAATGAAAAATTTCTATCTCGATTACAAAGACGGAGGTATTGTCATAAAAACAAAGCAACGAATCGAGAGAACAATGCAATATCACCACAAGTTAGTTGGGGGTAATACATTGAATCGTATTCTAAATACATTGAGTGAGAATGGGATTAGCGTAAATATTGAAGAGAGAAACGTGTGCAAAGGTAATTAATGTCAGCTCTAAGCCATGGTCTAGTGAGAGAGACGAAAAAATGGGACCTTGCGAACCAGAGTGGTACAAAGAGAGTAAATGATTTAGCCCAGGGTAAGCAAAAAAAGAAAATTATTACCCCACGCGGCATTCATTCACAAAGCATGACCCCCCTTAGAGTATCGTAAGACGGTTGAAATATTGTATAGCATGAATCCTTGGTTGTCATACACACAACTATGCATTCCATCCCAACACATATTGATAATTCTAAAGTTGTTGTATCTCAACCGTATTGGCTAAACCTATGAACGGGAAGTTAGCTCAGATGACGTAATTCGAGGCAAGCTAACTTTAGCCAATAAGAAAGGGGTACGGCCTCACAGTGAAGACGTTAATACAATGTCTCGAATTGTATGGCCCGCAACATTCGAACGTCTCATTCATATTTAAATGTAGCGTTACACCATCTTGACAATCCATATGATCTTGATGCTATTAACAAAAGTCTTGCAGCAATTGGCTCGATGACAAGTAGCAATGTAGAAGATATTGATGATATTGATGTCAGTAACTTTACAAATCGGTTACAAGGTGCTGGCATGCGTCCGCAGCGCAAAGTTGGGCGACCATTCAATTTGAATGATATCAAGGAAGTGGAACCGCAAGTGACTTGAATATATAAACAAATTGGAAGTAAAATTATCCGTGTCGTCGATCTTGATCAAGGAAAGTTGAAGCTAGTGTATCCGAACAGAACCTCGGTCGGTAAAAATTCGATCAATCGGAGCAGGCGTTGTCTCTCTACTGAAAGGTATTGTATATGACAATAATATTGATTCTGACCAATATGAAAAATTGGATTTCGACGATCGTCAGCTCGTTTCAGAGATACTCAAGGCATGTCACCTCAACTACGAGAGTAAGCAACCATTAAAAGAACCACGAGAGGCATTTGCGAGCTGAATTTGATAAGTACGAGCTCAGATCATGATTGGCAATGACAATAAACATGCACTAAAAGAGTTGAAAAACGCGTGCGGTAGATATGTTCGAGCAAGGGATGCTCAATAAAATACAATTCAAGGAAATTTCTTCCCTATAAATATAGAGCAGATTCTCCAAACTAATTTATTGGAAACTACAATAAGTCGTGATGATTATTTCAAACCCATTGATGTTCAATGGTAAAGTCTATAAAAATGACAGCCAAACGAACGAAAAGAAACTGAAAGAGCTAATGAAGAAGCTCATACTTGAAGAAGATACGAAAATGACTGAGACTACCGTATAGAGCCCTTAGGTGGAACGATATGGCGAGGGCAATTTCGAAAGCAACAGTCAAAAAATCGAAGACGTTTAAGCTATAACCTTCTTCAGAAATAGTACTTCGTTTTGAAGCACTTTAATTTTTTTGATTAATTGCTTGATCACAGACAAGTTGATAATACGTATTTGGCTTGTAATCTACATTCAGTTGAAACACTGTCATCCAAATCTTCGTTTGGAATTAATTCAACAACTTCGAATGCGACTTCAGCTGCTTCTTGCGCAATAGCCCGATCTTTTGCTTTTTTGTAGCATCGGATTTGTAATTGTATGACACAGGATTAAACTTTTGTAGCGCTCTAAATCAATATCAACAGATTGATATTTTCTTTCAATCGTCTGTCTGATTGACTCCATATAGATTGACAGAATACTATTCCAGAAAATAGAGCAGAAACATTACTGAGAAAATACGGCCCTACTGCGCTTGCAACACTTTGACTTGCAATGGGAGCCCCTATCGTATTGTGCTGATATAATTGATAACTCCCTCCTCCAGCAGCAAACGTTATTGATTCTCCATTAGCCACTTCTAGTGGGCATTTGGGGGTGGTTGTGTTGATACCTACACGGCTAGCTGCAGTTATGGACAGAACATTATCACCTCCATAGAACCCGAGCGAGAGACGATTCAAAGGGTTATTTTGCTCTCCAGCCCACGTAAAACCAATAATCCCACAATCAACATTTTGAAGCGTTCTACCAAATATCATCGTAGATTTATTTCCGGCTGTCATTGTTGATTGAAGAGATACTATTTTTCGTTCTGACAGAGATGTGCTTTCCATTGCTACATCTCCTAGCCAGATACCCTGACGACCACGAATAGATCCATTTACATCAAGGTTACTAAGACTATCAATTGTACTTGAATTAACCGATACTCGTCGATTCGCCAGATCAATGTTGAGACTTGGTGTCGTAGTCGAATCAGTTAATTTGCCATGCGACTCTTCCTGGCGAAGCAGACGAGTCAATCCATAACCAATTTGAAGTTGATGTTGACCCGCCCTGAGATCGAAGTTGCAATTGATTTCGAAACACACCACTTCGTGAATCTGAAACCCAGGCTTGTTGAATAGAATTATAATTTGACGGTGAACTCGAACGGTCAGATATGTCTTGGATACAAAACGAACTTGTAGCTGAGCGAACAACGATGCTTCCAAGGCCGTCTCCAGTGACGCCCGATCCGGTTTGAAAAAGCATAAGATTTTGGGTTGAAGGAGAATTATCGAAAGCATACCAACGCGTTGAGGACGTACCAGATTGATTTAAGGCAATTTATCAACTAAGACATTGGTAAGAGTAGATGCAGATGGATTAAACAAAGTGTCTCCAATATACAGTTGAGTGCAATTTAAACCTCCTTGGACGTTTAGTTTGTACGTCCCGTTGCTACTCCCACCAATACTGACATTCCCTGCGCTCGAAATATATAATGCCCCTGAATTTGATGTTTGCAAACTAAACCATGAGCCGTCGTAGGGCCAAAATAGCTGTAACCAGCTGAGTATAGTTGAAGAGCAACGCTAGCTCCAGACACTTGAGTAGCTGTGATAGGAGTATATGCTGTCGAATTTGTAAAATACATTGAGCGAAAGCCTGTAACATCATTGTTAGTATCAACTGTAGCTACTTTTCCTGCTGCAATACTCCCATTCGTAACACCGCTGAGTAAATTTGCTTGAGTTGATGTTAGTGAAATTCCACCCAAGACCAATGTTGATGTATTTATTGAATTTAAGTTTCCAATATTTCTCGATGAATCCACAATAAGTGCCTTTGAAGCAGTAGCGGTTCCTACGGTTAATCCCGTAAGATAATTTACATGAACGTTGCTAAAACCCGCTCCGCCAATTGTCATATCGGTACAAGCAATACTATTGACGTTTGATATTGATCTGTTTGAATCAATGACAAGTGCCTTAGAAGCAGTAGCGATACCCGCTGTAATACCACTGATTAACGTTGTATCGGATTGTGTTAAATTGACTCCGTTTAGCTGAAGCGTACCAATAACATTCACAATCCCCGTCTCAGAAATAGTTAAACGATTGGTGTTTGCTGTCATGAGAGAAAACCCGTGGGCGCTTGTGGTTCCCATACTTGAAAATGACGCAACACTATTCAGTTGTAGAGCAAATTGAGCCGTGTTTTGGCTTGCTTCCCAGGATGTATAAGGTGATGAATTATAGCAACTGATTTTCTTAATTCCAGATATGTCACGGTTTGAATCCACAACCAATGCTTTGTTTGCAGTGGCAAATCCAGGTGTAACACCAGTGATAAACGTTGTATCCGGTTGTGTGAGATTAACTCCATTCAATTGAAGAGTCCCAATAATATTTACAACTCCGGTTTCACTGATTACAATACGATTGCTATTTGAGCTCATGATAGCAAAAGGATGGGCTGATGTAGTGCCTAGCGAATTCATTTGTAACGCAACTTGAGCAGTGGATTGATTAGATTCAAAGCTTGTGTAAGGGGACACATGACTTGTCGATATCTTTTTAAGAGTTGCTATGTCTCGATTAGAATCAACGACAAGAGCCTTTCCCGCGGTGGTAATACCTGCTGTAACACCGTCCAACAGAGTTAAACCAGAGGTCGCTACATTATTTATTGTCACACAACCAATATTATTGATATTGGTTATTGATCTATTCACGTCGCAACATAACAAGCTGCTGGGGGTTTGCAACGCCGATTGAAATAGAGGATAAGTAGCTAAGGCGATAGTCATTCTTTGATAGAAAGTACGTTTGAGCAGTCTCTAAAGTCAATGCTTCTTCGTCGGCATACGCAGATGGATCATAGACGAAAGACACAATTTTGTGTTGTATTATATATATAGAGAGTCAAATATAAGAAAATCAATACAATAAAATATGACCATTACAAAAGGTAGAGCCAAAGCAAGCTTTGGGGTCGGAGACCTCAAGGCTCGCGCCTCGAGAGGTCTCCTCTCCGCATGCGACTCAGCCTTGCAGTCTGAGCACAAGCTCATTCCAGACTATGGAGGATCGCTACCTAAGCAATATCGCTCAGGTAGTGTTGGTGAAATCAACGATTTAGCAATCAAGAAGCTGTTCTGAATGATCCTCGTGGGTCCCTCATTCTCAGGAAAGAACAATCTTGTTTTCCATATTCTCAAACACTCTCCAAATGTTTTCAGTCATTTGCACATTATTGCTCGTAACCCTGATCAGGAGTTGTACAATTATTTGAAAGATCAATTGAAAGGTTTTGTGTCTTTTTGGGGGCAAGATGAAGTCCCGAGGGTCGATGGAATCAGAAAATCAAAATCAATGGATGGGATTGAGCTTGTAATCATCGATGACTTTTCTAACGATATCAATCTACAAAAGAATGTGTTCAGTCGTTACTTCACAAGAGGACGTCATTTCAAGCTTTCTACAATATTCTTAACACAATCTTACTTTCAAGGAACGTATAAGCTTATCCGAAGCAATGCGGAATATTGTGCAATATTAAAGGCCAATAGCCGACGGGACTTAGCTCTGGTATTGAAAGATTTCAATATTGACATCAGCGAAGATGGGTTCTATGGAGCATATAAGAAAGCTACGAGTTCAAAAGGACAAATGCTTTTCATTGATTCAGTAAATTCGCACATTCGCTCAAATTTCGATATGGTATTTGACAATAAAACATTGGAACTCAGTCGCATTAATAAATCCGTCAGTAAAATGTAATACCACTTGAAGCAATTTAATTGGCGACTCGACAAACTTTGTTTGTCTCAATATAACTTCTTTCATATAAATAACCATGAGTTACTTAGTCTCCATCAACAGAGCACATATCGTTAGCAATGGACTCAACAATCAATTTGAATACTCACTACCGACGTCGAGTGCAAATCTCAAAGATATGGAAATGTGCATCAAGAAAATTTCTATGTATAATTCTGTGTTTAACATTGACGCTGAACGCTTCTCAAGTAGCAATCAGTTCCAGATTGAATTCCCAACAGGTAGTACGGTTTCTAATTTGGCCATTACCCTTCCGAACGGATACTATGAATACAAAGACATTAACAAAATGATTCAGCGTGCATGTATCCAAGCTGGTGCATATTTAATCGATGCTAACGGTGAAAATGTATTTTACGTCGCTTTGTCTTCAAATAGCGTATATTACAGTGCTCAATTCGACTTGACACCACTACCAACGTCACTAGGAACTCTTACTCGACCAGCATTGGGTTTATATAGTACATCAGGCACTGGTTTGCCAAGTACGACTCGAACACCTCGTATTGTAATAAATAACGCTTCGTTTGGCTTAATTGTGGGTTTAACTACAGGTACGTACCCAGCTGCAGTTTCGAGTGTTGCAAATAGTGTGTTAAGTAACATTCCGCCAGAAATATCTCCTGTGTCTTCATATGCTCTCAGATGTTCATTGGTTGATAACTTCTTTAATATCCCGTCAGATTTGCTTTGCTCATTTGATACACAAGGTACAACTTCGGGCCAGCTGATTTCTTACGAACCAAATGAATACGCTTGGTTGGCTGTCGCTCCAGGCAATAGTCCATCCATCAAATTGACAATTACTGATCAGCTCGGTCGTTTTATCAAATTCAATGATCCCAATATTTTGATTGAAATTCTTTTCAGAGTCAAAAAACAATTCTGAGTGAATGTAATTTACTTAGGATAAGCGAAAGCTTCCACCTCGGCGAGCTCGTAGCATTGCCATTTTTTCTTTCATTGGATCGCTACCTTTGAGCCGTTGGCTCGTTCTAGAACGAGTCGGCGGCGACTCCTCGCTCGTCGAGTTGCCAATTTTTTTCGTCGGCAGTCCGACCCCAGTGAGGCTTTTCAAAGCCTGTCGAGCCGGTGCAACAACAGCTCCATATGGACCAAGTGCAGTTGCCAAAGGAGCTACAGCATTGTCTAAACCCAAAGAAACTGCAGGTTTGATAGCTGGCCAGATATCTTTCTTAAATGTACCCCAAGCTTTCTTCAACCAATCACCTAGAGCGCCGCCTTCAAGCTGGCTCGTAACCTGAAGACCCTCTGGACTAAGATGGACACGAGTACCAGTTCCTTTCTTTTTCGCCTTTGCAATTTTTGCGGCTACTTCTGGGTGGACATGGAGTTTGTAACCACTTCCCTGAAGTTGTTGTTTGCTTAGAGGAATTTGTTTGCCTTGAGCCGCTTTACGGATTTGCGGCTCAGTAATATCAATGGTAACACCTTTGTAAAACGTCATATCTATTAGAACGAAGTTCGAAGGATCGCAGATCTGAGAACAAGTTCTCTAAGATCTGCTCTATATTATGAGGTTAGAATAATACATAATTAAATTAAATAACGTTGATGTCCAGATTGTTGAACCCTTTCAGCAAATGCATTTTATTGTACTGCTTCGCATATAGCCATAGCAATACATATACACCGCAATAATCACTGTATGTACCTTGATATTGTATTGTATTGTACTTTAGGTTTCCTAATACAGAAGGTGGTCCTACAGACATGCTGTCAAAATATTCGTGGTCATGCACAGCAACCCAATGCCAATGCCAGTACCCCTTCGCAACAAAATAATGTACGATCCTTTAGGTAGGGGTTTCTTGATCTCTTGTATCGCCAATATTCCATCAACCTTAACGTTTAATCGTCTCGCTAGGTCCAATAGTTCTCTGTCAGACGTCACCGCCTTGATATTGCTCATTATTTATTTTTCATTTACTATATCTATTGTAGCAATATAATATAACAATAACATAATCATGAGTGATACCACCCAACTCAGTGACCAATATTTGCTCCAGCAAGAGCTGAAGAACGATGTCAGTGTTCGCGTCAGCAATAACAAGCATCTCGTATATGTACCAGATGGTAACCAAGGCTCGTACCAAAGCGGGTTAATTGATATTGATGCAACGACTGCACTTACAGGTGCTTCGGGTGCTGCTGCTATTTCTGACGGCTTTCTGATGATCCCGTACCCTGTAACCATGTCTATTGGTGGTACCATCCCGCCGGCTCCAGGTGTAGGCATTCGTAAGCCATTCACCCGTTTCAGTCTTGCTCCGAAATGCGGCATTTGGAATTTTATTTCTAGTATCCAACTTGAACTGAACGGAAAGAAAATCCTAACAGAAGACACCTACCGTTCATTTTGGAATAACTTACGAGTGCAAAATGAATGCATCACTGACTACGTCAAAAAACATGGAGCTGAACTTTTCCTCGCCCCTGATGACTGGCAGAGTATTAACTTTAGTAAGCTTGCTACTACAGTTGGTGATGGATATTCTAACTCGAACTTAAGTGGGAATCTCACTTTTAAACCGGATAATAGTGAAACACAGTCGTCTGAAAACAACTCTTTTAACACTGGGTTTGCAGATCGCCTTCTCAACGCCCCAATGATTATTGACAAGGCCAATGCGACAGGATCCTTTGCTGGGCTTCTTTTGGAACGACGGCTGGTCTGAACGTTGTTCAGCAAAGTGGTCGCAGTTGCTTCAAGGAGTATGATGTACCCGCAGCTGGTGGTGTATGTGGAGAGTGGTTCTACATGCTCCGAGTCAAACTAACTGACTTGCACCCGATTTTCAAAGAGCTTAACCTCCTTGGTAGTCCGCAGCTAAAGCTCCGCATTCGTATGAACGCCGGTCAATTCACAGTTTCGTCCGATGGAACTGGTATGAAGCTTGACTCTGTTACTATGACTAGTGGCGAGGTCAATCCTATCATGCTCGCCCCTATGGGTACAGACAATCCTCTTGGCCCTGGTGACAGCTCCTACAATCGACTCGTGACTGGAACAACTTTAACTGTCGCCTTCGGTCCGGTTCAAAACCCTCTTCAAACTATTAACACATCGAAGCAGTACTTCCCATTCAACACTCTCCGTCTCTATGTTCCGTTTTACGAGCTAGAAAATCCGATGGCACTAATTAACCATCCAACGAAGAAGGTCAGCTACCTTGATTGCTACTCTCAAATTTTCCGTGGCAAAGCTGGTGAATCGCTTGACAGCCCTGCGGGGCAACAGAACGCTTCATTTGCGTTACAAATTAGTGGTAACCACCGAAACGTTAAAGCTGTAGCCGTGTTACCGTACGCTGACACACGCATTGGTCATTTTGCAACTGCACACAACACCCCACAATGGCAAAGTCCTTTTGACAGTGCTCCGTGGTCGGTTTGCCCTGGTGCATACATCCGTAACTTCAATGTTCAAATCGGTAATAAAAACGTATTTGCTTCGTCCCAAGATTACGACTTTGAAAGTTTTGCTCAAGAGTTTGCGAAGCTATCTGCAGTAAATGGAGATATCTCTCGTGTATTTACAAGTGGTCTTATTAGTCGCGATGCGTGGTCCATGGCTCACCGTGTCATGGTCGCAGATACTTCGCGTATTAGTGAGAAAGATGTTCCGGCTAGTATTACCATTTCGGGGATCAACGGTTCGGCTCAAGGCTTATATTTAATTGTTCTCATAATTTACGAGCGGGAGCTTGAATATGACCGCCTGACGAGTGAAGTGTATAACTATACTTAAGCGATAAAAAATTCGCATTGTATTTTTTCTAACCTTGAACTCGCTGGATCTCACTTAGAAGCTTTGGGCAGCTTTGAGTTACATATTCGTTTTTCGTAAGCCAGTCAAAATATTGAGAATCGTTTTCATAGATCCAACTGATAGTTGCATTTTTGTACTTACCCCATCCCATTCGATAAGCTAAATCCTCAGGTTCAATTTTCTGAATGAAGTCTTTGATTTCAGGGTTGGCATCAAGTAGCATTTTGTTTTGACTAAGCCATTTGATGTACGACTTGTCCTTCATAAAGATATCTTCAAGGTTGTTACCTTTGTACTTTCCGAATTTTGACATAATCATCTTTGTTGGGTGGAACCTATACACTACACCATACCAATATTTTGAAATATATTTAATTAATTCGTTCCAATTTGTTGCATGTGGTTGTCTCGACAGGTCGTTTCGTTTCAAATGATACTCCATAGTCCCTGGGCGATTTAGGGGGTTCATCGCCCCGCCTTTATGAAATATACATTTTGTAGTAGCGTCAACGTGGCACATAAATTTCTTTACACCAGAGGGCTGCGTTATAGGAAATGATACTTTTGGAAATTTGCTTTATTAAATGACACAGACGGACGCTTTGGTGTTACAAACAGGTGTTGCAAAAAAAATTAACTATTACCTGTGCCACAACATTACTACTCACAGAGCGCCATTGTAGGAGGACTGGATGCCAAAGTTGGGAGCTGTGTCGGCACTGCCAGAAGAGGTGGTGGTATGTCTCGATGTCGCTGCAGCCGTGCGGACAGTGTCGGAGTGTTTGGTCGCCTTGTCGCCAGAAGAAATAGTGCACAGGGAGAATGCGCCACCAAACTCGAAGTGTGACGTCGAGAGCGCGCGGCGACACGAACCGTCGTAGTGAGTGTGCATGCTGGTGTAGTCGCGCCGTTGGCGGTTGGTCGTGGTGGACGTGGCGAAGGAATGGGTGCGACGTGACTGGGTCTCGTGTGGACGAGAGCGATTGGTAGAGCAAGCGCGACGGGATACTCGGAAGCCAGTAGGTCTTGGACAACGTCGACACTCTCCAAGGCAACGCGCTGCCTGTGTGTGCGGGTGGTGTACGAGTGCCGTCGCAGTGTCCCGGTTGAGTAGGAGTGAGTGAGTTGTGTAGGAGTGAGTACGTATGTTCGTATGATGCGGCGATGAATGAAGCGATCGTGTGTGTCTGTGTGTGTAGCTTCAGTTGGTCGTCGGTCAGTCCACTGTCAGTCACTAGCAGTTGGTCGCGCTGTCTTTGGAAGCGATTGTGGCGTAAGCTCCAACACACACAGCTCAACGCTGCACTCGCACACACTGCAGTCACGTGCTTGCAATGGCCTCACGAGCAGGCAGCGCGCGATCGCTTGGTAGTCAAGCAGAGAGCAGTTGTGGCGACAGCAGCAGTAGTGAGAATGGACACCGCACTCGGTCCACACACGCCGTGGATCCAACAGACAATGACGACGCCGAAGATGGAGACGAAGATGAAGTCGGCGCGACAGACCACGACACTGGCTACGACAGCGACACGCAAGTACAGCGCATCGCCGAGAGCGCTGCGAGCTTTGCGAGGTGCGTCTTGTCAATGCGTTGGCGCTTTGGATCCAGCACAGTGGCGCCACTTGCTCTAACGATCGACGTGCTGTGTGGTCTCTCTCACGCGCCACTACCAACTTACCACACAGGCGATGCATTGCCTCTGGTGAGGCGTCCAAAGCGCTAGCAGCACTGCAGAGCGTTGTCGAGGTTGCAGAGCCGCCGAGTCGCGCATACACCCGCTCGGTGCTGCTCCTCGTCCAGATCTTCCAGCACGGGCATAGCAGCACACACAGTCAGCACACGCACACACGGTGTAGTATAGCGCCGTGCCGCTATCTTTCGACACGTCAGTGGCAAGCGATGCGTTCGTTGAACTCTTCTCGCGTCTCGGGTCGTTGCACAAGCACATGTACGTGTCCAGTCGCTGGAATTGGTGTACTGCCAAAGTACCGATCCGAGCGCAGAATCCACATTGGTCGCAGCCCAGCTCTGGTGAGAGCGAATCGTTGAGCTCGCCGTTCTTCAAAGCTGTGGACATCTCGTGCGAATCGTCCAGCCAAGCCGTGTTGTCTTGCTTCCGTGCCAGGAACAGCCGCAAGTCGCTCGGTTCGACGCCAGTCATGCGTTCGTGTGTGCTAGCGATCGCCCGCTGCAGGTCATACACACATGCAGGCTGAGGCATCTCGACGGAGAACACACTGCCGCCTTCAACGAGCGCGCATCGGAGCTCCATCGAGTGCGCTTTCGCCTTGCCCTTTGTTGTCGTTGTCACGCTTGATCGCTTGGTTTGTTGCTTCCTTGCTTGCTTGATTGATTGCTTGTTTGCTCTGCTTCTTGCTTGGCTGCTTGGCTGCTGTGCTTGCTGGTTGTTGTTGCTGTCGTTGCTTGTTTGTTTGCGTTGTGCGACGTCGAGGCGGCCAAGACCTGGTCTCGATACATCACGTGCGTCTTTGACTTGGTCCTGGTCTCTTGTCGAGCTTGGTGATGCCACACGTCGTTGCATCTGCTGCTGTCTTGAGCAAGTCGTGGTTGCATTCAAGCTAGCACAGTGTCTTGACAAGTCGCTGCAGTGCTTCGAGGTGATGTTGCTGTGCTTGCGAGAGTCGTTGTCGTTGTGCTTGCGTAGCAAGTTGTCGGCAGAGCTTGCGCTTGCTGTTTGCTGCAATTGCGCAGAGTGCAAGTGGCGAGTGCTAGCTGCGAGTCACGCATTAAGGCGAGGTGGTGTTTGGCGTATGTGCAGCGACCCGCATTGACGACAGAGCAAGTGTGAGCTCACGCAGTGCTGTCGACATCGAGCCATGTGCATCGAGGCAAGCTCATTGTTGTCGTTGTTGACGTCGGTTTGCGTCACCATTGTCTTTTGCATTTATGAAATCAGTCACAGTACACTCCACCGGACCTCGATGTTCCCCACACAAGCCGAAAGAACGACGTCAAGACCGATAACAACGACGACGACAAGTACGAGCGTCTGTGCGTCGTCTTCTGCAGGTGCGCTCTGTCATGCTGATGCATGCATCTCTGTTTATAGTGACGACCAACGTATCAACGACATCAGATGGCAGGCTAACCACGGGCAGATCGATTGGTTGCAGCAGACACCATTTGTGACGACTTCTGTCGAGTTTTGTCGAGTTTGTCGAGTTTTGTCGAGTTTTGTCGAGTTTGTTGATCTGAAGCAATCGCTGGCTTTGTCAATGTTTGGTTGAGATGAAACACCATGTACGAAACTGGCTAAACAGACACTATCATGTTCGCGCTGAAACTTTTAGTTGTTTCATAGTCTCTCTTCTCTTGAAGTGTGTGTTGTGTGTGTCGCAAAGACTTTTGTGCACACTGTTTCATATTTCCGTCCCATCCCTCAGAAGAATATTAAATGCCTCATTTCTAAAGTGAGTGAGAGAGAGAGAAGCGTGAACTCTCTCGCAAAAATCAGAAAATAATAGGAGCTATCTAACCAGGGCAAACGTGAACTCTCTCGAAAGTGATCAAAAAGGAACATGTCCGAGTTGGACATGTTCCGGGGACTGTATAACAACCTGGGCTTTCGAATCAAGTCAAGTCACTGACTGATCTCTCTCGAATGTGATCAAAAAGGAACAACTGCAACGATTGCTCAATCATCGGCAAAAGTGATGAACCGTTACAAAGAGACACGTTTCATCAAGGGGGAGATTCCCACAACTTTCCCGCTCGAGTCAAAAAATTAAAAATCCTCCTTCATACAGCAAATGGCTCGGAATGGGGGTTCTTTTGAGCCATTTGCTGTTTGAAGCGTTTATATTTAAATTTCTAACTATAGAGCGACCTTTCAAAGGGTCACTATATTTCTGTTTGAGTATATTTTCGAAAGTCAACACTCACAGCAGCTGGCGCAGCGCCCTTGTGATCTTGAGGCCACACTGCTCTTAGGCTCTTGCCGAAGCAGCTATACACACGTTGACACGGCAACAACAGCAGCAGCAGTAGCAACACCTCCTCGTGGTTGCTCACGCACTCACCCGCACCACTTGGACGCGGCCACTCGCTCGCTCGCTGCTACTGCTACTGCTACGACTGCTCTGAGAGATGGCGACGGCGACGACAGCACCACCACCATCCCCTCCTTCTGCGACAGTAGGTCTGAGAGACGCGCGCTCGAGCGCGAGAGTGCGCGCATTGCGTAGTCTCCTGCGATCATCGCGGCGGTCAAGCGAGCGCTGGTCTTCAAGCCCGAGCGCGGCGCCGACACGTTCCTCCAGCGTTCGCACGTCGCGGTCCTGCTCACACCATTCGCAGAGGACACGCACATCACCGATGCCGTCGCAGCGCTCCGTGCTGTCGCGGCAGTGCTCGCGCACTCGGTCCGTCTGAACTCGTTCCCGCTCATGAAGCGAGCGTTCTGGCAGTGCCTCCTCACTCCGAACGTCATTCGCAACCGCGAAGAGTGGACGTTCGGCGACGTCGACGTGAGCGAGTGGCTTTGGGCCGACGAAGACGAGCGCTTCCCGGTCCTGAGCCTCGATCTCGACAACGCGCGGCCGCTCGTGCAAGAACACGAAGACGCAATCGCGGCGTTCTTCACCACGCCGCCAGCACACGAGCTGCCCGAGACAATCGCCACAAAGTGCGCGCCGGTGCGGGACATGTCCATCTCGCTGCGGCTCCACACGCGCAAGCTCCGCCCAGCGTGTCTCACAGTCGTCGAGCGCATCCTCGACCGCGTGTACGCGGCGACGGATGGTCCGTTCGCTGTCAGTCGCCTCGAGCTGGACAACCAGGACTGGATCCCGCCGTTCCTCGCGACGATGGCGTCGATCGTGGCCAAGTGCCACGGTGTCTACGGCATCGAGCAAGTGGACATGAGCAACTCGCTGCTCGCGCCGAACGCGCACAAGCTCTACGCGCCGCTGCAGCGCGTCTTCGCCGCGGCGTGCGACACGAGCCTCGCGCATCGCGACGCTGTCGGCAGTGACCAGAGTCCGCCGAGCCGCCTCACGCGCTTCGACCCGAGCTGGAACGACGTCCGCGTCGAGCACTTTGCGGAGCACTGCTCGGCGCTTCAGTACGGCGCGAGCCTCACGTCGCTCTGCTTGGTGCGCATGTTCCGATGGATTGGCGACGCTGTCCGCGCGCAGTGCTGGCGCTGGCTCGCGTTCGCGCCCTTCTGTCCACGGTCTACGACGCTCGCGCGCAGACGCACAGTGCAGAAGGTGCTTGTTGGCGACGACACGTTCACAGTGGCAGACGCCGGTGCGTTCATCGAGACGCTCTCTGACCCTGTCGGTGCGCTCGTGTACAATGGCGAGCGTCCTTGTGCTAGTGACGCAGCAGCGATGACGAGCACTATCAATGAGCTCTTGCTATGTACCGTGAAGCAAGGCGCAGTGTGCTACAAAGACACTGGCGGCAGCGGCGCAGTCGTCCACACGCTCGCGCGCGAGACCGTCCTCGAAGCGCTCTGCCACGAGACGAGCGCCACTGGCGATCGCTGGACGTGCGTCGTGCTGCCTGGCGTCGATCTCGGCTGGGTGGCGAGCGACAGCATCGTGCACACGGAGCGCGAAGAAGTCACCGCCGACAACGACGACTCGCACCAACGTGACCTCGACATCGAGTGGATCTGGACTGGAATCGGCGAGTTCAACGTCCCAGTGTGCATTGTGCTCGAGCACATCGGGCGGCACTTGAGTCTCTTGGAGCTCAACGGCATGCGTCGCGAGGACGACGACACATTGCTCCCAGCCGTGCTCGAGCGCTGTCCGAACCTCAAGCACTTGAGCGTCGTCGGCCTTGAGCCGGAAGATGATGAGCTGATGGATCTCTTTGCAGCGCTCGACGGCGACTGGGGCGACTGGCTGCTGACGCTTGACGGGTGCGACACGTGGGCCCCCTCGCACTTCCTCGAGTCGTTTCTCTCTGGTCGTGCGCGAGCGCCGGCGCTGCAGGAGCTCCGCATCTATCGCATCACGGACGACAACGACACGCAGACCAACAGCCTGAAGCGCATCCTCCGCGCCAACACCACGCTGCGCTGGATCGAACTGAAAAAAGTGAGCGCGCGCATCGAGGACTACAACGAGATCCGCGCGACGATCCACGACACGCGCCTGCCGCGTCCGCTCGCCATGCGCCAGTAGCTCGCGTTCCTGAGCGTGATCCAGCACAAAACGAGTGCTCCGAGCGCGCAAGCGTCTCGACAGCTTCCTCGTCGCGTCCGTGCTCGCGTTCGCAGCGACTGACTCAAGTCGCGTCGTGCTCTGGAGCACCTCGTAGTCGTCACCGTCCAGAGAAGCAAAGCAGACAGAAGTCGCCATAGCTACAAGGGACGTGTGTCTCTCAACGCGTCTTACGCTTCAAGTGAGCTAGTTGACTTCCAGGACGCCTCGCTACTGCCTCGCTGCCGAGCTCCTCGTGTGTGGTACAAGCAGTAATGAGCGCATTGCCAGGCAATACACGACGACCGAGCACTTGTATCGTACTACGAGCCGAGTAACTGGGAGTAACTGGGAGTATGAGTGCTGCATGCGGCGCTGACGTCCTAGTCACGCTAGAGCTCTCAAGGGCACAAACGCTTTGAGCTCTTCTCACATGTCACTCGCTGCATTGGTCGATGTCGTCGTGCCTGAGAACTCGCAGACATGAGTCTCACACACGACTGCGAGGCAAGCAGAACGAACTCTTGGACCAAACACTCTGCAACATAAAGCACTGTTGTCTGTTGAACGCTTCAGGCACAGCGAGTTCGTGTCGGTGTTGACGACGTCTCCATCGTGTTGTTATGCTCAGTGCTCAGTAGCTGGCGCTCCTGTGACGACGACGCAGGTTTGGACTCAAGTGACGGACCAACTTGGCTACGACGACGAATCACTTGGACGACGAGCACAAGGAAGTCTAGCACTAAGCGCATCGATTTTGCATTCTCCCGGTATATACGCACTAAGTGGCAGAGCGGTCGCTTGCAGCAGCAGTGCGTGCTCGTGTGCAGCGACATCGTTGTGCTCTAGCACCACATTTTTACGTTTTACGGGTCAGCGGCAGATCAGGTCAGGAAACGGTCAGTGAAAAATACTTTATTTGCTAGTGTGCACTTACTCACTCTCATCACTACTGCTCAATACTGTGTCGATCAATGTCGCTTCCTGTCGCTCATGCACATCCACTTGAGCACTGGAGAGCTCGACTACTGGTTGAGGAAGAAGAAATGGCTCCCGCGTGGGCGCCTGCGCGAGCCCGAGGGGCACGTCGAGTAGGAGCTGCACGTGGCGCTTTGTAAAAGCCCCGATAGAAGCGACGAACACTAGGAGGCTGGGATGCTCGACAGGGACGCAGCGGTTGATCTCTCGGTTGCAGCGCTCGAGTGGGCTGTTTGTGCGGCTCACTGCCCGCCGCTCCAGAGTGTTGGCGGAAAGCGAGTCACCCACGTCCGCGCGAAGTAGCGCCAGAAGGTAGACCAGCGCTCGACGTCCAACGTCAGATACTCCGCCGCGCATCGTCGCTGTATCTCACGGCGAACCCACTCCACACCTTCGACCGCTACCATCTCTGGCGCAATGACAGTGAGCATGGTGAGGACGCCATACTGGAGTGCGATCACGCGCTGCGCTTTTGTGATGCGGAATTTTTTATGCGTCGTGTGCATGCTTGCATGAAATGGAACGCGCACCCGACGATCCGCACGCTCGGGAAGCACTCTTGGACTGCGCCAATAAGAGCGGGCTCGAAGTCGCACACTATCTGCAAGGGCTCGATCTGACGCTCTCGGTCGCGAGGGCCTCGTTGTAACGGGCTGTTACACAGTGCGGTCCAACTCCGGGTGTGTGGACCACCCATAGGAATGTGGTACACCAAGTTATGTGTACCACCCATGGGAATGTGGTACACCAAGTTATGTGTACCACACATATTTGGTGTGGCCCACTCCACACCAAACTTCAAGCACCGACACGAAAAGTCGCTGTGACGCATGAGCTTTAAGACCGCCCATTGGTTAGGAGGCACTCAGTGTCTAGCCAATCAGAGGAGGAGATCTTAGGTTTTTAGGTTTTTCTTTTAAGTGCGAGCTGCTGGAAGCTCGCACACCAATCTCACTCTTCTTTTACCTACGATCGTACCTTTCCCGTCTTTTTCTTCGTCGGCGAGAATGTCTCGCCGACGCATACAAACTCCAAGACAAGCGTAGTCTTTGCACCGCAAAGACTACGAGACGCTTCCTCGCGCAGTGCTGTGTCACGGGAGGGCCCGTGACACTCGTGTTGTCGATTGAATCATGCGAAGGATGGCGATGTATAGGGAACGTGTGCGGCTTGAGCAGAGGACAAAGTAGACTGGATCGTAGAGCTTGGTAGGGCGATCGTACACCATGACAATGAGACACTGCTCATATCCTTTCGGGACGCATCTGAAAGTCGCGTAGATATAGAGCTGCGAGGCGGACGCCTTCAGTGCGTTGATAGCAAGTGGATGCGCGAAGCCTGTAGCAGTGTGCGGCTTGGGACCCGAAGCGGCCGCCATAGTGATGTGGAACTGCAAAAAGTACGTGTCGGTTGCGTTGCCGTCGTCGTCGAGCACTTTCGACCACGGCGGCGAAAGGATGATGGTGATGTCGTCACCTCCACGCTGATCACGGCGGACGCGGTGCACGCGACTGATCACTTGTTCTCGAGTGAGGCCACGCACAGCGGACTCTGTGCCCCCGCCGTAAAACCTCGTTCGCACTCGCTCCAACACTTGCTCCAGCTGCAGTGAAAGATCGAGCGCTGTAGTGTCGACGTCGGCTTTCATTGGCGCTGTCACTTCGGCTATCGTGACTGAGGCAAGCGGAACGATCTGACCATCGACGCCCTTGCCACATGTGTGCGGCACGATCGAGTCTGAGATGACGGCGGCGCCGTCCTTGGTAAACGCGACTATTCCGAACCGCGGTAGAAGGTGCAGCGATAACTGCGTCTCTTGCTGCTGACGTAGGACTGTGTGTGCCAGTGACCGCCGTACAACAATCGCGTGATACCGACACGTGCCACCTGAGTGTCACGCTCATGTGTATTCACGCTCGCTGTCGCCATGCACTCTATCACGTCTGCGCTGATGTCCGATGCACTCGCCGCTATGCCCGCCACGCTCGCTTGTTCGCCCGACACACTCGCTTGTTCGCCCGACACGCTCGCTTGTTCGTCCGACACACCTGTCGCCTCGCTCGACGCACTTGATCCCTCGCTTGAAGCACTCGCGGCATCGCTCGACGCACTTGCAGTCACGCTCGACCCACTTTCAGCCGCGCTCGACATACTCGCAGTCATGCTCGACGAACTCACAGTCGCGCTCGGCGCTCCAGTGGTCATGATCGACGCACTTGCAGTCACGCTCGACGCTCCGGCGGTCACGCTCGACGTACTCGCAGTCACGCTCGACGCTCCAGCGGTCATCCTTGATGCACTAGTAGTCGCGCTTGGCCGACTCGACACACGTCTAACCTGCACGCTCGCCAGCTTGCGCACCACGCCACCGCCATGCTCTCCCAACGCTGTGTCCACCACGCGCGCCTCGCGCTTCGCTCGCTTCGCCGCTCTAGTCACTGCCATGTTGCTGATGTTCTTGTTTGCGATCGATTTCTCGAATGAATGGCTGACCTGACGCTGACCTGATCTGACACTGACCTGCCAAATACTCTGTCGTCGTTGTGATCTAGCACCAGCGCCATGAAGTCAAAGCGAGTTAGTTAGTATTTGATGTTTTGCACACAAACTCCAAGCTCAAAATAAACATTTGCACATCAACGAGCGCCGTTCATTCATTTGTTCAGGGCTCGCTGATCGCCAAGCAAGCAAGAGGTCGTCGAAGTCGGTCGTCGTTGTGGCAGTGGCGCACTCGCACAAGCAGCAAAAGCAGCTCAATCCAAGCAAGCTAGTACGTAGCGAGAGAGAGAGAGAGTGACAATGGCGACTGTTGCAGCTGCATCGCTCCTTCGCCGCAGCCGCAGTCTCCTGCAGACGCGCATCGCGTGCGCTCCGCTCGTGGCAGCGTGGCCACAGAGCGCGGCGCAGTGCGCACCAGTCGTAGCGCTGTCGTCGTCGATCGGCGCCGTGCGCACGAAAGTGAGCGAGCGCGCACAGCGCCGCAAGAACTTGCGCAAGATGAAAGAGAGCGTCGAGAAGGTGCCGCTGCTCAAGGACACGCTGCGCAAGCTGTACTTGCGCACGCACCCCGACTTGTTTGGGCAGTACCCAAAGCAGCAGGAGCAGAACGAAGCGTCGTACAAGGAGCTGCTCGGGATCCTCGACTCGATCGAGAAGAACAACGAGTTCCCGCCCGCGAAGACGCTCGTGCTGCCGTTCTCGCTCAAGACGCCGATCGACGGCGTGTTCAAGGAGGTCTCGCTGCACTTGCGCACGACCGGTGGCGCGTGCAACACGCTCGTGGAGGAGGCGCTCGGCAAGTTCTTTGTCGAGTGCGGTCTCCCAGGTGTGTTCCAGTGGGGCGAAGGGAGCTGGGGCAAAGCGCTCGGGAAGGAGAAGGTGCAGAACACGAACTTGGACTTTGAGAAAGAGGACGAAGCTGCGAAAGAGCGCGAGCGCGCTGCAGCGGCCGAGAAGGCGCGCCGTGAAGCCGAGTACAGCGCGCCGGCGTATAACCCTGTCGACCGCCGCGCGCCAGAGGACAACTCGATCGAGCGTGTGCTGAACGAGCTCAACGACGTGTTTGAGATCATCGCAGCCGTGCCGCTCATGGACGAAGAAGAGTACGGCGAGCTTCGCGTGTACTACGAGAAGGGCCAGGGCCTGGACGAGATCGACGCGCGCGGGTACACGATCAAGGACGCGACGCGCAAGATCTGGGAGGGCGAGCGCGACATGGCTGTGCTCACGGCTGGCGTCGACGCAGACTCGGCGATGATCATCCAGCGCATCCTCATGCACACGCTCGCGATTGAGCAAAAGGTGAAGGAGCTGATCGAGCAGGGCGTGATCGACGAGGACGACGTTGCGGACGACGACGATGAAGAGGAAGTTGTGAGTAGTGAGGAGGCGTCGCCATCGAGCAAGACGTCGTAGAGTGCACATACTGCAGCAAGAGAGAGAGGGAGAAGGAGCGCAAGAGAACGAGAGACTACATAGACAAACCGCTGCATCAAGTGTGTATGTAGCTGGGCGAGTGACGCCGTGGTCGCGCTCTTCTGTCCACGCTCCAAGACGCTTGCGCGTGGTTGTGCAGTGCAGAAAGAGCTTGTTGGCGACGACACGTTCACAGTGGCAGACGCCAGTGCGTTCATCGAGACGCTCTCTGACCCTGTCGGTGCGCTCGTGTACAATGGCGAGCGTCCTTGTGCTAGTGACGCAGCAGCGATGACGAGCACTATCAATGAGCTCTTGCTATGTACCGTGAAGCAAGGCGCAGTGTGCTACAAAGACACTGGCGGCAGCGGCGCAGTCGTCCACACGCTCGCGCGCGAGACCGTCCTCGAAGCGCTCTGCCACGAGACGAGCGCCACTGGCGATCGCTGGACGTGCGTCGTGCTGCCTGGCGTCGATCTCGGCTGGGTGGCGAGCGACAGCATCGTGCACACGGAGCGCGAAGAAGTCACCACCGACAACGACGACTCGCACCAACGTGACCTCGACATCGAGTGGATCTGGACTGGAATCGGCGAGTTCAACGTCCCAGTGTGCATTGTGCTCGAGCACATCGGGCGGCACTTGAGTCTCTTGGAGCTCAACGGCATGCGTCGCGAGGACGACGACACATTGCTCCCAGCCGTGCTCGAGCGCTGTCCGAACCTCAAACGTTGAATGTGGTGTGAGTCCCGATCCAGCGCTGCGATGTGAATGTCCTTCAGGCATGAAGCGACGTTGAGAGTGATGCCACTCAATTTTGCGCCTGTCACATGATGATCCGTCGTAGACTTGAAATTTGTATTGCTGATTGAAAGCAATAAAGATACGATAGTGACAAAATCGAGAGTATCACCTAAATTTCATCACTACCACAGCTTAACAGCTGTCCAACTGCATAGTGAATTCAAGTCCATTCGCTGCGCATTCTAGAAGCGTCAAACAACAACCAAAGCGTCACAGTGATCATCACACACACAGAGGCACATTTGACCCCCTGCGTGCTTGTGTGTGCTCCTTGACGCACGCTCCTCGCTCCTCGACCGCTGCAGCAGCTCTCTTCTCACCTCTATCTCTCTACACACACGACGATCATGGCGACCTCCTCTGGCAGCATCGGCTGGGATGCGCCGCTGCCGTCGACCGCGGCGTCGGAGATCAGCGACGCGTTTGACGCGAGCTCGCTCATCGACAAGACTCGCGACGTCAAGGTCGACGCGAACGACTACTCGCGCTTCAAAGACATTGGCAAGGGCGAATCGGACGACGACGACGCGAAGAGCAAGAGCTCGAGCGCTGCTGCAGTCGCGCCGGCTGTGAATGACACGTGCCGCAACTGCCACAAACCTGGTGCGAAGCTCAAGTGCTCGGTGTGCAAGAAAGCAGTCTACTGCGCGCGCACGTGCCAAGCGAGCGACTGGACGTTCCACAAGCGCATTTGCAAAAAGCCAGAGGCGCCAAAGCCTGCTGCACCGCGCCGACCGCCACCTGCAGCGAAGACGAGCTCGAGCAGCAGCAGCACGTCGACTTCGTCGACATCGTCGGCCGCAAAGAAGAGCTCGACAGCATCCAAGTCGTCGTCGTCGAGCACGGAGGTGGTGCTGGATGAGCCGGACTTGCCATCGGACGTGCGCGGCTACAAGAACGGATTGCCGTACTTCCACCGCGAGCTGAGTCACGACGAGAAGAAGCTGATTGGCGATATTGCGCCGCAGAAGCTCGAGACGGCGCCAGCACCGGTGCGTCCATGCTTATCATACACGTGTGGATGCGTTTGATACGATTGTCTGACACGTGTGTGACTCTCTATGTCTGTACGACAGGTCGCATCATCGGCCAACGAAGGCTCGGCGTGGAACCACGCAGGCACGTTCGAAGAGCGCATGTTCACCAAGTGGGCCGAGGTGCGTCCGAGTCGATGGTCTCACTTAACTTCACACAAAGAGTGCGCAATCACTGACTCCCACACTCTTTCTTTGTGTGAACGCAATGCGACTAGCAAAAATGGAGCGAGCTGTTCACTGGCGCAGTCTACAACGCCGATCGCTTCAGCGTGACGTTCCGCGCGCCAGAGAAAATCACGGGCGACGCGAGCATCTGCGTCGTGCGCGGCAAGAAGCGGTTCCTGTACGACTTCAACTTTACGCTTCCGTTCGAAGTCACGCTCGACGGCGACAGCACTGTGTACAAAGGGAGCTACACGATGCACGAGATCTCGAACGACGAAGACTACGAGGTGCGGTCTATTGAGCGAGTGACGGATGATGTGCGTGTGTCTGTCGATAGCAATTGACAAGGTGGATCGTCATTGTCTCGTGATAGATCTCGGGCCGCTTGACGAAGAAGCCGTCGAGCGCAGCGGACGCGAGCGCGCTGCAGACGTTCATTAGTGCGTCGCAGGGCGGTCTGCAGCAGGAGGTGCTGCGTCTCGTCGGTGTCTTTGCGCAAGAGTACCAGCGCCAGTGAGCGGACGGCAAGGACGTGTTCGATCATGTTGACGACGTCACCAGCAGATGCAATGAATGCACTCGGCTGCTCCACTCAAGGCGCCGTCTCCTGTTCCTAGACTCACTCGCACTCACTCGCACTCGTTCGCTGTCTCTCACGCACTCGCTCTCACTTGTCACTCGCTTCGAGCACTTGCGGCGTCAGCGACGGGTTGATCGCGCACTCGGACACGAGGCTCTGGCGCGCAGCGACCATGCCGAGGTGGCAGCTCTCAAAGATGTTGCGCTCGTGCGTGAGGCCGTACACAGTGCCACCCACGAGACTGTCACCTGCAGCACTCAACCACAGTCATTGCCATGAGCATCCAGCCACAGCAGCAACAGCACAGTCACAGCTCAAGCAGACGGTCTTGTACCTGCGCCAGTGCAGTTCTTGACTTGGATCTCGACGCCTGGGAGGTGCACCATCGCGACTTCGTGCGCGTGGTGGACGACGTGCGTGCCCCAGACGTCAATCGGGAACGCACTCGCGGCTGCGAGCGCGCGGACTGCAGTTGGGTCCATGTTGATCGAGCCAACGAGCACGCCGTGCTTCCCGAGCGTCACGATCACGTGCTTCTCAGTCACGCGGTCGCCGTTCGCCATAGCGAGGAGAACCGTGATGATGTCGTTCTTGAGCTGGTGCATGCGGTCTTTCGGCAAGATCGCAGCGTCGTCGCTGAGCTTGAAGCGCTCGTGTACTGGCGCTGTCTCGCCGCGCGCGCGTTGGATCGCGTCGCTCATGGCGTGGAGCTCGTCGCCGTTCGGTGAGACGTACGTCAAGTGCTCGATGGCGCCGGCGTCGACAACGCGCATGGACTTTTGCACCGACGTTGGCTCGAACCAAACGGCGGCGCCGAGCTCAGCGCTGCGCGTGAGGAGGCGCTGGAGCGCCATAGGCGACAAGTTGCCGTCTGCGACGACGAGACTCGCGCTCTCGATCGCGTCGTCTGGGATCGCACGCGTGTCCTAGCGCCACGAGCAAGTGTGACTGTGAGTCTCATGGGACTCGGTCGTATAAGACGATGAAGAGCGTCAGCGCCACGTACGATCGCATCGAGCGCGCGCATGTCGGCGATCGCAACGTCCAAGTCGCCTGCCTGGCACAGCACAGCCGAGTACACAGCGGTGGCAACGTCGTTCGATACTTGGATGCCGCTTGCGTCCAAGCCGAGCGCTGCGAGGTTCTCGAGCAGGATCGACCCAGACGCGTCGTTCCCGACCGACGAGATCAGGAGCGGGTCGAGGTCGAGACGGTGGAGGCACTCGGCAATGTTGCGGCCCACGCCTGCGCATCAAGAGCAAGAGAGCGACAGTGTTGGTGCCTGCGAGTGAAGAGCGACGTGGCAAGAGAGCGAGAGCGAGAGCGACCTCCGCTCGACTGGTGGATCGCGCCAATGTTGGACGTCGCGCGGATGATCGGAGCCGACGACGAGCTGATGATGTCGAGGACCAAGCCGCCGACCACGAGCACGCGCTTGCGTGGCGCTTCAGACGCACGACGCGTGCGCTTTAGCACATTCACAGAGAGACACACGATAGAGAGAGAGAGAGTGCAAGGCGCATGAGCCGAGGCGAGGCACTCGTGTATTTCGTGTTACACTGCAGCGCATGAGCGAGTGTCGAAGCACGCGCGCTATGTGCGAAAGCGGCAGGATCAGCGCACCTGGTCGCTGCTGCCGCTTGCAGTCGCGTACGTTGGGCTGGAGCTCTGCTCGCTCTCGATCTCAAATAGCGCTTGTGCGATCTGTACGAGCGAGCGAGTGGCATCGACATGTAGTTTAGAGAGGAGAGCGACCTCGGTAGCTCTTGTAGGACGCACCTGACTGCCGATCTTGGCGTTGTTCTTGACGAGGTCGATGTTCGAGCCGAGCGAGACGCCCTGCGTGATCTCGTTCAGGCGCTTGAGCAAGTACGGCGTCACTGCCTGACCCTTGATGTTCTTCTCCACGACCTCCTTCAGTCCGAGCTGCGCCGTTCAAGCAGCCAACGCACACACAGGATCTGTTAGTGCGAGTTCATCGCTCAAGACACGACAACTGCTACCGCCGTCTGCTCAAGACGCAGCAGGAGCGCACCTCAATGGCGTTGTCAATGACAGCCGTCGGCACTGGGTTTGGGTTTGGCACGGCGATAACCAGGCCGTTTGGGAGCTCGAGCGCGCGGCTCTCGTGGATGAGCGCTGCGACGTCCTGCGGCGTGTCGCGACGGAGCTGCGCTTTCAAGCCGCTGTCCTGCGTGAAGAACGCAGGGAACTGGTTCGTCCCGTAGCCCACGACTGGGACGCTCTGTGCATCATACACAGGAACTCTGCTGTCAGGAACTCGTACACGATGCGAGCATGTGAACACAAGCACGCAGTCGTACGTGCGTCTCGAGGTACTCGAGCGTCCGCGGGATGTCGAGGATCGACTTGATCCCGGCGCAGATGACCGCCACTGGCGTGCGCGAGAGCTCCATGAGGTCCGTCGAGACGTCTAGCAGTACAAAGAGAGTCGAGTCAGTCAATGACGCAAAAAAAGAGCGCACGAGTCAAGTCGTACAGCAGCAGCAGTATGCTCGCACGCACCCATGGTCTCTTCGCAGAAGCGGTGGACGCCGCCAATGCCGCCCGTCACAAAGATCTTGATACCAGCAGCATTCGCAATGCGCCTGCGTGTGTGCAAGCACAAGGCAGTCAGTCAGTCAGTCAGAGTATCCAAGTCCGTGGGCTCTTGACATCGAGACGATCAGTGGACCAAGACGACGTACATGGTGCTCGAGACAGTCGTCGCACCGACGACGTTCTCCGTGATCGCAGCTGCAATGTCGCGGGTCGAGCACTTGCGCGCCGCGCTGCCCATCTCAGCGAGGCGCTGGAGGTCCGTGTCCGAGAGCCCGACCTTGAGCTCGCCGTCTGCGATGCAGATCGTCGCAGGCGTTGCGCCGTGTGCGCGCACGAGGTCCTCGACGCTCTTGGCCATTTCGAGGTTCTGCGGGAACGGCATGCCGTGCGAGATGATCGTCGACTCGAGCGCCACGACCGGCCGTTTCGTCTGGCCATACAACGCCTCTGTGACCTCTTCGCCGAGCGCCAAGCGCTTGCTCAGGGCACTGCCACTGCGACGCCACGCCATGATGCTCTTGCTCTTGCTTGCTTGTCAATCAAGGTGTGACTGGACGAGCTTTGATTTGAAGCTTTCACATTCATAGTTGCAGTTGAGAAACTGTGTAGGCCACATCGAAATACACTCAACATAACATATATATTCAAATATAATAGCCTTGATTTTTGCACTACCAATAATCGCCTTTTGTTTACTAGCATACAGTAATCAAGTGAATCGCAGCTCACGACCCACTCAAAGCCATTCGCGCCACCAAGAATCACCACCAGCAGCAGCAACATGGGCTTTGCGCATGCGCTCGAGGTGCTCCATGCGCTCGCGCAGGTCGCGCACGCGCCTGGCAGTGCGCAGACGCAGCTCTCAAAGGAAGCGCTCGCCTCGCTGCCGTTCCCGCATTTGCAGCAGCGGCTGCAGCAGACGCTCCGCGGCGTCGTGCTCGTTGCAGTCGGGAGCGTCGTGCTCCCACTCGCTACGCTCTGCTTCGTCCCGATGCTCGGGTCGCCGTACGCGTTCCCAGGCGTGATCGCATTCGCGTTCCTGTCGCTCATGCTCGTGAGCGCGTCGCTCGCGCAGCTCCTCGTGCGGTACGTCATGCTCCCAGCGCCGCGGCCGTTCCTGCCCGACCGCGCGAGCATCTACGGCGCCATTCAGACGCTCTGCTGCGTCGTCTTTGACGCCTGTGCGCGCGTGTATCAGGAGCCGCAGCTCGTTGTGCTCCTGACGCTCTGCGTCTTCCACTCGTGGCTCTGGAAGACGTGTCTGTACGCGATCACGACCGGCGCGAGCGCCGCAGTCGCGTCGCACTTTAACGCGTTCGCCGTCGCGAGCGGCGTCGTGTCGTTCGTCTCGCTCCTCGCGTTCGAAGCGAGCGTCAGCGACGATCCGTTCGTCTTGGACCCGCGCGCTGCGCTCTTTACGAGTCTCCAGCGTGACGCCGTGCGCGCCGTGCGCCGCAGTGTCATCGCCTGGAGCGTCACGCACGCGCTGCTCGTGCTCACGCAGGCAGACGAGTCGGTCTTTGCGCTCGGCCTCGCGCGCGCGTTCTTCCACGTCTCGAGCAGCGTGAGTGAGCACTTTGTCTGGCTCACAGTCGCCTCCATGTTCCGCACGCTGCTCTTCCGCGCGACGCACCACGCGATCGCGAGCGCAGCAGCTGACGGCGCGCTCGTCGACGCACTCGCGCGGCCGCGGCGCAAGGTCCAGACCGACAGCTTTGCAATCGACGACCTCTTTGCGAGCGCACTGCGTGTCGACGCGCAGGCGCCTACGCCGCTGAACGAGCAGTTTGTCGCGGCGCTCCGAGCGCGCATGGCGAGTGCCCGGAAGCAGCTCACTGCGCGCGCGAGCAGTCCAAGCAGCGCAGCGCTCGCGCACGTCGAGGCGCTCGACGCGCTCTTTGAGCTCACGAACGTCCAGCTCGCGACCAAGTTTGACGCGACTGCGCGCCGCGCTGTGTTTGCGTCCGAGCCGCGCTGGCGCGCGCTGCTGCAGCGCACAACAGCCATGATCGACAGCTTCACGCTCTCGCTCGAGCTCCTGAACGCCGTCCCAGGCCGCAAGACGGAAGGTGACGCCAAGTTGGCCGCGTCGCTCGACCAGTCGATCGTCGCGACGCTGCGCTTTGTGCTCGCGCGCGCATCGACGCACGCGCTGCTCTTGCTCAACGCGTTCCCGCACTTGGCAAACGTCCGCATCGCGCGCGCGGCCATCAAGTCGCCGGTGTGGTACTTTGTCGAAGCGCACGCGCAGTTCGCACTGCGTCGGTTCGTGATCGACGACGCGCGGCGCCGCGTGTTTGAGCGCACGCGCGTCGTGTTCGCGGCGCAGGAGCTCCTCTGTTCGCTCGTGAGCGCGTCGCGGACTGAAGACACGCAGGGCATGGTCCAGGTACGTCTTCCTTTAGCAGCGCGTAGTGGTCGTGAGAGCATGGCTGACTGATGGATTGATGTGAATCTGTTGGTGGACGCTACAGCACGCAGTCCCGGCGGTGCTGCTGTCGCTCGTCGAGTGCCGCAAAGCGCTTGCGACGTACGCCGAGACGTGTCTCAAGAACGGCGCGGCGATGGACGTGTATGTGCACGAGGCCGATGCGCTCGCGTGTGGTACGTCTCCTGCACTTGTGCATCGCGAGGTCAACTGTTAGTGACTCATGGATGGCGTTGTGTGGAGCAGGCGTCGACAAGGGCATCTACCGCATCACAGACGCGTTCTACAGCGAGTTGGCGGCGTTCGCGTTCCCGTCGGACGTCAAGAGCGCGCTCGAGGCGTTCACGAGCTTCCGCGCGTAGACGCAAGCGGATCAGTCCGTCTCTCTCACGCTCACAGACACAGGCACCAGGAGCGCTCGACCGTCGTCGAATAGAGGAGACCTTGGCGTCTCCTGCTCCCAGCCTCTCTCGCTCTCACTCTCTCTATCTCTACCTATCGTCTTCGTCCTCTCTGTCGCTCAGAGCGTCTGCCGTGTCCTGCGACTCGAACGCAAAGCGTCCGGACGCGAGCGCCGCCTCAAAGTCGCTCATCGTGAGGTGCTAGAGGCATACGAGCAGTCACGTGAGTATGAGCGAGACGTCGCCACAGGGCATCGCGCATACGACAGAGGACAACGCACCTGGCTGGCGGCGGGTGCATCGCGAGGAATGCGCTGCATCGCGACGATCGCTGCTGCTTGACAGAGCGCGACGAGCGACGCGGCGTTCGCACCGACAGTTGCGCGCACGAGCGCATCCAGGTCGACGCTGGCGTCCCACGGCATCTTGCGCTGCTGGATCGAGAGGACCGCGCGGCGCTCAGCGTCGTCTGGGAGTCCAACGAACACGACGTTCTCAAAGCGACCTGACACAGTTCACAGACACAGCACCCGCGTGAGTGACTCGACTCATACTCACGACAACTCGCGCTATCCGACGCACCTGGCTGCAAGAACGCCGGGTCGATCGCCTGGAGCGCGTTCGTCGCCGCGAGCACAAACACGCGCGTCGCGACTGCGCTCGCAGCACTGACAACTGTGTCCGAGTGGCTGTGACTGGTGTTGCTCTCTGTGTGCGCACTGCGGTCGTCTGCGACGGCGCGGAGACTGTCCATCTCCATGAGGAGCTGCGAGATCATGCGCGACGTGGTCTAGCACCACAGCATCATCCACACTGTCAGTGCTTCCTAGAGACCACGCGACCGAGTGCCACCTCGAGTCATGACGCACCACGCCTGCGGTCGAGCGGCTCCCAAAGAGCGACTGGAACTCGTCGATGAAGACCATGCACGGGCTCAGTGCGCGCGCCGTGTCGAACGCCCGCGTGATCGCCTTCTCGCTCTCGCCCACTTCGGCGCGCAAGAGGTCGCTCGCAGCGACGTTGAGAAAGTTGCAGCCGCTCGCGCGCGCGGCGGCCTTGGCGAGCATCGTCTTGCCCGTGCCCGGCGGTCCGTGCAAGAGCATCCCGAGCGGCGGCGTGATGCCCATGCGCAGGAACACGTGTGGGCGCTCGAGCGGCCACACGACAGTCTCCATCAAGCGCTGCTTCACAGCATCGAGGCCGCCAATGTCCGACCACCGCACGTCTGGCACCGACGTCGCGAGCGCAGAGCTCGCAGTCGAGACTTCGCGCGCAAACGCTTCGATGTCCGACTCACAGAGCTCCACACTCGCGGCTTCTGCAGCAGTGTGCAGCGCGATCTGCCGCGCGATCGACGCCATGTTGCTCGGGCGCTGGCCGTAGCGCACGGCGATCGACACGAGGAGCTCGCGCGGCAGCGACACGTGCGCTGGCAAGAGCGACGCGAGCAAGTCGGCGCTCCACTGCTTTGTCGGCATCTGCGCATCGAGCGAGCGACACCGTCAGATGGCGCCGCCTAGCGCCAAGCAACAGAGCGACGGATGGACGCACCTCGAGCGCCACTTCTTCTGCAAAGAGCTGCCGCACTTTGCGATGGAGTGCACTGATGGACGTGGTGGCCCCGACGACCACGACACGCGCGCGCTCCAAGCTGTCTGTAGATTGCGACCATGTGCGTTAGACTACTCCTAGCGCCAAGTGTTCGCCCTCATCGTACGCTGGACAACGTACCGATGGCGTCGAGACAGTGCACGAGGCGCCCAACGAGGCGGTACTTTGCTTCGTCGAGCTCGCGTGGGAAGAGGAGCTCGAGGTCCTCGAGCAGCAGAATCGCTGGTTGCACGCGCAGCGCAGCAGTGAAGACGTCCTGGAGCTGCACGTGCGGCGACGCGAGGAGACTGCAGTCGAGCGTGAGGACGTTCGCGCGAAAGTGCGCGGCCACGAGCTGCACGAGCGTCGTCTTGCCAGCGCCACTCGCGCCGTGGAGCAGCACTGACCGCGCGTGCGAGACTGTTGCAAGCAGCAGACGGCAGTGTTAGTGCGAGGACGTTCAAGCGCCAACGACAGAGAGAGGACGCACCTGCTTCTTGGCGACCCGAGCGCTCGGCTGGTGATGGCTCGAGCGCGAGAGCCATGAGCTCTCGGAAGCTCTCGCCATGCGCGCCGATCGGCTGGAGCTGCGGTGTTGACAGACTGGTGGTTGGCGCCGAGTGACTCGCTGCGAATGGGAACTGCAGCACGAGCGTCTGCTCGTCAACGATGCCAATGTCGCGTGTGCTGGGTGTAGTTGAGGTGTCTACTGCGCGGCCGGCAAAGTACGCGCGGTAGCGCCACTGACCGTAGTCAATGCCGTCGTACTGGAGCGTGACGACGTCGCTGCTCGTGACAAACACGCGCTGTCGGAGCAAGCGCTTCATGAACGCGAGCGACAGTGACGGCTGCCCTGGCGCTGCTGGCACGAGCTCCAAGTACTGCGCAATGCGCACAAGCGGCGCTGCGATGCACTGCACTGCGACAGCGTCACCTGACTGCGGCGCATCACTGCTCGATAACGATGCTGACAATGGCCAGTGGTCGATCTGCACAGTGTCGTTTGCGACGTCTGCGCGGATCTCCAAGCGAAATGCAGCAACTATCGATCGCTGTTGCGTGTGCTCTAGCAGTACGTAGCTGCTCCACGTCGCACCGAGTGCGCGCGCAGTCGCAGGCGCGACGACTGCAGTCGACGTGAAGCTGCCATTGTCAACGACAGCGAGCGTCCACATGATGCTCATTGTTGTGATGATCAGCGAAGTATCAACTCGTTTGATACTTTGCTTTCAGTGTGCGTACTTTTGTACCCATGTACTGTAAATTGTCTATACAAATATGAAATACGATATTACAGTATAAAAGAACAAAAGCACGCATGATACCATTTGATACCATACTCTTGCTACTTTGCCCGCACTCACTCACTTGCCACCAACAAGCCAAACATCAGAAGCATCATGACGTGGGCTGCACCAGACCGCGACGCTGTGACGCTCGGCGAGATGGACGGCGAGCTCCTGAGCGTCTCGCCGCGCGACGAAGCGCACGTCGGCGACGCGTTCGTGCGTCGAGGTGGCGCTGTCTTCGCGCCTGCGCGCGTCGTGTGTACGAAGAAGCGCCGTCCGTTTGGACAAGAGGAGTCGCTCACGAGCGAGCTCGACGACGACGAGCGCCACGACGCTGGCGCCGTCAAGCTCGCAAAGCAAGCAGCGAGCGTTGTGCACGCGTTCCTCTTTGACGACGAGCAAAAGGTCATTCAGTCGGTCGTGCAGAGCGCCAAGGCCGCGGTCGCAATGCTCCTCGCAGGCACGCCAGTCGACGACGAGAGCGACCTGAACGACAGCAGCGCAGACCGCAGCGACAGCTCAGTAGCAGCAAATGCGCAGCGCGCGTCGACGCAGGCGAGTCGCATTGCGCGCGAGAGGCGCAGGGAGAGCATCGCTGCGATGAGCTGGCACCCGACGCTGTCACTGCTCGCAGTCGCACAGCGCGACGGCGTCGTTGCGTTCTACGACGTCGCGACTGCGTCGTGGGACGCGCGCGTGCTCGAACACGCAGCGCAGAACGACATCACGAGCGTCGCGTGGGCAAAACACTCGAGCGGCGTCCTCGCCGTCGCGTGTCGGTACGTACTAGAGCAGCAGTTGACGTCTCTTGTGTCCTCGTGCTTGTGCTTGGGCTCATTCGTCGACTCTGTGGTGACAGCGGCGGCGTCTTGCTGTGGAAGCTCCAGCCCAAGAACGCTCGTGAAGGTTCGTGTGTGTGTTGGACAGTGAGTGATGGCCACTCGTACACTAGATAGACTACCAGACTGACGGACGTGTGTGGATGCAGCGCCAGTGCTGCTGGACGTGCTCACGCACCCGACGAAGACGGCGTTCCGCGACGTGAGCTGGAGCGCCGATGGCAGGTGCGTCGTGCTCCCTCTTGACTCTTGCAGGACGTTGTCAGGTCTGCTTGACGAGCACTAACGAATCGTATCCTGCTGTGCCCAGTCTCTTGGCTGCGTCGTCGTTGCACTCGCGCACGCTCGTGGTCTTTGACACGGTCTTCAAGCGCCAGACGGAGCTCCAGAGTCCGCATCGCGTCGCGTCGCTACACTGGAGCCCAACGGGCGAGTACCTCTTTGTCGCGACCGAGTACGTCTCTTGCTCTTACACACACAATCGCTTTGAACGACCAACATCAGAGGCTCACACGCGCTCTCTCGCTCTTGCTCTCTGTAGCCACGGCGTGTCGCTGATGTGGGAGACGCTCACGTGGAAGCGCGAGATCTGGGACGTCGCAACAGGCGTACGTCTCACTCTCGCTATGGCTGTAGATGGCTCAACGTCTCGTCCAGGACTCATCGCATCCTCTCCTTTGTGTGCTCTTGGATGTGATTGCAGAGCTGCGGGTGGTCGCGCGACGGTCGCTGCTTGCTCGTTGCGCTGCGGAACAAGAACACGCTCTTCCCGTACATCTTCTCTGGCTCGCCGCCGTCCATAGGTGCGTCCGCCGTTGATCAGTAGCAGCACTTTGTCATAGTTGTATTGAGCACTGACGCCATTGATGCTGCTCTTGTATCCGACTTGTTAGACGCTCAGATCAGTTCGCCAGCGATCGAGTTTGCAGAGAAGCAAGTCGCGTCGTTTGACCAGCGCATCTCCGAGTACGTCGCCACGTCCTCTCTCTCCCTCTCGCTCGCTCTGTACATGACTCTCTCACACATCTCTGCCTGTCTACAGACTCGTCGGCGGTCCGATCGAGCGCATTGCGTGGGACCCGACGAACACGCGTGTCGCAGTGACGTACCGCACGAGCGCTGATCTCACGGGTCCGCTCGTCGCGATCTTCACAGTCGCGTGGTCGCCGTTCCTCATCTTCACGCGCACGGGGCTGCTGCGCGGTCCAGCAACGGCTGGTCTCCCGCGCGAGCTCGCATTCGCTGCGAGCTTTGAGCAAGGCGCGCTCTTGAGCGTCGCGTGGAGCAACGGTCTCGTGACGTTCCATCCGTTCTACTTTGACGCCCCGCAGTAGACAGACAGACACACTCGTGGCAATGTAGAGCGCATGTAGTACGTGATGCCTCCTCCTCACAATCAGTCAATCGACACTGTCAGGCGTGCTCTCAACACTGTCAGAGACTCCATCAACACTGTCGGAGCCTTCGTCAACTCTGTCAGAGGCTTTGTCAACACTGTTGGGGCTCGAAATACTATCGAAACGTCACATTCACCGTGCTTGTCAATCCTCATCGTCCTTGCCATGAGTCTCCCGCCGCGCGTGCTCTGTCGCGCAGGCTGTGGCGATAGTGGCGACCCGGAGCTCAACTACCTCTGCATCGACTGCCACGGCGACCGTGTCGATGCGCGACGCGAGCGCGAGCTCCAGTGCTACGTCGCTGCAAAGCAACAGGCGGTAGCAAGTAGCGACGTCGCTGCTGGCGATGACAAGACGACGGAGAACGCGCTATCACCGCCTGGCGCGACACAGTCGACTGCACCAGCAGCGGCGCGGCGCGGACCGCCGTCGATCAACCACCGACGAGGTACAGAAGCATTGTGCCACAAGATCCACCCTCCTCTTTGTGACAATGTCGACTACTTGACCTGTTGGCCTCGGCAGCGCTCATGGACTTCCTCGATCGACCGCGCGAGCGTGACGCTGCAGCCGTGAACCGCGAGAACCAGTTCCTCACGCGCGAGCTAGCGATCCGCGAGACGAGCAAGGCGCAGCTGCGCAAGTACATGATCGCGACTGACGAGGGCGAGCCTGTCGATGCTAAAGAGTGGAGCCGCTACACGTACGGTGCACCGCGCGATGTGCCACGCCACGACATCGATGACGTGACGGAGCTCGCAGCGCAGCTCAAGCTCTTCTGCGTTTGGCGGAAGCGGACGTTCCGCGCTCGCGTTGCTACGCGGCGGCAGCTCCTCCAGGACGAAACCGAGCGAGAGAAGAAAGCAGCAAAGGCCCGTGGCATTCGCGGCAAGCTCTCGTTCGCAGCGATCGCATCGGTGCCAGCGCTCTCAAAGCGCCGCGAGACACTCACACTGGCGCTGCAGAAGGTCGTGCCGACAAAGACGAGCGCTGCGCCACGGACGTCGCTGCTCACGTGGCCAGCGACAAAGTCCAAGACAGCGACACCAACGACAGTGGCAGTGGCAGCGACTACGGCAGAAGCAGCACCAGATGCAGCGCAGGGACTCACGTGATCACTCAACCAAAGCCAACGGTGACGATGACTGTGGACGCTGTCGCAGCCTGACGCGTCCTCAAACTTTGCGAGGTCGACTGCGCTCGCTCACTCACTGCCTCACGCTACGCACTCGTGCGTTAATTCCACCGCTCTTTCGTTCGTTAGCTTGCTCGGTCTTTGGAGCTCTTGCCTTGCGCACGACCTGTGGCGCTCGACTGTCGACAACAGCGCTTAGCAGCAGCTCGAGCTCTCTTTCTTGGCCGTTGCGCCGCTCAGATCGATCGTCTCAGGGACGTAGATGTCGTCCTCTTGACCCTTTTGCAGCGCCGTACGCGCGATCGTCTGGAACGCATCTTCGACACTCGTCGCTTCCTTTGCGCTCGTCTCAAAGTGCGGCATTGGCTATGATATCATATCCGTGTCATGAACAAGAGCATTCATTCGTCAGTTGTCCAGAATTGCGTTTTCGACAACACAATCGATTCTTGACACAAATGCTCGTGTATCCGAACCTGCTGCGCGTTCTTCGCGTGACACCACTGCTGCGCCTTTTGCTTCGCGACGCGGCGGTCCGTCTCCTTGTCGACCTTGTTGCCCAAGACGATGAACGGGAACGCGTCGGGGTCGCGCGGACCTGCCTGCGCGAGGAACTCGTCGCGCCAGCTATCGAGCTTCTCAAACGACTGAAGTACGCAGTGACAGGTAGCAAAGAATCCCCGATAGTGTGAGCACGTATGCGTTGTATGGATACAAGATCATGTACAAGAGCACGTACCTTGGGGTTTGTGATGTCGTACACGAGCACACAGGCGTCTGCGCCGCGGTAGAACGCGACACCGAGGCTCTGGAAGCGCTCTTGACCAGCCGTGTCCCAGATCTGCACGCATGCTCATCCAACGTATGAGCAGACGCTCGTAGCAAGCGATGCAATGAGAGAGCAAGACGCGCACCTGCATCGTCACGAGCTTGTCGTCGATCATGATCTCCTTTGTGAGGAAGTCGGCGCCGATCGTGGCTTTGTACTGGTTCGTGAACTTTTGGTTCACGTACTGGTTCATGAGCGACGTCTTGCCGACACTGCGTACGTACACACACGCATACAAAGCCATTCGAAGCAGAGAACGATGCGTGAGCAGCCGCAGTTGGATGAGTGAGTCCATTCGGTATGGCGTCGGCGCTCTGGATTTGGCAAGACGCACCCGCTGTCGCCCAGGATAATGAGCTTGAGAAGCACTTTCTTGCGGTGCGCCATCGTGTGCGCGTCGTAGCAGTAGTCGAAGTGGTGGTGGTAGTAGCAGTAGGGTGGTCGTAAGACGTGCGCACGCGCAGAGTGAGCAGCAAGAGACGACGAGCAGCGCAAGGCTTCTTCGCGCGAGAATCGGTCTTTGAGCTTTTTGAGAAGAGAAGAAGATCGGAGGCGATCATAGGTTATACTGATGACCGGTTATATGGATAACCCTGTTGGAATAGGTTATTTGATGCTCCTCATCGATCGACTTCGTCCTTGTGTCTAGCTCCATGCATCTTGCTTCGCGTCTTGCTCATGCACGCGTCTCAATGGACGTGTGGACACTCTGGTAGTGTAGTGTAGGCGGTGTTCTTCGAAACAAGGCAAAGAAAGCGGTCGTAGTTCGTCCATAGCGTCTCAGGACGTCGCTACATCAGTCCTGTGTCCTCTGTCGGTGCGGAGCTGCCTTCGCGCCTGCTGCTCCTGAGCTCGTAGAGCTACTGCTTGCTTGTCGTGTCGACCGTCACTTTGCTGCTCATTGTGCGGCGCCGGAGCTCGATGCCGTACTGGTCGGTCTCAGAGTCGACCTCGACCGCAAACTTCGTGATCGGGATCAGCACAGTCTCGAGGAGCACGCCAGCGAGGTACACCATCGCAGTCGCGAAGAAGCAGAGGCGGTAGCCGTACGCATCGACTACGACACCGCCGAGCACGGCGCTGCCGGCCCACGAGAACCGCGTGAGCGCTTCGAGTGAGTTCCAGCGCGCGCGCTGCTTCTTCGGCACAAAGTCCATGAGCAGCGACCGCCGCAGCGGCTCGGTGCACCGCATCATCGCACCTTTGACGAGGAACAGCGCGCACTGTGCCTGGAACGTCGGTGCGAACGCCATCGCAAGCAGACTCAGCGAACCAAGCAAGCGCGTGACCACGATCACCGGCATGCGGCCGCAGCAGCGCGACGCAAACTGCGCGACGAGCGAGCTGAGCGCGACGCAGACGGGCAAGAGCGCAAAGAGCTCGGCGACTTGGATCGGCGAGAGCCCAAACTCGGTGAAGAAGAAGAGCGGGAAGAAGTGCACGGTCATGCCGGCGCCGTTGCTGATGACAAAGTCCGACACGAACAGGACCGCAGGAACGTGCGTCGCGTCGAGTCCGCAGCACGTCGGCGGCGGTGGTGCGAACTCAATTGCTTCGTTGAACACGAGGTCGTCGAGCCAGCGACCGTCCGACGATGGATTCGTCATGTACATGGCCGCAGCTGAGCTTCCGCCAACGCCGCCACTCGGTGACCGCAGCAGCATCGAGAACTCGCTCGGTGCGCGCGACGCGATCGGCGAGAACCCACCTGCGAGGTGTTGCGCACTGCCGTCACTCGCATCAGTGTCGACCTCTTCTGGCGCATACACGCTCATCTCGGCCGTGAAGTTGCGCTCGATCGAGCTCAGCTCGCGCTCGATCGCGAGCACGTGCTGCTGGTTCTCGTACGCCATGTCGTCGTTGAACTGGAAGAGCGCAGCCATCGAGATCGCAGCGAGGAACGTGCCAAAGAGCAACACGGGCCGTAGCGCTGGGAGCTCCCACGTATCGCCGTAGTGCCAGAAGAGCAAGATCGCGCAGAGCGGACCGAGCACGAGCGCGGCGTTGAGCACCATGTGCTTGAGCGTGAACGGGAGCGAGCGCTGCCCGAGCGGCACCGAGTCGGCGAATAGCGCCTCCATCGCTGGGCTCTGGAACGCCGTGAAGACGCCCCAGAGCGCAAACGATGTGTAGATGAGCGGGAGCGACCCGAGCTGGAACGACAAGCCTGTGAGCAGTGCCGTGACGACGCCTATGGCGCCAGCGCACGCGAGGATGCGGTCGCGCCGCAAGAAGTCGGCAGCAAAGCCTGCAGGCAACGCAAAGAGGAGCTGCGCGAGTCCTTGGATGCCTTTGACCATGCCGACAGGTCGGTTCGAGTTCGTCAGGACGTAGACGTAGCCTGCAAGCACTTGCTGCGACAAGATGCTGCTCGCGGCCCAGAACACGAGCGTGAAGAGGAACACGAACTTGACATTGTGCTCGAGACGATCGATGCCGCAGCACCACCACGACGTCACTGCGCGCATTGTCAGCGTGCTGTCGTCGTCGTCTCTCCTTGACTGTGTCTGGCTGTGTGAGACGCGAGATAAGTAGCTCGAGACGCGAACCGACACGAAGCTGAAGTTCGTTTTCAACCGCCGATGGCGACTTCGGCTCGCGACGTCGACTTCAGTTCGCTTGCTTGCTTGTACGACGGTTGCTCAGAGGCTTGACGCTCGACGTGAACCAAGCACACAGAAGCACTGGTAGCACTCGATAGTGACGTACAACGAAACCTCATGGCGAATGCACCAGCTGGTCGCGCAACAAGAGCTCTGTCGTCCTTTCAAGTTATGTCCATCTTGTACGCTTCTCCCACGAGCGCCAGCGCATGGAGCAATACCGCCAGTGTTGATCGACTCGTGTGCATATGGACCTGATGTATAAGGTGCGAGCGCATGCTGGTCTAGTAGAGGTAGCCTGCCGCGAGCTGGTAGCACCGACTGCTAGGAGCACAAGTAAACGCAGCGCCATGTTGTTCAGGCACTAGCGTCGCACGAACCTCAGCGCTCGCTTTGATCGTCCACGCGCTGCTCATCGCACAGTCGATGACATCCGCGATCGACGCACACATCGATGCAAACCAGCAGCAGCGCGTGCTCTAGCAGCAGCAGGGACTCGAGCACGTGACTTTGACATCGCGGCGGCGGTCGGTCAGCGCACGTTGAAGGTCTCACCATTACGAGGTGCGTTAGTCTACCTCAGATCGCTTCGGACGTGTTGTGGTCCTCGTGCTTGTGCACCCACGCAGCGAAGAGGAGACAATCGATGTGTGACCGACATACGTCGCCTCCATGCACCGGAAGCGGCGATCTTCGTGCAGATCCAAATCGGCAAGACTGCGCCGCGTGACGGACAACGCAGTACTCGCAGCACACACACAACGAGCAAAGTTCAATGTGGTCGTGCGAGTCAGAGCGCAAAGCGTTGATGCTTGCGACCTGAGAGGCCGCGCGCAGCTGGAGACGCGCATGTGTCACGGCGAGGGTGCACATCGTGTCGATCCAGCGCCTCAAGCATCTCGAGCGCGTCGAGCACAGCTCGTGTGATCGTAGACCAAGTCACGAGCGAGTGACGCGAGATGCCGAGAAGCACAGAGCAAGGAGACAGCGAGCACGTGCATGCCTCGACGTGTTTGGCCGTGTGCGAGCCTCGTTGGGTGTCTGACTAAGGCTTTGATCGACCACATCGACAAGCGCTAGCCCATGAACACCTGAGCGAGCCTCGTTCGTGCGCGAGCGAGCCTCGTTCGTGCGCGAGCGAGCTAGTCGCGTTCGTACTTGTGCATTATCAGATGCACCGCGCTCGGGTCTGAAGAGGAGCGGCAGCTCTGTGGTCGAACTGCTCGACGTCGTGACAGCAGCCACTTGATTCATCGAGCAGGCAGGAATCAAGTGTGTCGCCGCCCTTCCTCATGAGCGTCGACAGACTCGAGACGCTCGAGTGCGAACGTAGCAGCAGTGTCGAGCAGAGCTGGTCAGGTCTGGTCGTGGTCGTGTTCATCACCCACATGTCCAAAACTAAAGTCTTTAGTATACTTATAATCACTATGTGACACCATTACTACTTTCGACCATCGCTGCAACGAGCTTCAAGGGCAACTTTGAGCCGCCTTTGACCAGCAAACGCTGCGAATGGCGCGCGCTCGGATCAGCGCGCTCAACGAGGTCAACGAGCGTCGCGCGCACGCTCGGTCGGTGCAAGCACAGCACGCGCATGGCGCCCAACATCCGCTCTCGGGCTGTCGGTCTCTCTCGCTCGCTTTGCAGCGATAGTGGCACTTGTCCGTGTCTGTCTCCATGTGCACGTGCAGTAGCACGAGAGACAGCGGGTCCGGTGCACGGACACCACGCTTCCTAGGTAGCACAGCAGCGACTCCGACCGAGCGCCGCTGCTCCGCATGCTCATTCTCCAATCCGCTCGCAAGCACACGCACGGACACGACTCCAGTACGCAAGCAAGCAAGCAACCAAGTGAGCACGAACGATGATCCGCAAGTGGCTCGCAGCAGTGACCTGTTGCGCTGCGCTCGCGTGCCGCAGCGTGGCCGGCGATGCCTGGGACGCGCAAGCCGACAAGATCGCAAACGCGTTCAGCGTCGACGACATCCTCGGCCAGATGACGCAGATCAACATCGACAGCATCCTCAAGAGCGACAACACGCTCGACGAAGACAAGGTCCGCGCGTACGCGAAGCTCAACATTGGCTCGTACCTCAACTCGCCGTTCTCGGGCGGTCCGAAGAACGGCAAGTACGGCTGGACGGCAAAGGAGTGGCGCGCGATCATCACGCGCATCCAAGAGATCAGCATGAAAGAGAACGGCGGCCACCCAGTCGTCTTTGGCATTGACTCGGTCCACGGCGCCGTGTACGTCTCGAACGCCGTGCTCTTTGGGCAGCAGATCAACGGCGGCGCGAGCTTCAACCCCGAGCTCGTGCACGAAATGGGTCGCGTGACTGGCCGCGACAGCGAAGCCGCTGGCATCCCGTGGATCTTTGGTCCGATCCTCGAGCTCTCGCAGAACCCGCTCTGGGCTCGGACGTTCGAGACGTTTGGCGAAGACCCGCACTTGGTCTCCGTCATGGCCGACGCAGTCATTCGCGGTCTCCAGAGCAACAACGCCACCGCGGCGTGCATGAAGCACTTTGTCGGCTACTCCAAGACGCCAACAGGACACGACCGCGACGGCGTCACGATGTCGGACTTTGACTTGCTCAACTACTTTGTCCCGCCGTTCATCGCCGCGGCCAAGGCCGGTGTGATGTCGTCAATGGAGAACTACGTCTCGATCAACGGCGTGCCGGTCGTGGCGTCGCCCAAGATCTTGCGCGACCTCATTCGGTACGACATGGGCTACGACGGCGTCGTCGTCACGGACTGGGCCGAGATCAACAACCTCCAGGACTGGCACCGCGTCGCACGGAGCAAGCCCGAGGCCGTGCGCATGGCGCTCACGCAGACGTCGCTCGACATGAGCATGGTGCCGTACGACTCGACGTTCATTGACCACGCCAAGGCGATGCTCAAGACGAACCCCGAGTACTTGCCGCGTCTGCGCGAGTCGGCGCGCCGCATTGTCAAGATGAAGCTCAAGCTCGGGCTCTACGCGCAGCCTGTGCCTGGCGCTGACAACGTCGGGCTTGTCGGGAGTGACAAGGACAAGACCGCAGCGCTCGAGCTCGCGCGCGAGTCGATCGTGCTGCTCAAGAACAAGGACAACGTCCTGCCGCTCGCAAAGTCTGCGTCCGTGTTCCTCACGGGCCACTCGGCTGACAACGTCGGACACCTCTGCGGCGGCTGGTCCGTGCGCTGGCAAGGCTACTCGGGCAACGAGATGTTCCCGAACGGCGTGTCGATCAAGCAGGGCTTTGAGGCGATCGCTGGCAACAGCTCGGTCGCGTACTTCAACGGCTTGAGCGCCGACGGTGCGTACTCGCCGAGCGACTTGGCGACTGCCAAGAGCTTTGCGAGCAAGGCCGAGTACACCGTCGCAGTCATTGGCGAAGGGAGCTACGCTGAGAAGCCTGGCGACATTGACGACCTCGCGCTGCCAGCGGGTCAGATCGCGTACGTGCGCGAGCTCGCGTCAACAGGCACTAAGGTCATCCTCGTGCTCGTTGGCGGTCGCCCACGCTTGCTCAACGGCTTGCCGAGCAACGTCCACGCAGTGATCAACGCCATGCTTCCGTGTGAGCTCGGCGGCCAGGCGCTCGCAGAGATCATCTACGGCAAAGTGAACCCAAGCGGCCGCTTGCCGCTCACGTACCCGAAGGACGCGGCGAACATCATGATCCCGTACAACCACCGCGTGAGCACGCAGTGCGCGAGCGGGCACTGCAAGATGGAGTGGGACTTTGGCGCGGGCCTGAGCTACACGACGTTCAAGTACGAGAACATGGCGCTGAGCAAGACCAAGGTCTCGGGCAAGTCCGACTCGGTCACGGTCTCGGTCAAGATCACCAACACCGGCAAGGTCGCAGGGAAAGAGACCGTGCTGCTGTACGTGATCCAGCCGTACCGGTCGATCTCGGTGCCCGAGGTGAAGCAGCTCAAGAAGTTCACCAAGATCTCGCTCGAACCTGGCGTGTCGACGACTGTCGAGTTCAAGCTCACGGCCGAGGATTGGAGCGTGTACGACCCGCAGATCGGCGGTGGGTTCTCGCAAGTGGCCGAGGATGGCGACTTCTACGTCGCACTCAAGCCCGAGACTGACTGCGACGTGTACGGCACCCCGAAGGGCCTCGCCGACCTCTGCGGCAAGTTCACGCTCAAGACTGGCGTCACGCCGTTCGCGCTCGCCGAATCGATCAAGAAGCTCTCGCTGTGAGCAGCCAGTCGGCCTCTCTTTGTCTCTATGCCTCGCGCGCCAGTGCATCACCACTCATGGTCTCGTAGTCGCGAGTAGATCAACCACGCGACACGAAGTGGTCGCTTGTCTGCTGCCTCTTGTAATGAACCACAGAAGCCACGCGCACACCCACACACGATCTATTCGGCGCTAGTTGATCTCATCCTGGATGCCCTGCTCTGTGATCGAGTAGATCGCCTCGGCCTCTGGGAGGATCGGCGAGTCGACGACTTTCATCACGCGGTTCTCGCCGCGGCCTTTGCGCAAGCGCAGTCTGATGAGAGAGAGAGACTGTCAGACACGCACGTCCTTACAATCACGATCCGCACTGACAGACAGACGCACCGTGTGCACGACGCGTGCGCCATGATGTTGCCGCCGATCGGCTGGAGCGGATCCTTTGCAAACATGCCCGAGTCGGGGTTCGCAGTCATCTGCACCAGGTTGGGCACACATCGTCCGTCCAACCGTGAGTGAGTGAGTGGTCTATCATGAGACGCAGCAAGAGCTTCAGCAAGAGAGGGACGCACCTGGTTCGTAATCACAACTGCGACGCCAAACTCGTCCGCCATGCGCGTCAGTGCGCGCAGGAACCTGCTCAATACAACGCACAGGCAGCACAAATGATCAGCGAGTCTCTCTCTCTCTCCGCATACATCTGTCAATAGCACCATGTGCGTGGCAACGCACTTGGCGAGCTCTTGCTGGCGCGCAGCGAGCTCTCCGCGACCCGAGTAGTCTGTTCGGAAGAGCGCCGTGGCGCTATCGACAATCACAAGCGCGAACCGCGACTCGGCCATCATCGCAGACGCCTGCACGAGCAGCTGCATCTGGTGCTCCGAGTTGTACGCGCGCGCAAACGCGACGTTGTCGAGCACGCTCTCGCCTGTGCCATTGCAGAGTCACAAGACCAACAACGTCATTCAGTCATGCTCCTCGCACGCGTCGGCTGCGATCGATACAAGTGAGTGCGCACGAGTCGCACCGTCGAGACCGTAGCGCTCAGCGATCGCGACGAGGCGCTGCGGACGGAACGTCCCCTCTGTGTCAATGTACAGCGCTTTTCCTTCGCCGCCGCCGCGATCGACTGGGAGCTGGCACGTCACGCACAGCTGGTGACAGAGCTGCGTCTTCCCAGTGCGGAACTCGCCAAAGATCTCCGTGATCGAGCCGGTCTCGAAGCCGCCCTTGAGCAGCTCGTCGACTGCGTTCGAACCGGTCGTGAGCGTGATCAAGTCCTTGCGGCTCTGGAACACCTCTGCTGCCTAGTAAAGATCGATCCTCGCGAGTGTCAGGCGTGGACTGCACTCACACACTCGCATCATTGAGCCACACAGGCAAGCAGAGACGTACTGTTGTGAACCCGACGTTCACCATCTCGCGCGCCGCTTTGAGCATCTTCTCGGCCTTCACTTCGCTGATGCCTTTGATCGCAATCAGCTGCTTCTTCGTCGCCATAGCGACCTACCGACAGTCGTGAACGCACGTCGTGTGTGAGTTCATGCGGCGTTGTACGCAAAGACTTGTGACTTGCGTCACGCCGAGCGATAGCAAACACAGCATCGTCGAACACAGCGTGGGCGTACCGCGTCGACTGTGTGCATGCCCGCGTCTTTGAGCTTGTTTACGTCGGTCGCGTTCACGCCTGCTTGCTCGAGGCAGTTCACGAGACGCGGTCCTTGCTGTGAAGCACAGAGGCACATGCCGAGCCGCCATCACACACAATAAGGCAGACACTCGTGAGCGTTCATCCATCCACCCGATCGAATCGACTCGGTCGCTCGTCGCTCGTTTCAATCACACGTCATGAGTCTCACGCAAACGTACAAACTCGTGCGCTTCAGCGCCATACTGCGCGTCATCGTGCGCTTCTTCTTGGTACTGCCCGCCCAGCATCGTGTGTCTGTGTGAATGCGCGAGTGACTCCGTGTGACTCGAGCAGCAGCAGCGACGACTGCGCTTCCTTCTAGACACTGCGACGACGACTGCGTGAAAGTCTTCGTCTTCGTCTTCGTCGTCTTCGCTCGATGTCTTTTTGCGTTTGCGCTTTTCAATACAAATTGCAAATGAATCAACCTTTCTTTCTTGCATTTCGATTCACTTTTTTCACTATCAAATTCGCACAGACACCTGAACGGGGTGTCCTGCTGTTTATAGTTTATTCAAGTCATGCGTGTCCGGCCTGATATTCTCACTGCCCTGCTCACATACATTAAATCAAATAAACCTGTCCTAAGTACGATTTCTACAAACAATCTCTTCAAATGTCATGAATCATGCTCAAACAATCAAACAAACTACAAGAACTACAAGAACAACGACGACGACGACGACGACGAAGCTCAGCGAGACGGAGGCTGCGCAGCTCGCCGCCATGTTCCTGATGGAGACGCACGGACTGTCGGCTCGCGAAGCTAGCGACCTGTTTGCCAGCCACATCCCTGGCGTGTCCAAGACGTCGCTCGCAGACCTCAAGAAAAAAGCAAAAGCACCACGACGTCCATGCTCACGCACACAACACGCAGCGACTGCAACAACAACCGGCGACACCGGCGACAGCACCAACGCAAGCAGTAGCGCGAGCGCTGTGCTGCTCGAGCACGCGTGGCACCTCGTATCGGTGCACGGCTGCTCGCCTGCTGATGCCGCGGGCGTTCTGTGCGTGATCGCGAACTCGCTTCGGCAGCGAGCAAAGCGGTCCAAGATGAACAAGCGCAATACCGACGGCACGAACGACATGCAGCGCCAACTGGAGAAGCTGCATCAACGCGTGTGCTGCTCCGCAACGCACCACTTCATGGACACGACGGAGTCGCGGGCGAGAGTATCCACCGACGTGTATTCGACGCTCGCTGGTGCAAAGCAGTCAATCGGGATCGCGATGTTTGTGTGGACCGATTCCCGTGCTTCGGCCAGCAAGACGAGCAAAAGAAGCAGTGGCGAAAGCAAACGAAGCCGTCGAAGCGGCCGCAGAGACGAGCGCGAAAGCAGCAGCAACAGCTCATCGAGAACGCACAGAAGAAGCGTTTGCAGCTGCAGCAGCGGCGGCTGCAACGCATGCACGAGCGGCGGACGTAGCGGCAAAAGTCGCAAGCGAGTTCACAGCGCGCATCCTGCTGAGCTGTTGCGATCTACACAGCAAAGAAGCGCTGATAAGCCTTCTTGAAGCGGATGTTGAGCTGTACTTCGCCGAAGGCCGGGTGGGTGGCTCACTTATGCATGCGAAGTTTAGCGTAGTCGACGAGCGTATCGTTTTTACAGGCAGTATGAACTTCAGCGACAATGGACGCAGCGACAACGTCGAGGTCGTGACGAAGGATTCCAGGCCACCAAGCGCTCACGACTTCACCAATCACTTGGACCAGTGGATCCAGTCAGGTGAAGTCGTCCGAGCAACAAAAGACAGGCATCTCGTCGAATGGAAGCGAGCGCTTGCAAGCGCTGACAAGAGCAAGAAGAGAGCGCGAATCGACAGGAAGTCGCTGTGGTCCTCTTCATAGTGCTGTGCTGGTTTGTGCTGGTCTCAATATACTTCGACGTACAAATACAATATCCTCGCCAAAACATCGTGAGCTTCAAAGGTCACTCGCTCCTTGATAACAACCAACGACACCAACACCAAGACGACGATGACAATGCGTACACGAGTGCGACGCATGCTCGTCTGCATTGCGCTCGTATGTGCTCTCTATGCGCGTGATAGCAACACCACGTCGGCTGTCCAGGCGAGCCCCGATCAACAACCGCTCGTTGAAGTCGCGCTGAGCGCAGATGGCGCTCTCGAGGACACCACTCAGTCTCTCAAGCCTTCTGGGACGACACACGCAGCAGACTCACACCGATCGCACTCCGAATCGACGGGTGTAATCGACGCAAACGAGGCATCGCTGTCCCCACTATCAGTGAGTCACGACGACGAAGTACCTCTGAGCCAGTCGACAGAGCCGAGCAGCGAAAGCGCGTCTCCAGCGACGATCGCGCTCGTGAAAGAACTCGAGACGCTCGAGCTCATGATCAAGCTACAGGAACGAAAGCTCGCGTTACTCGAGAAGGTTCGTGCTCAAGCCGTCAGTATTCAGTCCAGTACAACGCAAAGAGACCACAATGCACGCGAGAAGGCTACGGTTGCAGACACGCGGTTTGAAGACTTGCTCGAGCGCAAGGTCGAGGCGTTAGTCGCGAACGCAGTGGACGAGCTCGTCGGGACTGCTGCAGTGCACACGCACGTGTTCGACTCGCTCTTCTTTCCAAAAGCCGTGATCCGAGCTACACAGCACGTTGTTGACATGAAGCTTGCAAAGCTGCGTGCAACGGGACACCAAGAGCTCATAGTCGTCGCGCTCGATGACGGCGCGGTAGAGTTCTACCTCTCACCAGCGCTGTTGTTGTTGCACATTGAGCCGCACGAAGGACGCCTGGTCGATGCAGTCGATCTCGATCTGCTGCACGACCCACCGTCGCTGGTCACGATCTCGAAAGCGTCAAAGCGCGCAGTGGTATACGCCCTCGAGCTGACCCACCAAGACCGCCACTTGATCGGCCGCCCACACAGTCGTGCAGCAACGACAACTCGCCAAGATGCAACGGCTACCTACACGTCCAGCTCCGATGTCGCGCAGTACACGCTCACTGTCTCGGAGATGCGAGCGATCGAGCTCACAGCTGTGCCGACAGCGCTGACGATCACGAAGAGCGCGAGACGGAGTGTCCTGAGTATCGCAAGCGACGACAACAGTCTCCAGTTCTTTGCGTTTAACGGCACGCTGCTCCATCGAGTCGAGACGAACGCACCAGTCCAGACAATCGCAGCGCATCGCAACCGCATCGCAGTGGCGAACGGATCGGACACTGTGCTCATTTCGCTTGCTCGAGGACGCGAGGCGGCGCCAATCGTCTGTCTCGGCTCCATGGCGTTCGTGACATCGATTGCCTTCGACCCTCTGCATTCGGACCTCGTGTTCGCTGGCACGAGTATGGGCGAAGTGCTCGTGTACTCGATCAATGGCCACGCACGATCCAGCGAAGCAGACACGCCTGACGCGAGTGCGTCGTGTACGCTGGTTGCTCGCGCGCTCGTGCACTCTGGGTATGCAGCACGCGCAACGCCGACAGTCGTGCAAGCGATGAAAGGACATGTTATCGCACTGACCGGCTCGCGTGTCTCCGTGCACAACGTCTCGCGTGCGTCGGACGGTGCCGTCGAGGTCGCCACCGTGTGTGCTCGAGCGATGCCGACGCATGACAGCCGTTCGGCGATTCCTCCTCTCCTCGCTCTCTCAGAAGGCTCGAGCGTCACGAGTGTCGCCGTTGTCGCACCAGGAGCGAACGAGATCCAGGTGTTCCAGAGCTTGCTCGCGAACAAACACGAGCGCGCAGGCACTTCGTGGGTCAGCGCTCTCTACATCAGCGCGATCGTTGCACTCGTGCTGCTCTTCCAGCTCTGCTTCCGTCGTCAGCAGCAACAACACCAGCGTCCAGCGATCGCTGACTTTGATCCGTGGCGCAGCACCGCTCCTCCGAACCAACATGATCGTCGGAGTCAAGACGGCGGCGCGGTAGCTGATGCGATGAAAGCTGGAGCGTACGACTATCATGGAGCGAGCGACAGACGTTCAAGACGCCATGGCGATGATGCATTTGGAGAACCGCCAGCCGAGTATACCGACCTCGCACATTTGTCGGAAGCGATGAAAGACAGCATGGCGAGACGAACAGCACGAGCCATGCGATCCAACAAGCGTGGTAGTGACGATGCGCTGCAAAACAGCGAGTACTTTGGTACGTCTTACGATTCGCTTAGCGATGATCTCAAGCGCAAGATCGCTGAAGCGCGACGCAAGACCCTCGAGTGCGCATTCGACGAAGATGGTAACGATTCTAGCGGGTTCTAGCTGCGCTCCATCCAGACAAGGCTCCTAGAACAAAAACAACGACACTATTGACGAAGCAGCGCGTTGTTCGCTCGCTCACTCGGAACGAGATCTACGCTACTGCCGTTCTCTGCTCGTTCAAAGTCCATCGTAAGACACACACTCGCATCGGGTCGTGACCACAACAGCGAAGTGCGTGCACCTAGCGCGCTTGCTCTTTGGTAGCGAGCGTGTGTGTGTGCGCATGATGGAGAGCAAGCAGTTGCATGTCGTCGATCTGCAAACACACTCAGAGAGAGAAAGCGGCGTGCACATCGAGACTGGATTCGCTGCTCGTGCTTTGCGTGCGTCGCGAGTGCGTCTCTGGGCGTCAATCAAGCGACGACGATCGACTCGGAGAAGCTCTCGCGCATCGGTTGACGCGAATCCAGTCATTTGTGTATCCATTGCGCCAGAACTACTTGTTGTTCGCGTCGCGCGTCCTGGACGCCTTGCTTGCTTGGCTCTCTATCGCTCAAAGAGTCAAAAAGTCAAATAGTCAAATAGTCGAGAGGTACTCACTCACGCGCGCGCACTGGCGAGACGGCATCGCGATGTGCGAGTACTGTTCGTCTGCGCACGGCGAGTGCACAGCACTGATCGCATTGATCGGTTGAACCGGGCGAGTGAGACCTCAGATCCTACACATGCGTCACTCTCTCGCACCACCGACGCACCAACTCACCGTGCTGACGAGGTCGGACGTCCGTCCACGCGCTTCATCTCTATGTACTTGTGCTTGTGTGTATGCACTGTATGTAGCGATCGCTTGCCGCCGCCGCACAGAAGGACAAAAGGACGTGTGGGCGACGTTAGTCGATCGCATCAGAGCGAAGCAAAGCAGAGAGCGCGCGACGCGCGTTGTGATAGTCGCCGTCTGCGCTGACCAGATTGCGTGGATTTTTGCTAATCACGCGCTGTTTTAGCCCAATTGCAAGCAATTGCCGCAACTTGGTGCGAGTTGCGTAATTCGGCGAGGAAATACGCGCAAATCGCTGCGGTTTGAAAATATCCAGCCACTGTCTAAAATCGCAGTGTCGTCAGCACAAGTGTGAGCGAAGACTTACCTGTTGCTGCTGCTGTACTGAGCAGCAGAAGCAGCAAGCAGCACGTTTTCGCTTCGCGCATTGTTGTTGCTACTTGTGTGGTTGTGCATGTGCTTGATTGCTATCCTGCGCTCGCGATGCTGTTCTACCACCGACGGATCATGCGTACACGAGCGCTGCTGCACCCACCCGCGCACACACCACACACACCACACAGCGCCACGAGCTGGTCAGCCGAAAATACGGTTGCACTGCTCTTCGCTTTCGAGCAGCCGTGTGACGAGATCTCTGTATCATCCAGCAACTCACCTGGCCTTGTCTTGCTGCTGCACCTTCTCGGCCTTCGCAGTCACGCACTGTCCATCACGACCGCAACCCGCAAACCAACCGCAGCACGGATCTCTCTCTACCTATCTATCTATCGATCGATCGCGTACGCACTGCGACGAGCGTGCAGCCATTCTCAAGGCGCTCACTCTTCAATTGACGCTCAACAGCTCAATACGGCATCCGTCGACACTCCACTCCTCGGACGGACGCGCACCGATACAATCACAGGCACAGCCACTCGCACGTGCACACACACAAGTACGATGGAGACCACGACCGCCACTTCAGCCATCCAGGTACAGATAACCCAATCGGCGCGCGCAGCACAAACCGCGACCGACCGCGCGAACGCAGCGTTCCTCGACATCTCCATCATCTCCGAGTCTTACCGCTGCCAGTACCCGAGCAAGCACTGCACAAACGACCGCTCCGTCAAGCGCGACGGCGACCTGCACAAGTTCTGCGAGTTCCACCGCAGCAAAGCAAACCGGAACCAGCGCAAGCTCGAGCAGAAGCGCAAGCTCGAAGCCAAGATGCCGAGAAAGACAGCGTCGTCGCCCCGATACCAGCGCCAGCAGCAGCGCGACTCGCTATCGAGTCGGAGCTCGCTCTCAAGTCGCGGCTCGCTCCGGTTATCTCGCACATCGCTCTCGAGCGACATCGCCGACCTGGACGACGGAAGCGACCACGAGACGCCGTGGGACCTGCTGCTACCAGTCGATCTTGCCGACACCGACATCCAGGCGCTTGCGTCTCTCGTTGGCGCCGCCGATAGCGGGGCGCATTGATGTACTTGTAGTTCCAGACGAATCGAACTCCACAGAGCCTGCTGTTCGCGGCGATGTGCAAGATCACGGCGTGGACTCATGTGTTCGGCAGTCGCCGGTCGTTCTTCCTCTTCCAGAGCGATGCGCCATGCATGTCCTGCGCACGCTCAGTCCTTCACCACCCGTTTGCTTGTGACAGGATGTCGACAGCCTATCCTTTCCTCGGTTCCAAGAAGACCGGCAGCGCAACTTTGCGACTTCCCGCAACGGCGCCAAAGACAACGGCGTCCATGGATCGTGCTGCCTACGGCTGCCCTACAGCTGTGCTCGCGGATCTGCGCGCGGCTCAAAGTAGCACGGAGCAGTCAGCAGGCGGACAGCCATCGCTGACTCCACACGCGCGACTGGATCGGAGAGCGTGTGTAAGTCGCATAAGAGGGCGAAACACTGGCGCCTGCTGTACGCATGCGTACATGAGCGTTGTTGCCGCGCTCTTGTACATCGACTTGAGGCAGTTCGATTGGCTGGTCAGCAGTGACTCTCGCTAAGCGAGTCACACACGACGCGACGCAACACTGGTCCAGATCCACCAAAGTGCTCTCCTTGTGAGTCACGCTCCAGCTCCACTAGCAGATGTATGTATGCCGTGCGCGCTTTCGTTGAGAGCGCAACTGCCCAGGATACTTGAGTGCGGCTATATGTCCGGTGGTCTTTCGATTGAGCGCAGCACCACGTCTATATGTCGATACCACGGCAAATGATGCAGGCATCGCTCAGCCACACGCTTTGGCGAAAGCGAGCTCATGACAGGTGCCAGTCGACATGCAGATGTTGTGGCGAGCTAAACGCGCAGCGTTCTGATCCTTGCAACGATCGAACACCACTGCCTTCAAGCAAGTGCGTGCGTGCGTGTGCGAGCGAGCGAGCAAACAGCCTCGCCGACACAAGCAAACAGACTCTTCCACGTACGAACGATACGAGCGCACCTCGTGATGTTGCTTGGAGCTGTGTCCAGGAGACTCCGCACCATTGCTAGCGCTAGCATTAGAGCAGCAGCAGAGCCCTCGCTACTGATACCAATCGGTGCTCCTGTCAATGGTCCTGTCGACGATAGGAATCGAGTTGGATCGTTGACTCGTGACTCGGAGCGCGGTTGGGTCCACGCGAGCCACACAAACATGGATACATACATACACACGCTTTTGCGGTGATGGGCAAGCGGTGCGTCCGGTCTGATGCCTCTTCGTGCGCAAAACACACTGTGCTGGCACATACCAACGTGCAAGTCCACACGCAACAACAGCAGCAACAACAACCAGGCAAGATACGCGAGCAAATATTGAGACGTTGTGCCACACGACTAGGTTCATGTGTGCGCATGTGTAGGCGCCCAGACAACACGGTAAACGCACGAGTGTGTGTGTTTGTTGTTTGACGCTGGCGCAGTCAAAGCACCGATGTCTGCTGAGCACGAATCGCTGTTGTTGTGATAGTGATTGATTTGATATCTTTGTTGCCTCTGTTTTTGCATATTGGAGCAACCAGTTGCTTTGTATGCAACAAGAAGATAAATGACTGTGATACTGATGAACTCGAAATCAGCTTGATCATGGTGAATCAAGAGAGCGAGCGAGCTCCTGTGAATGAACAAGCAAATGCGCAACGAGCAGGAGCATGAGCGTGCTGTTCGTGCGCTAGCTCGCCAGGATAGCCAACTCACTCACTCACTCACTCACTCACTCACGACCAAGTAAATACGCCCAGACGACAAAAAGTCACTCCTCGTGCCATAAGATCTCAGCATCAGTGTCTTGACAACAACAGCAAGTGCCTAGTGCCTTCGTTCACGTGCCTTGTTCAGAGTGCTCGCATGCCAGCAAGGAGGGTCAAACATGCATGTGATCTGACGATCAGAGCGACATTGAAGCAAGCTCGAAGCAAGCTCGAAGCAAGCTCGAAGCAAGCTCGAAGCAAGCTCGAAGCGAGATAGAGGCGAGAGCGGACTAGGCGTCAGTGATCGTCACAAGTGTCGAAGGCTTGTCGTCCTCGGTGCATTGTGGTCGTGCTAACGATTCAAACACACCGTCATCATCAACGCTGACCACTTTCCAATCCACACAGCCGAGCGCAACTGCGACTCGCATCGTATCCGCCCACCACACAGCGCAACTCTCACACTCCACAACGAGCTGCAAGCTACATACTTACGACTCGATCGCACATCAGCTCGCCATACTGCAGTCATCCATTCATCCACCCATCACACAACACACCGCGCCGCACTTTCGACACATAACAACGATGCCCGCGTTCATCCTTCCAGCGCTGCACACGACGACCACTACAGTAGACAGTGCAAGCAGCAGTGACGCAGAACAGTACTTGAACGCCGTGCAGGTCATCCAGACGAAGAGCCTCGACCCGAGCAAGAAGTGCTGCTACCCAGCAAGCGCTGTGAGAACCCGCGAGTGGTCAAGAGCAACGGCGAGCTGCATCGCTTCTGCCATGAACACCGCGTGCGAGCCAACCTCAACCAACGTCGACTCGAGGAGCGTCGTCGCGAGCACCAAGAAGCGCAACAACAACAACAACAACAACAACAACAACAAACACCGACACAGAAGATGTCATCAGCACAGCAAGCGCCAATGGTGCAGCACGGACCGATGCCCATGCCAATTGAAGCGTGCATGGCGCAGTTGGACACGCAGTACAACAAATCATACGAGCAGATGCAGCTCTTTGGACAAACACCGACGCAGCAACCATCCGATCTGCTCGTGCGTCTCGACTTGGACGACGACGACCTCCGCGTGCTCGCAGCCGTGTTGTCTGCGAGCAATGAAGACAGTGACGACTGGTTGATGTAGTGTAGTCTGAGCGCCTACACATGCGCACACATGAACCTAGTCGTGTGGCACAACGTCTCAATATTTGCTCGCGTATCTTGCCTGGTTGTTGTTGCTGCTGTTGTTGCGTGTGGACTTGCACGTTGGTATGTGCCAGCACAGTGTGTTTTGCGCACGAAGAGGCATCAGACCGGACGCACCGCTTGCCCATCACCGCAAAAGCGTGTGTATGTATGTATCCATGTTTGTGTGGCTCGCGTGGACCCAACCGCGCTCCGAGTCACGAGTCAACGATCCAACTCGATTCCTATCGTCGACAGGACCATTGACAGGAGCACCGATTGGTATCAGTAGCGAGGGCTCTGCTGCTGCTCTAATGCTAGCGCTAGCAATGGTGCGGAGTCTCCTGGACACAGCTCCAAGCAACATCACGAGGTGCGCTCGTATCGTTCGTACGTGGAAGAGTCTGTTTGCTTGTGTCGGCGAGGCTGTTTGCTCGCTCGCTCGCACACGCACGCACGCACTTGCTTGAAGGCAGTGGTGTTCGATCGTTGCAAGGATCAGAACGCTGCGCGTTTAGCTCGCCACAACATCTGCATGTCGACTGGCACCTGTCATGAGCTCGCTTTCGCCAAAGCGTGTGGCTGAGCGATGCCTGCATCATTTGCCGTGGTATCGACATATAGACGTGGTGCTGCGCTCAATCGAAAGACCACCGGACATATAGCCGCACTCAAGTATCCTGGGCAGTTGCGCTCTCAACGAAAGCGCGCACGGCATACATACATCTGCTAGTGGAGCTGGAGCGTGACTCACAAGGAGAGCACTTTGGTGGATCTGGACCAGTGTTGCGTCGCGTCGTGTGTGACTCGCTTAGCGAGAGTCACTGCTGACCAGCCAATCGAACTGCCTCAAGTCGATGTACAAGAGCGCGGCAACAACGCTCATGTACGCATGCGTACAGCAGGCGCCAGTGTTTCGCCCTCTTATGCGACTTACACACGCTCTCCGATCCAGTCGCGCGTGTGGAGTCAGCGATGGCTGTCCGCCTGCTGACTGCTCCGTGCTACTTTGAGCCGCGCGCAGATCCGCGAGCACAGCTGTAGGGCAGCCGTAGGCAGCACGATCCATGGACGCCGTTGTCTTTGGCGCCGTTGCGGGAAGTCGCAAAGTTGCGCTGCCGGTCTTCTTGGAACCGAGGAAAGGATAGGCTGTCGACATCCTGTCACAAGCAAACGGGTGGTGAAGGACTGAGCGTGCGCAGGACATGCATGGCGCATCGCTCTGGAAGAGGAAGAACGACCGGCGACTGCCGAACACATGAGTCCACGCCGTGATCTTGCACATCGCCGCGAACAGCAGGCTCTGTGGAGTTCGATTCGTCTGGAACTACAAGTACATCAATGCGCCCCGCTATCGGCGGCGCCAACGAGAGACGCAAGCGCCTGGATGTCGGTGTCGGCAAGATCGACTGGTAGCAGCAGGTCCCACGGCGTCTCGTGGTCGCTTCCGTCGTCCAGGTCGGCGATGTCGCTCGAGAGCGATGTGCGAGATAACCGGAGCGAGCCGCGACTTGAGAGCGAGCTCCGACTCGATAGCGAGTCGCGCTGCTGCTGGCGCTGGTATCGGGGCGACGACGCTGTCTTTCTCGGCATCTTGGCTTCGAGCTTGCGCTTCTGCTCGAGCTTGCGCTGGTTCCGGTTTGCTTTGCTGCGGTGGAACTCGCAGAACTTGTGCAGGTCGCCGTCGCGCTTGACGGAGCGGTCGTTTGTGCAGTGCTTGCTCGGGTACTGGCAGCGGTAAGACTCGGAGATGATGGAGATGTCGAGGAACGCTGCGTTCGCGCGGTCGGTCGCGGTTTGTGCTGCGCGCGCCGATTGGGTTATCTGTACCTGGATGGCTGAAGTGGCGGTCGTGGTCTCCATCGTACTTGTGTGTGTGCACGTGCGAGTGGCTGTGCCTGTGATTGTATCGGTGCGCGTCCGTCCGAGGAGTGGAGTGTCGACGGATGCCGTATTGAGCTGTTGAGCGTCAATTGAAGAGTGAGCGCCTTGAGAATGGCTGCACGCTCGTCGCAGTGCGTACGCGATCGATCGATAGATAGATAGGTAGAGAGAGATCCGTGCTGCGGTTGGTTTGCGGGTTGCGGTCGTGATGGACAGTGCGTGACTGCGAAGGCCGAGAAGGTGCAGCAGCAAGACAAGGCCAGGTGAGTTGCTGGATGATACAGAGATCTCGTCACACGGCTGCTCGAAAGCGAAGAGCAGTGCAACCGTATTTTCGGCTGACCAGCTCGTGGCGCTGTGTGGTGTGTGTGGTGTGTGCGCGGGTGGGTGCAGCAGCGCTCGTGTACGCATGATCCGTCGGTGGTAGAACAGCATCGCGAGCGCAGGATAGCAATCAAGCACATGCACAACCACACAAGTAGCAACAACAATGCGCGAAGCGAAAACGTGCTGCTTGCTGCTTCTGCTGCTCAGTACAGCAGCAGCAACAGGTAAGTCTTCGCTCACACTTGTGCTGACGACACTGCGATTTTAGACAGTGGCTGGATATTTTCAAACCGCAGCGATTTGCGCGTATTTCCTCGCCGAATTACGCAACTCGCACCAAGTTGCGGCAATTGCTTGCAATTGGGCTAAAACAGCGCGTGATTAGCAAAAATCCACGCAATCTGGTCAGCGCAGACGGCGACTATCACAACGCGCGTCGCGCGCTCTCTGCTTTGCTTCGCTCTGATGCGATCGACTAACGTCGCCCACACGTCCTTTTGTCCTTCTGTGCGGCGGCGGCAAGCGATCGCTACATACAGTGCATACACACAAGCACAAGTACATAGAGATGAAGCGCGTGGACGGACGTCCGACCTCGTCAGCACGGTGAGTTGGTGCGTCGGTGGTGCGAGAGAGTGACGCATGTGTAGGATCTGAGGTCTCACTCGCCCGGTTCAACCGATCAATGCGATCAGTGCTGTGCACTCGCCGTGCGCAGACGAACAGTACTCGCACATCGCGATGCCGTCTCGCCAGTGCGCGCGCGTGAGTGAGTACCTCTCGACTATTTGACTATTTGACTTTTTGACTCTTTGAGCGATAGAGAGCCAAGCAAGCAAGGCGTCCAGGACGCGCGACGCGAACAACAAGTAGTTCTGGCGCAATGGATACACAAATGACTGGATTCGCGTCAACCGATGCGCGAGAGCTTCTCCGAGTCGATCGTCGTCGCTTGATTGACGCCCAGAGACGCACTCGCGACGCACGCAAAGCACGAGCAGCGAATCCAGTCTCGATGTGCACGCCGCTTTCTCTCTCTGAGTGTGTTTGCAGATCGACGACATGCAACTGCTTGCTCTCCATCATGCGCACACACACACGCTCGCTACCAAAGAGCAAGCGCGCTAGGTGCACGCACTTCGCTGTTGTGGTCACGACCCGATGCGAGTGTGTGGCTCGTGAAGGCTTGACGTCTAGCTAGAGCATGGACGCGCCTTCAGTCGTCACAATCATCACCGCTCCTGGATGCAGTAGAGCCTTCGTAAACGAACAGATGCAAGCCATCGAGTGGCCCGCACGACGCCAGGAGCATCCGAAGGCATAGCTCTGTCCGCCCTCGTGACACAGATCACAGATGTGAGTCGAATCACCGGCTCACGTATGCACCTACCGAGCCACATGGCACCTCTTGATACATCTCCAGCGCATGCACATGTGGGAACAACCCAACGTGTGCGCACGTGCACGAACGATCCGCGACCGAGCAAGACACCGTCAACTTCCCTCATGTGTATGTATGTACATGCATGGAGGAGACAGGACGCAATGGATCGACAGAGCAAACGGCAAGATGGATGCAGGAGCGAACCGAGCACCGGCCGCCACTGGTGCTGCTGGCAAGACAACACAACGGACTGGCTGGCTGGTCACGCGCGCGTCGCTCGGTCGGTCCCCATCCATCCACGCGTGCTTCTGTCCATTCCCGTGTCCTTGCGCTCGCTTGTTCCGCTTGCGCTGCTTGCTCCCGCTCGCTCGCTCGCTCGCTCACTCTCTCTCTCACGGCTCGCGAGACGCTACAAGCAGCGAGAGCATGACGACGAAGAGGAAGCGATACGCGCTGTCAGAGAGACACCGACGAGTGTGCGTGTGCGACGAGAAGCAGTAGCAGACTACTGGAATCAGAGCGTGCTGCCGTAGTCACCTGCGCGTTCCGAGGGCGAGAGCAAGCTCTCGGTCTCGAACGACGACGACCCGCTCATGTCGTTGCTCCGGCGCTTGGACGAGCTGCCGTAGCGCATGTAGAGCACCGTGAGGACGCCAATGAGCGCAGCGAGCGACGGCAAGACGCAGTAGACCTGGCGCAAGAACGCCGCGTCTTCGAGCGGCAGGTCCTGGAGCTTCTCACGCTCGTTCTGGATGAGCAAGATCGCAATGCCGTTCGAGATCTTGTCGGTGAAGCTCATTGCGCCGTACACAAACGCGCCGCTTTCAATGTTGTTCCCGACGAGGTCGCCTTCGAGGCACACGGACGTGACCATGATGATCGAGTTGCCCATGCCCAAGATGACCGAGCACGCGTAGATCCACGTCGCCGTCTCCGGCGTGAGGACGTAGCAGAGCGCGAGCGCGAGCACAACGAGCGCTGAGCCGAGTGAGAACGACCCCGTGCGACCGAGCGCTTCGTTCAAGTACCGCAAGAAGAACGTCGCGAGGAAGCCCGAGACGTAGACGAGCAACGGTACGATCGCAATCGACGTTGCCGACATCTTGAGCGTCACGATCAAGTAGAACGAGATGAAGACCTGTGTGACGTTCACGACGAGCCGCGTGCACATGTACACCATGCCGACTTCGTAGAACATGCCGACTTTGAACCAGCACTTCCACGTCATGCGGCTGTTGCTCGCTGGCGCTGCGCCCGGTGTCGTCGCGATCGTGACTTCGTGCGCGTCAAACACTTCGCAGTCGCCGTCAAACGGCAGCGTCGCGGGACCACGCGCACTCGAGTCGGCCATGGACGGACTGAGCGTGATCGCGTTCTTGCTCGCACGGCGCTCAGTCGTTGAGATCTCGACGTGCTCGTGCGTCCCAGCGAGGAACACGAGCGTCGCCACGCCGCCGACGAGCAGCGACGTGTACGCAAGGAGCGTGAACTTCTCGGCGTCTGGGACGTTGTACGGCGCGACGACGCGCAAGAGCATGAAGAAGACGCAGAACACGAGCACGTTCGAGAGGATCGTGAACGCGTAGCGCGTGCTGTTGAGCACGCAGCGGACGTTGTCGTCTGTCGAGAGCTCGGGGACCTGCGTCGTCGTAAGGCACAGCAGGAAGCGCCGCGTCAGTCGACCTGTGCGTCTGCAGCAGCGAGACGAGCGACGATCTCAACTAGCAGATGAGAGTCGACAAGTCGTACCAGTGCCATGTGGGAGACTTGCACAGCGGCCCAGCCAAAGTTGAACAGACTCGCAGCGACGGCGTAGTAGCCCACGAGTACGCCGCGACTCGGCGTGTCGGTGAACCACCGCGGCGCGCACGCGGCAAAGACAAAGAAGAAGCACACGACAACGAGGAGTGCGCCGCCTGCGAGCCACGTCTTGCGTCGTCCAAATCCGATCGACGGAATGCCTTTCGAAAAGTCGGAGAGGACACCGACGAGCGGCGTCGCGACGCCGTCTGCGATCTGCCCAGCGAACATCACGATTGCCGAGTCGACTGGCGAGAGCGACGCCACCTGTAGCGCACAGTAGAGGCAAAGAGACCGCGTCGTGAGTCGTCGCATGCACATGACAAGCAAACACGCGCGCGCCAAGAGAGTGGATAACAAGCTAAGTATCCACAGCAAGAGGACGCACCTGGCGCAAGAACACGAGGAGGTAGGAGAACCACGTCGACGCGCACATGTCGTTGAGCACGTGTCCAACGCCATACGCAATGAACTTGGCCGATGTCCACTCGGTGCGCGCGCGCTGCTTCTCGCGCATCGCATCGCTCGGTGCAGTCGACCACGCGCTGCTGCGTCCATTCGTTGTCGTTGTTGTTGGTGCGTCTGATGGTGCAGTGTGGTCAGTCACGTCCGAGATCGCAATGTAGTCGCCGCCGTTGTGCGAGCGCTGCGTTGCATCCATCGTTGTGCTATTGATCGAGCGCGCGCAGACGCTGGTGTCGTTGCGCAGGAAGCAAGCAGCGAGCAGCGAGAGCTCTTCTCGTGTGTGTGTGGTCGTCGTCGTGTTGATGGAAGTGACGACGAAAGGTTCGAGTGTTTGGCACTAGTTATTGCAATCGATTCAAAGGTGTATAATTCGCACCTGTGTAGACGTATACTGGGTTAATACTAAACGATTGCATACATACGTCCAGATGAAGAGAGACTACTTGAGTCCGTCTCAATAGCCACTCGAGTTGTTTTCGCAACTCGCGACAGAGTGATGGTCTTGCAACACCTAAATCTTGTGTGTGGTGCACATCAAACACTTTTGTATCGAAAACGCAACAGACAACAACACAAGCTCAACAAGAAAATGATCGACCAGCGCGCAGGCGGGCTCCTGCTGCTCGTCGCGGCGGTCGCAGCGAGCGTCTACGTCTTCTTCCAGCGCGCACCAGAAGCGTCTTTGTACGTCTGCTTGATCGGTGTGTCGGCGCATCTGCATGCGTCCATTCACGTGTCGATTGCGTGCGTCGTACGAACACAAGTCAAGCGTGAGCCGAGCGCGGTGCAAACTCGCATCCAGCGCGAGCAAGTGCACTGCACCCCCTCTTGTTGTGCGCATGCACACGTCGCGACTTGTGTGTCGGAAAAGCTTCTAGATATCACCTAGCGATTCGCACGCGCTGTGTGCTGTGGCATGACGCGTCGCGATTGACGCGAGCCATTGGACGCGTCTTGTATGTTCCTGCACAGCGGGCTCACGCGCTACGATGTATCTATGTGTCTGTGTCTGTGTGATCACTATCGCTTCGCCTCAACACACGCGCGTACAACGTCATCTGACCAACGACTCTGCGAGTAGCGAAGAGTGCGCGCCGATCTCGATCTCGTACGTGATCTCCGGCGTGCTTCCGACGTGGCTCAATGGCCGCAATGACAAGCTCGGGACGGTCCAAGGGCTCTGGGCGTGCGCGAACCAGTACAAGGCGCAGCACCCGAGCTTCGTGCTCGCGAGCTTCTGCGTCGTGTACATCACGCTCCAGACGTTTGCGATCCCGGGTCCGATTGTCTTGAGCATCTTGTCTGGCGCGATGTACCCGCTCTGGCAAGCGCAGCTCCTCGTGTCGTTCTGCGCCACGACTGGCGCGTCGCTCTGCTTTGCGCTCTCGTACTTTCTCGGCCGCGGCGTCTTCCAGCGCGTGTTTGCGAGCATGCTCGCGACGTTCAAGACCAAGATCGCGCAGAACCAGAGCAACTTGTTCTACTACCTCCTCTTCCTCCGCATCACGCCGCTGCTCCCGAACTGGTTTGTCAACATCGCGAGTCCGCTCGTTGACGTCCCGTTCAAGCACTTCTTCTTCGCGACGCTCCTCGGTACGTCTGTCTCTTGGCTCGCTTTGCATCTGCTGTAGTTGTCATGAGACGAGTGCGCCGTGCCTTGTCAGTGTGATGCGTGCTGACGACGCCTCGGTGTCTGCTAGGACTCGTCCCGGCCAACTTTCTCCACATCTCGACGGGCGCGACGCTTAACAGCGCTGCTGGCGACGCCGGTGGGAACAACGCGCTCAACTTTGCGATCCTCTTTGGGCTCCAGTTCCTCGCGCTCTTGCCGACGCTCTTCAAGAGCAAGCTCGAGAGCTACGAGAAGCGCGCGTTCGAAAGCGCCAAGGCCAAGACCAAGTGATGCGCTCGTGGCACGCAGACAGCAGTTGCGCTGTCCACTTGAAGCGCAGCGGCACCAGTGGACTGAGCGCCCACCCTTCCTCCCTCTCACAGTCACAGAATGAGTGCGAAGCGATCCAGTGATGAACAAGCACAGGAAGCAGACACACTCGCTCACTTGCCTCGCTTGCACTACGCTCAATCGATCCCTTGACTCTGTAGCAGATCACGCGTCGCTGTGCTACAGCGACCGATCTTCGAGGCGCTGGCGAGCCGCACTCACGAGCTTGGACGCTGGCGTGTCGCTCGTGTGGAACGGCAGCGCAGCTCGCGCGCTTTCGCTTGCTGAGCTCATAGGACTGACGGACATCAGAGCCTCTGTTCGCTTGCGACTGTCACTTGAGCCAGCAGGCGGTGATGCAGACTCGGAGCTCGTCGCGACAGCTGCGCTCGACGACGAGTACTCGGTCTGTCGTTGAGCCATCAGCTCGTCGAACGCAGCGGCGTTGAACGTTGGGAACGTGTCGGTCGCTGTGAGACTCGCCCGTCGCTGCGACTGCGAACGCTCTGTGCCGCACAATCGAGCGTGGCGAGCGAATGGAGACGGCGCGTGGACGATCTGCCGCACCGGCGCTTTCACAGCGTCGTCTGCAGGCTCCGACTTCCAGATCACGCTCTTTGAGCGCGCACTGAGCCACGAGACTTCGTGCTCTGCACCAACGAGCGCAGCAGCGCTGCCGTCTCTGTGTATCACCACAGTGTTAGACGATCGCTTGCTACCAAAGGGTCATGTGATAGCGCCTCACAACGACACGCAGACGTACTGCGCGGACCGTTCGACAAAGCGTTGGAAGAGCTGCGTCTGGAAGAGCTGCGCGCAGAACTCGCGCAGACTCGGGTGCATCGTGAGGAACCCGCGGCGATCGAACGCGATCGTCTCGCTCGCGTCCTTTGGCGCTGCGACCTTGGCGCAGTACTTGCGCACGTCCTTGAGCATCCTAGAGAGAGTGTTGACGAGAGCGAGCCGTCAGTGTCTGTACGACTGAGCTCGTGGCGGTCAACCCCTCGACGCACCGAGTCGCAAAGCTTGTGAAGAGCGTCTGGAGCTCGCTCCACTTGTCGATCAGGTCATCGTGGCGACGAGCAAGCGCGCTGATGTCGCTCTCGAGCGGCTCCTCTGTGCGGAACGAACCGAGTGGCGCCAAGTCGCCGTCACGAAAGCGGCCAAAGTGCTCCTTTGTTCGCTGCGCTGCGGCCCAGGTCGAGGCTTTGCGCAGCGCTTGGAGCAGCTTCTTTGCTTTCACGTCTGGGAGACCCGGGAGGACTTCGTTCGGTGGCAGCGCGACGTCGTTCTTGTCAAGATCGACGACGACAATGCCTTCTGTCGTGAGCTTGTCGACTCGCGCGTCGGAGCGCACGCCCATGAAGAACGGCACCGGTGCCGAGACAAAGTCCAGCAGCGACTATCATCGACAATGTTCCGAGTGTCAGTCGCGTTGGTACTATACAAGACTCTACACAAAGACGCACGAGCGCAGGAGCGTACCAGTGGCAGCACGGGGATGTACACGACTTGGCACTCGAGCGGGTGAAGGAGCGCGCGCAGCGTCTCCATCACTGGCGTGAGGATCGAGCAGTTGTCCGAGCATACGACGACCTTCTTCTCTGTCAGCAAGTACGCGTACACCTGTGCAAGTGCGCGTGTGTCAGCGCAAGCACAGCAGCCATGAGCGTGAGAGCTGTATATGAGAGGGCTAAAGACACCACAAGCACACACGGGACCTTGAGGATGTTCTCTGGACTGAGACACTGGAAGAGCACGGTGAAGTCCACTTCAGCTGGGTAGAACGCCGGAAGTCCTGGCGCACACCCAGTGAGTAAACACGCGTGGTCGAGGAGCCGACAGCTCGTCTGTGTGAGGTTGCTCGCTGGCAGCGCGATCTGCGCGAACAAGTGGAACACAAACGTCTCCATCACAGCCGTCGATGGCGCAGAGAGCGAGAGCCGATAGAGCTGCACGACGAACGTGCGGAACGTCTCAAAGAGCGGATGGCTCGAGAGGACGCAGACGCACTTGGGCACGAAGCACTTCCAGCGCGTCTTGTGCTGCTGGATGTCGCGCAAGCTGATCCACGACGGGAGACTCGCGCTCTTGCCGCGCTGGACGCTCGCAATGAGCGCGAGCACGTCCATCGGGTCCTTCTCTTCGTAAAAGTGCAGGCACGAGCCGTACAGGCGCTCGCCTTTGATGTCTACCGGCCGCGACAACGCACAGAGCAGCGGTGAGCACTGTGAGGTGGTCGTAGAGCAGCACGCTGCGTCTACAGGGTAGTGAGTGAGAAGAAGGACGCACCGGTGAGCACAATGTCAAACGTCTTGGGCGGCAGAGGCTTTTCGTACAGGAACACGTCGTCCGGGAAGCAGAACTTGGAGAGCTCGTCCGGGAGACTCGCGTTCGACGGCAAGAGGTCGACGACGTCGGGCTCGAGGCGAATGTCGCCAGGCGACTGCGTCTTGCTGATGTCACCGCACGCCTCTGGCGTCATCTTGCCGCTCAGCACGACGACGCACTCGGCAATGCCAGTCTTGTTTGCTGCGTGGTGCTTTGGTTTTGCAGCCGCCGAGGACGCCAGCGTCGAGAGCTGTCGCCGCTCTGTGAAGAGCTATCGCGCACAAGAGACGAGTCCAAACACAGTTAGCTAGAGTGCCGTGCAGCGACAGAGGCAGCGTCGCACCGAGACGAGCGTGAGGTCTCACGATCGATCGAAGACTCTTTGCTCTCGGCTCCTTTGCGAGGTACGACGGTCGACTCGTAGTGATCGATGCGTGGTGCGTCTCTGTGTACTTGGACGTGAAGACGTCGAGGATCTCGCAGAACGCGAGTGGATCTGATCGATAGCAAGACGACCCGAGTAAGCGAAGGACGTGCGGTGAGTGCCTCACATCATCTCACCACACCCAATGCCAACGAGAGCACAGCGAAGAGAGCGAGAGAGACTTGTTACACAACGCACCTGCTTCTGCGACCCAGCAAAAGTACTGCAGCAGTCCCTTCTCGGTCAGTCCGTCGCTCTGGTGATCAAAGTTGCGCACGAGCCACTCCATGGCTGCGTTCGAGACGTCACTGCGGCCACAGACACGATTGAGCTCACTGAGCTGTGACTGCGTCAAGACACCGGCGTTCATGGCGTCCAAGTCTCGAAACGCTGCTGCGAGCACGAAGCGGTAGAACGGCGAGATGAGCTCTTCGACCGATGCCGACGACGACGCTGTGGGTGGAGATGCCGACGATGTGCCCGTCTTGTCCAGCGCACTTGATGTCGAGCCTTGCGCTGCTAGAGGCGGCACAGTCTTGGCGGGGTGCGGTCCTTCCGGCAAGAAGAACTTGTGCCGCAGCACGAGGATTGCACCGATGTACTCCTTGCGCTCGCTTGCGGCATCGCGCTCTGCAGCAGACAGTGGCGCTGTCTGCGCGATCGCTAGGTGCACGAGCGCGTCTTCGAGCAGCTTCTTCTCTGCAACGCACCCGCGCGGCAAGTGCGTCGCGAGCTTGAACTGCGTCGAAGCAAGCGCAAGGTGAACGCGCGCGATTGATAGCTGGGACGCTTTATCGGTGTGTGCGACGATGAACCGGAGCATACGCGTTGCTTCGCGGTAGAACTGACTTGGCGGCGACGCTTTCGAGAGCGTCGAGGTGCTGTGGTAGAGGTCTTTGCTTGTTGAGCTGGAGCTATGCCCATGAAGCTCGGCTGCGGTCACACTGCCAGCTGCTGTGTGGATGGAGTCCAGCTCTTCTTCGAGCACACAGCCGAGCTCGTAGTCGCGCGAGCAGACCTTGTTGTGCGCAAGCGTGTCGCCGTACGCTGCGAGGCAGTTGGCGCGATGGAAGATGCAGTCGATGTACTTTGCGTACAGCACGCTCAGCGGCGGCGAGGACAGCGGATCGTGGTCGCTTCTCGCACTAGCAAGAGTGTCATCAGAACTGTCATCCGTGGTCGCAGGGTCGCTGTCGTCACTTAGGCTTGACGACAGGAGCGGCTCGAGCGTTGCGCACGCGCTCGTGAGCTTGGCAGATGCGAGCGAGAGCGTCTCCATCGCCAAGTCGGTCGTGAACACGGAGCTCGAGTCGTCCCAGCACGCAGCGTGGACGCCATACACGCGCGCATTCGTGACTGCAAAGACCTCTTCGTACGCATACACGCGCGTTGTGTGCCGGAGGAGCTGGCGCGCAAAGACCGACAGCGAGCACCCAAAGCGGTGCAAGACGCTCGGCTTGAGGCGCGCAAGTGGGCTCGAGCGCTCCAATGCGCTAGCGTCGGCGTCGCTGCGGCACGTTGCGTCAATGTGTGCGAGCACCTGCGCGTACTTTTGGCCAGCAGCGACCCACATGTCGAGCATCTGCGCGACGGTGTCTGTGTCGTCGATGCGCCGGTCGAGTAGGACGTGACGCTGGAGCTCGCTTGCAAGGAAGCTATAGATCTCGTCGCCGTCATTCAGGAGCTCGGTCAAGTCCTCGATCTCACGAAGTCGCAGCGCTTGCAAGAGCTGCGGATCGAGCGACGCGAGCACTTGTCCATTCGATTCGCCACCGTCGCCACCGTCGCTGTCGCTTGCACTGTCGCTTCGGTCGCCATCACCGTCGGTCCAGTCTGCGCTAAAGTCAAAGCCTTCGTTCGAGCGGCGCATCTTGCGGTCGTCAGCCGTCATTGCATCGGCAGTTGACTCGGTCGAGTCAGCTGCGTTGGCTCGACTACCGCCTCGCTGCTGCTGCTGCTCTTGCTCCGACTTCTTTGTATCACGCTGCGCGAGCACTCGGATCTCGCGCGAGAGCTCGCTCAAGTAGTCGGCCATAGCGTCTTCTTGGTGCATCTTCTGGAACTCGTGGAGAAACTGCACGCGCGCAACGGCAGATGCAGCAGTGCTCTTGCTCGCGTACCGATGGTGAGGCTGGTGGTGCGCACTCTTGCCGCTAAAGTGGTTTGCCATGTGCTGCAAGAGCGCTTTGAGACTCAGCTGAGCAACCTGCGGCGTGAGCGACAGTGTCGTAAAGTCTGCGCTCCGGAGCCGGTCCTTCGTCTTCGCGAGCGGCGGAGCGGTCACGAGCGCGACGTACCCCAGGACGCTCATGACTTTAGCGCACACGATCTCGAGCGCGCCGCCAGACTCGGTGAGTGCGTTGTTGCCTCGATCGCAGCTGGTCCCGCCGCCGTGGATCGTGAAGTTCCCACCAGCGCTTCCTGTTCGACTCGAGCTCTTGCTGCCCTTGCTGAAAGCCGACAGTGTCGCGTGGCCGGTGCTACTAGTGCTGCTGCTCGAGCTCCTTGATGGCGCTGCGCTGGAGAAGTAGAGCGACGCAAGTGTCGTCGTGTCTGAGTAGTGCTGGCTCAGCTCGAGGCGGCAGCACCGGATGAAGACGTCGCAGAGCTCGCTGGAGCTCACGGCGAGCGACTTGAGCTCGAGGTCGTGCATCAACTTGCTGAACTCGTGGAACTGCAGCCCGCGACAGGATCGCGCACCGCCGATTGTTGTGCTGTACGACGCAGCGAGTGCTCCGACCGACTTGGCGAAGCGCTGGATGAGCGCTTGCACTGGCGCCACCGCCAAGAGCGCGTCCATCTGAGTCCATGACAGTGTCGACGCGCCGCCAGTGTACTGCTCGCGCTCAAACTGCGGGATCACGTACTTCGTCGTGAGTGTCTCGAACGCGAGCGCCTTGGGCGACACTTTCGGAAGCACGAAGCTCGCCACATCGACGAGTGCGTCGAGGAACTCGTCAAACGTAGCGCCGGCGCCACTGCCGCTTGAGCTCACGACGGCGCCTTTGAACGCAAGTAGCACGCGCGTACCGAACTCGAGCTTTGTGCCGCTTGTTGCCATGGGCTCTCTAGTCGAGCGTCTTCGCGACGACGACGGCAGAGTCGTGAGCGAACTACTCATTGCGCGCTGCAACAGCGACTTGAACTGATAGCACGTCATCCACAAGGCTTTGCCGTTCATGTTCTGCAGTGCGTAGAACAGGAAGAGCTCAAAGAGCTTCTCTTGGATCCAGAACGGATCGTCGCGGCGACTCGAGAGCGCTACGGCTGGCAGCAGCACTGGCGCCGTAGCGCTGTGCGTCTTGCGTGTCAACGCAGGCAGCTGGTTGTACAGCGGCGCTGGTGTCGCACTCTTTTGACAGAGTGTCAGTGTCATCGACGCACTGGGATCGAGCTGTTCGAGGAGCAGCTCACTGATCAGCGTCGCGCTGTCCAGCGGTGCTTTGCTGCGGTAGTCGCATAGCTCGCACTTGGACAGCGCGATGTGCCAGTACCGCGCAACGTCGTGCGTGAGCTGCGCGACCGAGTAGTCGAGCGGCACCCAGCTCGCGAACCTCGCTCGCTCCGACTCATCGAGCTGCGGATGTGACGTGAGGCTACTGCTCCGTCGCGCGGATCGATGCACGAGCGGGAGCAGCGACGGGTCTGGAACGACTTCGACCTTGTACATCGCGCTCTGTATCAGCAAGGATGTGCGCAAGGACACGGGCACTGGAAGACTTGCACACGATGCACGCCGCGAGCGACGCGAGTGACGCGAGCTGTGCGACGCTTTAGATCAAGCGTTGCAAGTGTCGATTCAACACTTGAGTTTTGTATGAACTGGGAGACGAACGCACACACAGGCGAACAATGGGCGGCAAGGACCGACCAGCGGCGACGAAGAGGAGCAAGCATCCGTGGACCGACATCGCTGCGCAGACGTCGTGTGCGTGTACACACATACGTGTTGCTCGTAGCGCCGCTGCTGCTGGTGCTGACACTCACACCTTGACGCGTGCGTGACACACAGTCGACTTTGGTGCGCTCGAAGTGCTCGCTGAACACCATCGCGTCTTGAACAGCTTCTGCACCGACGTGTTGGGAGGCCAAGACGCGTACGTCAGAGCACTCTTGCAAGCTCACGCCCTAGCCGAGCAATGACGAGCGTGTGTGTTCGCGATTGCTGTGGACAGCGACGGCATTGACAGCAAGGATGCGAGGAGCGAAAGCACGCAAGCCACGAGCCTGAGCTTGTCATTCGCGCAGTACTGCATCTCGCTGCACACGCTCATCTTCTACGGCACCGCGACGCAGCAGTTTGAGTGTACGCCGCAGACACACGTGCACACATGCGAGCGCATGGGCGTAGTTGTACCAGTACTGACAAAGATTGCGCCTTGTGAGTACGTTGAGACCGCAGATCTCTTTCACGCCTACGCTGTCGAGAGCGAGCGCGGCATCACGCGCGCCGAGCTCTTCCAACTCCTCCAGGACCACTTCTTCAAGCGACCAGCGTTAGAAGCCAAGCAGAGCAACACGAGCGGCAGCAAGAGCACTGTCGGTGACGACTCGGATGCGCGACACTTTGAACGGATCTACACGTGGCTCAAGAAGCACATGATCGTGTACGACCACGCTCGATGTGGCTTCCTGTCACTTGCAACAGCGCTCGAGATGCTTCACGCGCATCCGTCCGCGCTCCAGCACGTTCAGCTCCAGATCGACCCGCTCGTGGCCAAGATGCGCGAGAACAACACCAAGTACATGGAGAAAGCAGCAGCGGCGCAGATCAAGTAGATTGAGCAGCGTGCGAGTGAGCAAGTGTCTACGTCGCTAGTATAGTCGCTCTTGTTAGTGTCGCAGTCTCCTATCTCAATGGAGCGCACCTCAACCCGCGAGTACTGCTCGCATCGCCGTCGAATGTGCACTCTAGGGTCTCGCGCCGCACTTCTGCAATCTTACGCTTGAGATCACCACTGAGCGAGTCGTAAGACGTACCAAAGTACGCGCTGTTCAGCAACGTATCATCCCTGCCATGCTTGGATCGCACGACTCGCACTCGTCGCCTTGCAGTGCTTCAGTTTGTTGGCTCAACCGGACTCACCTGTCAGATCTACGATAGACGTGATCTCTCATGTACACATGACCACATCGAGGTCTGTTGCGTTTGTGTCGCTATGAAGCAGAGTACCTCGTCTTGCACTTTGAGGTCCTGCTTGCAGTGCTCTCTGCTTCTGTCGTGCGCTTAGTCTGAGATTGAATTGAGAGTATCCGCTCTAGATCGACGCTCGTGTTGCTGCTGTCGAGGCTGTCGAACCGATGCGACAGAAGGATTGCGAGCGTGTTGGAATGTACGAGTGTGTGTGTTTGTTGTTTGACGCTGGCGCAGTCAAAGCACCGATGTCTGCTGAGCACGAATCGCTGTTGTTGTGATAGTGATTGATTTGATATCTTTGTTGCCTCTGTTTTTGCATATTGGAGCAACCAGTTGCTTTGTATGCAACAAGAAGATAAATGACTGTGATACTGATGAACTCGAAATCAGCTTGATCATGGTGAATCAAGAGAGCGAGCGAGCTCCTGTGAATGAACAAGCAAATGCGCAACGAGCAGGAGCATGAGCGTGCTGTTCGTGCGCTAGCTCGCCAGGATAGCCAACTCACTCACTCACTCACTCACTCACTCACGACCAAGTAAATACGCCCAGACGACAAAAAGTCACTCCTCGTGCCATAAGATCTCAGCATCAGTGTCTTGACAACAACAGCAAGTGCCTAGTGCCTTCGTTCACGTGCCTTGTTCAGAGTGCTCGCATGCCAGCAAGGAGGGTCAAACATGCATGTGATCTGACGATCAGAGCGACATTGAAGCAAGCTCGAAGCAAGCTCGAAGCAAGCTCGAAGCAAGCTCGAAGCAAGCTCGAAGCAAGCTCGAAGCAAGCTCGAAGCAAGCTCGAAGCAAGCTCGAAGCAAGCTCGAAGCGAGATAGAGGCGAGAGCGGACTAGGCGTCAGTGATCGTCACAAGTGTCGAAGGCTTGTCGTCCTCGGTGCATTGTGGTCGTGCTAACGATTCAAACACACCGTCATCATCAACGCTGACCACTTTCCAATCCACACAGCCGAGCGCAACTGCGACTCGCATCGTATCCGCCCACCACACAGCGCAACTCTCACACTCCACAACGAGCTGCAAGCTACATACTTACGACTCGATCGCACATCAGCTCGCCATACTGCAGTCATCCATTCATCCACCCATCACACAACACACCGCGCCGCACTTTCGACACATAACAACGATGCCCGCGTTCATCCTTCCAGCACTGCACACGACGACCACTACAGTAGACAGTGCAAGCAGCAGTGACGCAGAACAGTACTTGAACGCCGTGCAGGTCATCCAGACGAAGAGCCTCGACCCGAGCAAGAAGTGCTGCTACCCAGCAAGCGCTGTGAGAACCCGCGAGTGGTCAAGAGCAACGGCGAGCTGCATCGCTTCTGCCATGAACACCGCGTGCGAGCCAACCTCAACCAACGTCGACTCGAGGAGCGTCGTCGCGAGCACCAAGAAGCGCAACAACAACAACAACAACAACAACAACAACAAACACCGACACAGAAGATGTCATCAGCACAGCAAGCGCCAATGGTGCAGCACGGACCGATGCCCATGCCAATTGAAGCGTGCATGGCGCAGTTGGACACGCAGTACAACAAATCATACGAGCAGATGCAGCTCTTTGGACAAACACCGACGCAGCAACCATCCGATCTGCTCGTGCGTCTCGACTTGGACGACGACGACCTCCGCGTGCTCGCAGCCGTGTTGTCTGCGAGCAATGAAGACAGTGACGACTGGTTGATGTAGTGTAGTCTGAGCGCCTACACATGCGCACACATGAACCTAGTCGTGTGGCACAACGTCTCAATATTTGCTCGCGTATCTTGCCTGGTTGTTGTTGCTGCTGTTGTTGCGTGTGGACTTGCACGTTGGTATGTGCCAGCACAGTGTGTTTTGCGCACGAAGAGGCATCAGACCGGACGCACCGCTTGCCCATCACCGCAAAAGCGTGTGTATGTATGTATCCATGTTTGTGTGGCTCGCGTGGACCCAACCGCGCTCCGAGTCACGAGTCAACGATCCAACTCGATTCCTATCGTCGACAGGACCATTGACAGGAGCACCGATTGGTATCAGTAGCGAGGGCTCTGCTGCTGCTCTAATGCTAGCGCTAGCAATGGTGCGGAGTCTCCTGGACACAGCTCCAAGCAACATCACGAGGTGCGCTCGTATCGTTCGTACGTGGAAGAGTCTGTTTGCTTGTGTCGGCGAGGCTGTTTGCTCGCTCGCTCGCACACGCACGCACGCACTTGCTTGAAGGCAGTGGTGTTCGATCGTTGCAAGGATCAGAACGCTGCGCGTTTAGCTCGCCACAACATCTGCATGTCGACTGGCACCTGTCATGAGCTCGCTTTCGCCAAAGCGTGTGGCTCCGCCGCCCGTACTCAGAGATGAGTTTGCTCACTCGTTGTTCCCAACTTGCCTGAGTGTGTGGTGCTCCGTGTTTTATGGACATGTGGCGCTCCACGCAGAGGCGCACATGCATATCAGATATGATCCAACGAGCCATGTGTCAGCTTGGAGCTAAATCTCGGATGGCTGCCAGTGCACAGCAATGCTACGCCACAAAATCGGTTCACTAACGCACTTGCCCGCTGCGCTTAGCCTCTCCTTTGCAGGAAGAGCGGTGCTTGAACATGGTGATGCACATGACAGATTGAAGGATGCGTGCTCAGACATCCGTGACAGCAAGTTGCGTCGAGCAGCACTTGGCTGCGAATGAACGATGCATATCATGACTAACGTGCAACGATGCGCTTTCATGCGTTTGATGAATGGTACTTCTCCTTGTTCTCGTGTGGTCTCGGTCCGCCCACACGCACATGTTGGTGTGAAAGGCGCCGAGGCGGTTCGAGTATGCTACAGCTCGCGTTCATTTCGCGGTTCTAGTTCAGTTTCTGGCCGATGCCGACCACTCGGCCGTTCGATCAGAGTCGGTCGCAGTCAGTCGGTCGATCAGTCGCAGTGGTAGTAGCAGCAGCTCCGACCTTGCCTCGCGCTGTCGCATCACTCGCTCTCGTTGTCGTCGTCGTCGTCGTTGACCGAGAGCACGGCTGCGAGCACACGGAGATCTTCTTCGTCCATGTCGAGGTTTGAGAGCAGCTCTGACGGCTGCGGGTCGTCGATGTGCGAGTGCCCCTCTTCTTGGATGAGCAGGTCGTACTGCTCGTTCAGTTGCTGCATGTAGGCTTCCATTGTGACCATCTCGCGCGCTCGCTGCTCGAGACGCCGGCGCTCGCGCTTGCGCTGGTTCTCGTTCGCCTGGTTGCGGTGGAACTCGCAAAAGCGGTGGAGGTCGCCTGTGCGCTTGACGGCGCGCGGGTTCTCGCACCGCTTGCTCGGGTATCCGCACGTCGGGTCGCTCTTCCTTGCCTGGATGCCCTGCGCGATGTGGTAGTACTGGTGCGTCGTCTGAGCGGTCGGGGTCTGGTTGATAAACATCGCGTGCATGCTTAGGAGGTGTGCTGCGCTTCTTGTGCGTGTGTGTTTGGCTTTGCGAGTGTCTCTCTCTCTCTCTCTGTGTTATCGAGAGCAAAACGTGCAATGAAGACGAGTGACACCAAGGGTGGCGCACGCACTCGTGTCATGTGCGTAGCGTATCAACCCAAAGCACCCGTGCCGCCGCAGTGGCGGCGAGACGTGACGAGCGGCAATCAAGGCAGTCACGAGTGTATACCTAGTTGCGAGCTAGGCGCTTCGAGGAGCGCGCGTGTGGTCGAGCAGTGGCGTTGCTGCCGCAGCGCATGGTCTCTCGCTCGGTGCACAAATCATGTTTTTTGCGTGGCTCGGATCGCTTCGTGCGCGATATGTAGCCAAGACGACAGACAGCGCTCACATCGCGATGATCGCTGCTGTTCCTGTTGTTGTTGCTATAGCTATAGCGCCATTGCGCTTGTGTCTCGCTACTGACTGCTGCAGCGTCAAATGCATCGTGCTCTAGCACTCGCAGTCGCAACAGACAAGATATCATACGTGTGTGTGGCTTGAATGGACTGACTGACTGACTGGTGCAATCGCCATTTGTATGCGGTGTTGCTACTATCAATGTACAAGAACGAGAGGACCAGCAAAGTGACAAACTTGATAAAGCTGTCGGTGCTGCTGCTGTTGGTCTTGCTTGGCATCGTCCATACACACACACGACCCTCATTCACCGAGCGAATTCATTTCTGAATTGATGCTCTGTGATGAAATGAACCTATGGCTCACTCTTGTGGTCGCAGCGTCCGCTTGGTCTTCGACGCTCGCCATGCGATCAGCTAGTTGTGGCGTACGCATGCACTACATAGTCGTCCGTTATCGCTGGTACACAATGCGTCTCGCGTCTTGTGTATTGTGTCTTATGTCGTATGAGTAGGTGTGAAGCGAGAGCCGAGTCAAGTCGAGTTAGTGAGTGTTTGACTGTATTTTATGTATCTGGGTTTTTGTGTCGCAAAAAATCAGGAGACCTGACTCTGACTCTGTGTTCCGCACTGTCGTTTGCACACTCACTCACTCTCTCTTTGTGCACACACATTCATTCAGCCGTTCAACCACTCTCGTCAGAGCGTCTGTGCAAGTCGCTCGTATCTGGAGCGCTACACCGACTGCACCACTCAAATGCAAGCCGCTGTCTAGTAGCATCTAGCATCAAAGTGAGCGGCGCTGTGGCTCTGTTTGCAACACACTTGAAAAAGACGCATGTTCACTGCTGTTGGTCCAAATTGATGCCTGGATTTTGCGGCTGTTGAAAGAAGCGCTCGACACTCACGTTCGTGTTCGAAATACACTGTAGCACGTAGTACATTGTAGCATCAATCTCAACGTCGCTGATCGGATCGATTTCATGGCAATGTACACACTTGTTTGGTTGTTTGCTAGCCTAGAGCCTCTGACCGCCAAACTAACACAGAGTATCATCAAACCGACGCAAAGAGGACTTCTACGAACGATTCATGTGGCTGTCACCACGCTACTCCATGTCGTGTGAAGGCGTCTGCACGCGTGTAGATCAGTAGTTTGCAGCTGCAAATGTGCTTGTCACTGCACTGCACTGACCTCTCGATCCTGGCGCTGCGTGCTGTACAGCAGATCGTACATACACCTACATACGCACACTCGAACGAAGCACAAACGCAACACATGAGCAACGACGCGAGCTGTAGTACTGTAGTTGATTGTCGAGAGACATCGTCTTGGTACATACACTTCTACAAGTCGAGCTACAGTACCGTGCAAGGATACGCGTCGTGTCATGGTCCAACGTCGTGGCGCGTCTCTGATATACACACTACTGCAACACGTCTGTTGTACGTCGGTGAACGCCAGTGCTGATAGTGGCGGTACGCTCGTCATCACCACCGTCGTTCAGACAGAGGATCGATGCCAGTACACGTAGGTCTTCAGGTGTGAGACCGAGGTGGTCTGGCTCTATCATGTGCTGCATCTGCATCTGCTGTTCTTGTTGCACTTGTCGTCGCTGGTGCTGGATGTGTTGCTGCTGCATGTGCTGCTCTTGTTGGCGAGAATGGACACCGTTGCTGCACGATGTGCAGTCTGCATGTATGGCTTGCAAGTCGCCATTGCTGCTTTGAGGCAGCATGCCGTACGAAAGGCAGAGGCGACACGTGTTGTGAATGCGCTGTCGAAAGTGAACGTGAGCTTGTGGAGCGCGACTTGGGATACCGGAACTCATGATGAGCGACGCGGCTGGTTGTTTGCTAGTGCGTGTGTGTCGAGTGACGAGTAGTGGGCGATGCGATACGGCAATAATGCGTGCGTGCGGACCGGTGCGTGTGCGTGTGCGTGCGTTGGCGCTGAAACTCAAATGAAGGCGAGCTGGCAGGTCGCTCGAGTGTTGGAAGTAGCACAGAAGAAGAAGAACTGGCATGCAAGTGAGTGAGTGGACGTGCGTGTCCAACGCCCTGAGTGTATCCATATCACGAAGCGACATACGAGCACTACGAAGTGGTGGCGCTATGTGATTCGCCAGCGAGTAGGAGGAAACCTGAGAGAGTGTGTGCGAGCGCGTGACGGAGAGTAGGCCAGCGCAATGGGCGAGCGAAACCTGAGAGAGTTTGTGTGAGCACGTGACGGAGAGTAGGTGGGGTTGACTCCCTGTCCTCTCGTCTTACACGTGCTCGCTCGCCCATTGCGCTTGCCTACCTACACGCCCATCCGCACGCACTACATTACATTGCCTGACTGACTTGTGTGCTGCCCATTGGTGTCTCGCATAGCTATCATCGAGCCCAAAGAGTGGTTGTGGGTATGTCAACGACGACAACCAAATCAAACTAACAACCTATTCGTCTTTCACCTGGCTTCATAGAGTTGAGTATGATGTCGTGGCACATGTACTCGATCACACGGTCGCGGATATGCTCGCTCGCTTACTCGCCCCTTTGTGTGCTCTGCTTGGATCGGTGTTGCCTCCGACGAAAGCAGCGAGCCTGGCAGTGCCAGCTGTGCGCATGTGTGTTTGCTATGTAGGTGATTATTCGAGAGTGCAGTTGTGTGACTGATGTATTGGTATATACTGGTGCTGGTGCTGGAGCTGGTGGTGCGTGTGAGGAGGTGCTTTCGTTTTCGTGGTCAATGGGTTCGCTTGTGATGTGTGTATGTTTTCATTCTGTCCATTGTCTCATTGTCGATACAAAATGCTGTGTCAACGAGCGTTTGTTTGATCCGAGCTTGTCCGACCCACTTCTTCGATTTTGCACATAATGTAAGCGCTTCGATTTATATGCGTATGTAAACCGTATTTGGAGATAGATTGCGTTGTGTAAAGGCAGGTATTTCCATACAGAGCCAGCTCGTTTGCAAAAAGGCAAAAAGTGAATCGCTTCGAATATGTATTTCAGCTGTTTTTGTCCAAGAATCTGTACAGAACGTTATTCACTCGCTCGCGATAAAACCACACGCACTCGCACACAGCGCGGTGGCTCATCAGCACCCGCTCACAGACCACACAGACCAGACTGCCAGACTGCTCATACATACTACAATCACATCGAAACGCTAGTCAGCACCGGTCGTGATGATCATTGCTCAGACCATACGCATCGAATGTATAGCTAGACTGCAAGCGCATGGGCGAGTTTGCCACATACAGTGCCTTGCACGCTCGCACTCTGCACGACCAGACACTCGCACCAGCGCTGCTACTACGACCAACCAGTCGACGATCGAGCAGCAGCAAACGCACTACCTGCACTACGAAATACTAGAGTGTAGTATGCTGACTATTGTTGTTTATTGCTTGCTCCTCTTTCGACCACCATGGTGGACAAGAACGCACATCAAGCCGTTGATTCGGTATAAGGCAGTCACGTGTTGGTTTGATTCATCTTCGTAAGTTACATTTTGGTCGCTGAGTCTTGCTGTGAGTATCTATCGACGCGCGGCCATGTGTCCGTGTCGTCGTCGTCACTTGGTGCGTACTTCGTAGTGGAGAGGAGCCACAGCAGTAGAAGCATCGGTGCACACCGAGGACGGGAATGGTTGCTGTCACCTGATCCGCTATCACGACTGCTGCTGCCGTGAAAGGCGTTACACGGTTGTGTCCATGGCGAAGAGCTCGAGGAGGCAGTCGTCGAGTAGAAAGTCGCCGTCCATGTCAGGAATGTCTTTCGGGTCCACGCTGTCGCTGCTGTCGCGGCCGACAAGCAGCGCCTCCAGTACGCGGAGGTCTTCTTCAGACAAGTCTGCGAGATGGTGCCGTTGTTGTGTATCGTGCTGGTAGTAGACTTGTTGCAGCTGGGCGGAGTATTCGCAGCAAAGCTGTGCGTACTGCAGTTGAGACTGGTGTTGGTGTTGGTGCTGAGCGAGCATTGCCGCATCATCTCTGAGCAGACCTGCTTGGTGTGCGTGCGTCAGCATCGCGTTCTTTTGCAGTCGTCGGCGCTGCTGCAAGCGCTGCTGGTTGCGGTTTGCAATTGCGCGGTGGTGGTCGCAGAAGCGATGCAGCTCGCCGTTACTCTTGACTGCGCGCTTGCTTGGACAGTACTTGCTTGGATATCCGCAGTGGTCGAGTGGTGCGATCATTTGGTGCTTGTTGTCGCCGTTCATGGTCCCGTTTACGTTGGTTGATTGGATCCGTGCAGGCAGTAGTGTGAAGGGTGTCTATGTAGTGCGCTCTGTGCACTGTTGTCGCAATAGTGTGAGCGCTGTTGTTGCTGTTGTTGTTGCTGCTGCTGTTGCAGTAGTAGGTGCGTTTGAGAATGAGGTTGTCAGCGGCATGCGATCCGCGCGGAGTCAAGTCGTGAAGCACCGTGAGCGGACGCAAGGGTTTCGCCGTCAGTACCGCCTCACGTGCGGGCATCAGTGAATCGATAGATCGATGTCAATGTATTCGTACGTGTATTCGTACGCGCAGGTGCGCGCAGCAGGGGCGACTTAGTCGATGGCGCAGCGAGCGCGCTTGGCTCGGTTCTTGGAATCAGGTAGGAGTGACCACTCTATCTGACCGAGTGGCCAGTCGACGACCTTTGTCACTCGCTGTTTGTATGCTCGAGTGCCCGTGTGGTTTATTGCTCGCTCGCTGTTGGATTCTGATGTATCAACTCGCGTGGATCCTCAGTTTTCAGGTTTGTCTTGCTGCGTTTTCAACAAGAGCGCGGATTTTAGCTGGTTTGCACGCAACAGCCGTACACTTTACAAGTGGTTTTACAAGTGGCCTTTGTCGTCCTTTGTTGCCTCGCCCTCCCATTCGTCGTCGTCATTCAGCGCTCGTTTCGATGATCGCTCACTTGCTTACCCAGTTGATTGATTGATCGATCGCACGCTTGCTCGGTCATGCTGTTGTTGTTGGCAATGCTGTCGTTGCAGCCGCTCTCGAGCGCTGCTACAGCTACAGCACACACACATACACTACACACTACACACATTGTGCATCGAGCCTTGCTGCTGTAAGAGCGCGAGCAGGAGCGCAAGCAACAAGTATTAATGTGCATCAACGCGCAGAGTGGGCGCGGTGTTTCTAGGACACCAACAGGTGTGTGCTCCTTCGTCGAGCAACCGCAGCACAGCGATCCTCTCCTGTAAACGAACGAGCGGGCGTCGCGCTGTGCGTAGTGCCTTCACTATACAGTATGCACATGCACGCTACTACAGTGCAGTATGTAGTATGTAGTATGTGCGTGTGTATGCCGGCGGAGTGGTGCCTCTGTCGGACCTTGTGATAGATAGATAGTGAGTATCCGGGTCACCTCGGCATCCGCTCGCATTGACATGAAGTGAACTTGATTCATGCCTTCGTCTACGCAGACGCTTGACCACGACCACCTTGACCACCATGACCACCCTGAGGAAAGACACAGGCACACACACGCTGGTTGCTGTATAACTTGTCGCTTACTAGTTGCACTACATACTACTAACACTTGCATCTAACCCGTGCACGTGTTTGCAAAACAGAGTTGCGCTTGTGTCGCTGTGAGCGTCGACAATCGAGTCTCGAGTGCAGACGCCGAGTCGAGCTTAGTCTAACCGAGCACGGTTCATTAGAACGGACTGACGACGACTAAGTGCATATCCTCGCACTCTTGCACTCTTGCACTCTTGCACTCTTGCACTCTTGCACTCTTGTACTGACAACTTGTGAGTACAAGGTCGGCATGCACAAAGGAACATATAGCACAGTAGCACAGCCATGCCTAAATCACACGATATGGTACTAACGAGAGCGCACAAGCGTACACATCCGAACATGCTCGCTCAGCAGTACACACACCACCGCACAAGCTCATCGTGAAGGATCTTTAGATACAAAAGCTCTCCACCGACTGCCCTGGGTGATGCCAGAACGCCACTTCGTCGCGACTAAATGCCGTCTGCAGCAGTAGCTGCAGCGACGCGTCGTCGTCTTCGCTCCCATCGACTACACCTTCGCTCGCAAGACGATCGCCGTGGAAGGCGGACAGCTGCCAGTCGTCTGTGATCACGAGCGCTTCCAGAGCGCGCATGTCGGCGTCTGCGAGATCGACCGGCAGGTCGACAGAGTCGAAGTAATGGTCACCGAAGCCAGTGCGACTGTTGTGACTGCCGAGACTGCTGTGACTGCTGCGACTGCTGTAGGTATAGTCGGTAAGGCACTGCAAAGTGTGTTTGCGCTCGTTGTCAGCGCCACTGTGTACACATGTACACGCTGCGTGGTGCAGCGGTCCCTGGTGCCGGTGGCAACCACTTACTGACGTGCGTGCCGGTAGCTGGTGCGCTGTAGCGTCAGTAGCTATAGCTCCTTCGTGTCGAACACGTTGCAACTTTGGCTGCTTCGCGCGTTGCCAAAGCTGTACCATGTCCCGGCGCCGCGCTTGCCGATGTTGCTGGTACTGACGCTGAGAGAAATGCGGCTGCTGCTCCTGGCGACGCGCGCGCTGCAGTGCTGTCTGGCGCTGCGCTTTCTTGCGCTGCTGCAGCCGCTGCTGATTGCGGTTCGCGATCGCCCGGTGGTGGTCGCAGAAGCGGTGTAGCTCGCCATTGCGTTTCAGCGCGCGCGGACTTGGACATGGCTTGCTCGGGTACGCACACCGCGCCGGGTCGCGCATGTCCAGCGCCCGCGATGTCTGTTGCGCCGACTGCTGCGGTCGCTCTTCGTGGCATGCGCAGGGAATCTCGTGGTGAGGTGTCGCGAGTGCGAGAGCGCTGTCTGCAGTGGCGAGCATGGTTGTGTGGAGCGAGCTGAAGTGAGTGTAGCGTGCGTGCGTGCGTGTGTGCCGAGGACACTGTGCGTTGTCAAATGGAGCGGTCGTTCAGAGCAACAGCAACAGCAGCAGCAGCAGCAGGTGTCGAGGTGAGCTCAACTTTGCCTGTGCGCGGCGTGGCCATTGGTGCATCTGCGTGTCAGCCAGCGCGCTTGCTCGTCTGAGCACTCTTGCTGCGGCGCTTGCTGTGTGCATCGATGGCGCCGCTGTGGACGCTGCTGCTCGAGTGCGTTGGAGCACGATGACATGTGATTTGATATTCGTGTTGGTTGGCTTGGTTTGACTGGATAGGTGTGTTTGAAGAGGCGCGATTCGAGGCTGTTTTTGCAAGAGCGCGGAAGTAGCGAGTCGCATTGTGCAATTTCGCGCCACAGTGCGCTCGTTTTGCGAAAGCAATGCGTGGATTTTCTGCCGGATACATTGGCTAGAAATGCAATTGCGGTGAACTAACAGCTCCTTTCTGCAACCATTTTAGCAACAGCAGCAGCAGCTGACTCAGCACGAAGCGAAAGCAAAGCGAAGTGGAGCAGGATTTTTGGCCACACACGAAAGCAAGGCCGCGTGCGTGCGTGAGCGGACGAGTGAGCGAGCGAGCGAGGGCCCTGGACGCTTGAGCGCTTGGACACGTGAGGCGCTGCACTCGTGTGTCCGCCCGTGCCTAGCGTCGTCGTCACTACCAGATCCGACACGAGCACTGCGCAGTCGAAAGTGATAGGCCTCGAGCGCTCGAGTGCTTGATTGTTCAAGAGTCTGTCTGTCTGGGTGCTTGAGCGTTTGAGCATTTGAATGCATGAATGCTTAGCGCGCGAACGCTTGCGCAGTGTACTCGAAGGACAGCAGTGCGACCTAGCGATCGCACTATACTTGCGTGCTTCCAAACGATTGAGATGTGCTACTTAGTACAACAGATCGTAAAGAGACATTAGCGAGTAGCGTACAAGCCTCTCGACTGAGTACTGGTCTTGAAGCCATTCCCAGTCCAAACGCATTGCCGCGTATACTAGTAGTCCTATAGGCATGCTCCTCTGCCGTTGGGCATTCGCGCGTCGGCGCGGTGACACGCCTCACAGATGAGCTGGGTCTTGTGAGTACAGTACAAGAGTGCAAGAGTGCAAGAGTGCAAGAGTGCAAGAGTGCGAGGATATGCACTTAGTCGTCGTCAGTCCGTTCTAATGAACCGTGCTCGGTTAGACTAAGCTCGACTCGGCGTCTGCACTCGAGACTCGATTGTCGACGCTCACAGCGACACAAGCGCAACTCTGTTTTGCAAACACGTGCACGGGTTAGATGCAAGTGTTAGTAGTATGTAGTGCAACTAGTAAGCGACAAGTTATACAGCAACCAGCGTGTGTGTGCCTGTGTCTTTCCTCAGGGTGGTCATGGTGGTCAAGGTGGTCGTGGTCAAGCGTCTGCGTAGACGAAGGCATGAATCAAGTTCACTTCATGTCAATGCGAGCGGATGCCGAGGTGACCCGGATACTCACTATCTATCTATCACAAGGTCCGACAGAGGCACCACTCCGCCGGCATACACACGCACATACTACATACTACATACTGCACTGTAGTAGCGTGCATGTGCATACTGTATAGTGAAGGCACTACGCACAGCGCGACGCCCGCTCGTTCGTTTACAGGAGAGGATCGCTGTGCTGCGGTTGCTCGACGAAGGAGCACACACCTGTTGGTGTCCTAGAAACACCGCGCCCACTCTGCGCGTTGATGCACATTAATACTTGTTGCTTGCGCTCCTGCTCGCGCTCTTACAGCAGCAAGGCTCGATGCACAATGTGTGTAGTGTGTAGTGTATGTGTGTGTGCTGTAGCTGTAGCAGCGCTCGAGAGCGGCTGCAACGACAGCATTGCCAACAACAACAGCATGACCGAGCAAGCGTGCGATCGATCAATCAATCAACTGGGTAAGCAAGTGAGCGATCATCGAAACGAGCGCTGAATGACGACGACGAATGGGAGGGCGAGGCAACAAAGGACGACAAAGGCCACTTGTAAAACCACTTGTAAAGTGTACGGCTGTTGCGTGCAAACCAGCTAAAATCCGCGCTCTTGTTGAAAACGCAGCAAGACAAACCTGAAAACTGAGGATCCACGCGAGTTGATACATCAGAATCCAACAGCGAGCGAGCAATAAACCACACGGGCACTCGAGCATACAAACAGCGAGTGACAAAGGTCGTCGACTGGCCACTCGGTCAGATAGAGTGGTCACTCCTACCTGATTCCAAGAACCGAGCCAAGCGCGCTCGCTGCGCCATCGACTAAGTCGCCCCTGCTGCGCGCACCTGCGCGTACGAATACACGTACGAATACATTGACATCGATCTATCGATTCACTGATGCCCGCACGTGAGGCGGTACTGACGGCGAAACCCTTGCGTCCGCTCACGGTGCTTCACGACTTGACTCCGCGCGGATCGCATGCCGCTGACAACCTCATTCTCAAACGCACCTACTACTGCAACAGCAGCAGCAACAACAACAGCAACAACAGCGCTCACACTATTGCGACAACAGTGCACAGAGCGCACTACATAGACACCCTTCACACTACTGCCTGCACGGATCCAATCAACCAACGTAAACGGGACCATGAACGGCGACAACAAGCACCAAATGATCGCACCACTCGACCACTGCGGATATCCAAGCAAGTACTGTCCAAGCAAGCGCGCAGTCAAGAGTAACGGCGAGCTGCATCGCTTCTGCGACCACCACCGCGCAATTGCAAACCGCAACCAGCAGCGCTTGCAGCAGCGCCGACGACTGCAAAAGAACGCGATGCTGACGCACGCACACCAAGCAGGTCTGCTCAGAGATGATGCGGCAATGCTCGCTCAGCACCAACACCAACACCAGTCTCAACTGCAGTACGCACAGCTTTGCTGCGAATACTCCGCCCAGCTGCAACAAGTCTACTACCAGCACGATACACAACAACGGCACCATCTCGCAGACTTGTCTGAAGAAGACCTCCGCGTACTGGAGGCGCTGCTTGTCGGCCGCGACAGCAGCGACAGCGTGGACCCGAAAGACATTCCTGACATGGACGGCGACTTTCTACTCGACGACTGCCTCCTCGAGCTCTTCGCCATGGACACAACCGTGTAACGCCTTTCACGGCAGCAGCAGTCGTGATAGCGGATCAGGTGACAGCAACCATTCCCGTCCTCGGTGTGCACCGATGCTTCTACTGCTGTGGCTCCTCTCCACTACGAAGTACGCACCAAGTGACGACGACGACACGGACACATGGCCGCGCGTCGATAGATACTCACAGCAAGACTCAGCGACCAAAATGTAACTTACGAAGATGAATCAAACCAACACGTGACTGCCTTATACCGAATCAACGGCTTGATGTGCGTTCTTGTCCACCATGGTGGTCGAAAGAGGAGCAAGCAATAAACAACAATAGTCAGCATACTACACTCTAGTATTTCGTAGTGCAGGTAGTGCGTTTGCTGCTGCTCGATCGTCGACTGGTTGGTCGTAGTAGCAGCGCTGGTGCGAGTGTCTGGTCGTGCAGAGTGCGAGCGTGCAAGGCACTGTATGTGGCAAACTCGCCCATGCGCTTGCAGTCTAGCTATACATTCGATGCGTATGGTCTGAGCAATGATCATCACGACCGGTGCTGACTAGCGTTTCGATGTGATTGTAGTATGTATGAGCAGTCTGGCAGTCTGGTCTGTGTGGTCTGTGAGCGGGTGCTGATGAGCCACCGCGCTGTGTGCGAGTGCGTGTGGTTTTATCGCGAGCGAGTGAATAACGTTCTGTACAGATTCTTGGACAAAAACAGCTGAAATACATATTCGAAGCGATTCACTTTTTGCCTTTTTGCAAACGAGCTGGCTCTGTATGGAAATACCTGCCTTTACACAACGCAATCTATCTCCAAATACGGTTTACATACGCATATAAATCGAAGCGCTTACATTATGTGCAAAATCGAAGAAGTGGGTCGGACAAGCTCGGATCAAACAAACGCTCGTTGACACAGCATTTTGTATCGACAATGAGACAATGGACAGAATGAAAACATACACACATCACAAGCGAACCCATTGACCACGAAAACGAAAGCACCTCCTCACACGCACCACCAGCTCCAGCACCAGCACCAGTATATACCAATACATCAGTCACACAACTGCACTCTCGAATAATCACCTACATAGCAAACACACATGCGCACAGCTGGCACTGCCAGGCTCGCTGCTTTCGTCGGAGGCAACACCGATCCAAGCAGAGCACACAAAGGGGCGAGTAAGCGAGCGAGCATATCCGCGACCGTGTGATCGAGTACATGTGCCACGACATCATACTCAACTCTATGAAGCCAGGTGAAAGACGAATAGGTTGTTAGTTTGATTTGGTTGTCGTCGTTGACATACCCACAACCACTCTTTGGGCTCGATGATAGCTATGCGAGACACCAATGGGCAGCACACAAGTCAGTCAGGCAATGTAATGTAGTGCGTGCGGATGGGCGTGTAGGTAGGCAAGCGCAATGGGCGAGCGAGCACGTGTAAGACGAGAGGACAGGGAGTCAACCCCACCTACTCTCCGTCACGTGCTCACACAAACTCTCTCAGGTTTCGCTCGCCCATTGCGCTGGCCTACTCTCCGTCACGCGCTCGCACACACTCTCTCAGGTTTCCTCCTACTCGCTGGCGAATCACATAGCGCCACCACTTCGTAGTGCTCGTATGTCGCTTCGTGATATGGATACACTCAGGGCGTTGGACACGCACGTCCACTCACTCACTTGCATGCCAGTTCTTCTTCTTCTGTGCTACTTCCAACACTCGAGCGACCTGCCAGCTCGCCTTCATTTGAGTTTCAGCGCCAACGCACGCACACGCACACGCACCGGTCCGCACGCACGCATTATTGCCGTATCGCATCGCCCACTACTCGTCACTCGACACACACGCACTAGCAAACAACCAGCCGCGTCGCTCATCATGAGTTCCGGTATCCCAAGTCGCGCTCCACAAGCTCACGTTCACTTTCGACAGCGCATTCACAACACGTGTCGCCTCTGCCTTTCGTACGGCATGCTGCCTCAAAGCAGCAATGGCGACTTGCAAGCCATACATGCAGACTGCACATCGTGCAGCAACGGTGTCCATTCTCGCCAACAAGAGCAGCACATGCAGCAGCAACACATCCAGCACCAGCGACGACAAGTGCAACAAGAACAGCAGATGCAGATGCAGCACATGATAGAGCCAGACCACCTCGGTCTCACACCTGAAAGACCTACGTGTACTGGCATCGATCCTCTGTCTGAACGACGGTGGTGATGACGAGCGTACCGCCACTATCAGCACTGGCGTTCACCGACGTACAACAGACGTGTTGCAGTAGTGTGTATATCAGAGACGCGCCACGACGTTGGACCATGACACGACGCGTATCCTTGCACGGTACTGTAGCTCGACTTGTAGAAGTGTATGTACCAAGACGATGTCTCTCGACAATCAACTACAGTACTACAGCTCGCGTCGTTGCTCATGTGTTGCGTTTGTGCTTCGTTCGAGTGTGCGTATGTAGGTGTATGTACGATCTGCTGTACAGCACGCAGCGCCAGGATCGAGAGGTCAGTGCAGTGCAGTGACAAGCACATTTGCAGCTGCAAACTACTGATCTACACGCGTGCAGACGCCTTCACACGACATGGAGTAGCGTGGTGACAGCCACATGAATCGTTCGTAGAAGTCCTCTTTGCGTCGGTTTGATGATACTCTGTGTTAGTTTGGCGGTCAGAGGCTCTAGGCTAGCAAACAACCAAACAAGTGTGTACATTGCCATGAAATCGATCCGATCAGCGACGTTGAGATTGATGCTACAATGTACTACGTGCTACAGTGTATTTCGAACACGAACGTGAGTGTCGAGCGCTTCTTTCAACAGCCGCAAAATCCAGGCATCAATTTGGACCAACAGCAGTGAACATGCGTCTTTTTCAAGTGTGTTGCAAACAGAGCCACAGCGCCGCTCACTTTGATGCTAGATGCTACTAGACAGCGGCTTGCATTTGAGTGGTGCAGTCGGTGTAGCGCTCCAGATACGAGCGACTTGCACAGACGCTCTGACGAGAGTGGTTGAACGGCTGAATGAATGTGTGTGCACAAAGAGAGAGTGAGTGAGTGTGCAAACGACAGTGCGGAACACAGAGTCAGAGTCAGGTCTCCTGATTTTTTGCGACACAAAAACCCAGATACATAAAATACAGTCAAACACTCACTAACTCGACTTGACTCGGCTCTCGCTTCACACCTACTCATACGACATAAGACACAATACACAAGACGCGAGACGCATTGTGTACCAGCGATAACGGACGACTATGTAGTGCATGCGTACGCCACAACTAGCTGATCGCATGGCGAGCGTCGAAGACCAAGCGGACGCTGCGACCACAAGAGTGAGCCATAGGTTCATTTCATCACAGAGCATCAATTCAGAAATGAATTCGCTCGGTGAATGAGGGTCGTGTGTGTGTATGGACGATGCCAAGCAAGACCAACAGCAGCAGCACCGACAGCTTTATCAAGTTTGTCACTTTGCTGGTCCTCTCGTTCTTGTACATTGATAGTAGCAACACCGCATACAAATGGCGATTGCACCAGTCAGTCAGTCAGTCCATTCAAGCCACACACACGTATGATATCTTGTCTGTTGCGACTGCGAGTGCTAGAGCACGATGCATTTGACGCTGCAGCAGTCAGTAGCGAGACACAAGCGCAATGGCGCTATAGCTATAGCAACAACAACAGGAACAGCAGCGATCATCGCGATGTGAGCGCTGTCTGTCGTCTTGGCTACATATCGCGCACGAAGCGATCCGAGCCACGCAAAAAAACATGATTTGTGCACCGAGCGAGAGACCATGCGCTGCGGCAGCAACGCCACTGCTCGACCACACGCGCGCTCCTCGAAGCGCCTAGCTCGCAACTAGGTATACACTCGTGACTGCCTTGATTGCCGCTCGTCACGTCTCGCCGCCACTGCGGCGGCACGGGTGCTTTGGGTTGATACGCTACGCACATGACACGAGTGCGTGCGCCACCCTTGGTGTCACTCGTCTTCATTGCACGTTTTGCTCTCGATAACACAGAGAGAGAGAGAGAGAGACACTCGCAAAGCCAAACACACACGCACAAGAAGCGCAGCACACCTCCTAAGCATGCACGCGATGTTTATCAACCAGACCCCGACCGCTCAGACGACGCACCAGTACTACCACATCGCGCAGGGCATCCAGGCAAGGAAGAGCGACCCGACGTGCGGATACCCGAGCAAGCGGTGCGAGAACCCGCGCGCCGTCAAGCGCACAGGCGACCTCCACCGCTTTTGCGAGTTCCACCGCAACCAGGCGAACGAGAACCAGCGCAAGCGCGAGCGCCGGCGTCTCGAGCAGCGAGCGCGCGAGATGGTCACAATGGAAGCCTACATGCAGCAACTGAACGAGCAGTACGACCTGCTCATCCAAGAAGAGGGGCACTCGCACATCGACGACCCGCAGCCGTCAGAGCTGCTCTCAAACCTCGACATGGACGAAGAAGATCTCCGTGTGCTCGCAGCCGTGCTCTCGGTCAACGACGACGACGACGACAACGAGAGCGAGTGATGCGACAGCGCGAGGCAAGGTCGGAGCTGCTGCTACTACCACTGCGACTGATCGACCGACTGACTGCGACCGACTCTGATCGAACGGCCGAGTGGTCGGCATCGGCCAGAAACTGAACTAGAACCGCGAAATGAACGCGAGCTGTAGCATACTCGAACCGCCTCGGCGCCTTTCACACCAACATGTGTGTGTGGGCGGACCGAGACCACACGAGAACAAGGAGAAGTACCATTCATCAAACGCATGAAAGCGCATCGTTGCACGTACATGCGCGAGGGAGCCGGCCGAGAGGATGCCAAAGTAGCTCTGCGCACCACAGCGTTCGGCAGTTGGTGTCAGTCGCAAGTACATTTCTGCACGCACATGCGTGACTGTGAGTGTAGCGTAGTCGAGTGTGGACATGTACACGCGTGACTACGGACCTTGCGCGGGTACTCGTAGAGCAGGTCGCCGTTCTTCTTGTCGCCGTGCTCAGGCTGGTTCTTGAGCACCGAGTCCCAGAGCTTCTCGTTCGTCAGTGGCTCATCGTCATCGGTATTTCGAGCGACAGCGCAGCACCGCGAGAAATTGTGCTTTCTGGTGAAGTGCAGTTGGGCTCAGAAACCGGTTTCACACCGGTTTTGCCGTGCTCAGTCACCGCAGCTCACCACCACCAGTTCTCCTCGCCAGCAACAGCTCCAGCCCAGTCTGCTCCTCACTGTCAAGAACGCACGCAAAGCTCCAAGAATTAGCACACCTCTGCCATGGCCCCTCCTTCCTCGTCCACCAACACGACCGACGCTCTGTCGACACCTCAAGGTGCCATCGCGGCTCCAATGTCACCCTCGGCGATCGTCGATGTGACTGAAGAAGGTGGGACTACAGACGATCCACGTCCCACTCGCGTCAGCGCTCGATCGGCGCAGAAGAAGAAGCGCGTGCTCGAACCAAGTACCACGGTCCCTCCTGCTCCTGCAGCGCCGCCGATGAAGAAGGCTCGCACCGTGTTCCTTGACGCTCCGCCAGCTCCGGCAACTTCGTCTCGCTCAGCATCAGCGACCACCTCGCAGCAAGTATCGGCCGCCCGCTCCACGTTTAACGTGTCGGACTTTCTCGCGACGTTCTCTGGCGACGCAGCGCGACCTCTTTCCGCCCAAAGCGCTACTGCGGACCCCATCACCGACAGTGTGGTGCTACCGGCTCCGGAGCTCGCTGCGCTGCTCGCTCGTCTGGATCGTGTCGAGGCAGAGCTCGCCCAAGCCCGCTCAGTGTCCCAGCCATCGAGCGTGATGCCGAATCCCGCGTCCACGAACGAGCTCTCGCGTCCACCCTGCGTGACGGCTGCAGCCATGCAACAACACGCGCACGCGCCCGCTATCTCCACGTTTGACACGCTGCCGAGCGCACAGGGCGCATACCCGCCAGAAGATCTCCGTCGCGTGTGCGCCGACTCATTCCCTGAGCTGCCGCGCAAGACAAAAGGCGACTTCTACCCCTTCCAGCTCAACCAACTCGCTTCTGCTCGACTCATCCGCCCCACGCACACACTCGACGGTACGTCTCGCTCCCCTATGTCTGTTGTCGCCGAGATCCGTGATGCGGACAGCATTCGCTTCGCGAAGCCTCCAGCCGTGCTTCAAACTCTCTACTCCGGTCGCCTCGACTCTCGAGGAGTGTCCGTGATGTGTTTCCGTGAGCTCACGGTTCACGAGCGACTTGAGGCGGCGTCGTCGAACAAGCACCTCTCGTTCGACTTCTCCACCGCGTCCCTCGCACTGCCGCCCGCGCTCGTGCCCGACACGTATGACGATCTCCTCGACGCCGTTCACGGCCTCGAAGTCTGTGTCGCAGAGTACTGCCACGATCACGTCCGCTCTCTTGTGTCGCGGCTCCGCCAGCACGTGCCGAAGAACAAGTCGACTGGCCACACCACACCCACCCGCATCAATGCCACGCTCCATTACACTAACCTCTTCCACGGCCGCGCTCTGGTGCACCTACAGAGTGAGTCGTCGTCGTGGTGGACTCGCTACTGCGACGCACTGCGTGATATAGACTACGAGTCACGCGAACGGACCATGGCTCTGCTGGAGCTCCAGCATGACCGGATCCACCGCCCGTTGAACCGCGGACGTGATCAGGGACGCCAGCACGACCGCAGATCCAGGTTCCACGACCGCGCGCGGATCGACAATCACCAAGACGCACGAGCGCCGCGCTACCCGCCGATGCCAGACGAGGTGCGACGCCTGATCCCACGCAATGCGAAGGGTCAACAGCCGTTCCTACGGTTCCTCGCCGGCGCCATGTGCAGTGGCACGCGCGACAAGTGCAACAGCTCATCGCGCCACCACGATCGGACCCCCGACATCGATCCAGCGCTTTTGAACTGGGCGAAGGATCGGTACCGCCTCAAGCACGACTGAAGAGGCCGTGGACTAGACGTGTTGCCTAGTTTACGGTCACAAGTGTTAAAGTCAATGGACCGTCCTTGATACACACTAGCAACTCCCTCTTCACCGTCCATCGTGCCGCGCCCACACCAAGCCTCACGCCGCGATCGACGTCGCGAAGCGAGTACTCCACGCGTAGCATGGCCGAGGCCGGCGACTTTAGCGATCTTCGCGAGCGAAGCGAGCCACTCGCGCGCAGCGCGCAGCGCGATCACGATGCGCTGCGTCGCCTTGCACTCGCCAAGCGAGTGCCCACCGCCGGGGCGGCTGCGGGGGGGGGGGCAAATTTACGAATTTGCCTCGCCTGTTTTGCCTTTAAATGTCAATTTTTGCCCCATAAAACCCTGTTTTGGGAATGGGGCATTTTCGCGCGAAAGTCCGCATCCCGGCAATACTTCTCAAAGTCCTCATCCAGGCACAGTCTCTGCTGCTTCGATAGGATCACCGCAACACGCTCAGCCCCGTCACAAGCGCAGCTTGAAGATTTTGTCCGGGTCACCGCCGACCGCCACGCCTACTGGGAGCGCATCAGGCGAACCACCCTTACGTCAGCCATGACGGCAGTGGGATTGACCCTGCCAGAGCACCGGCCCGGTACTGCCACTTCGACGACCGACATAGCGCGGCATACACTTGACTTGCCGCTCAAGGCGGCACTGTCCGAGTTCGACCGCCGAACTCGGATCCCGCTCTCGTCGTTTGTCGAGCTTGGTCGGATGCAATCCCTTGACGACTCCCGCCCCAACAAAGTCATCCTCCCCGAGCTCCTGAGCGACTTGTGCACAAAGAGCTGCTGCTCCAGATCGCCCCAGAAGGCGTTCGCGTGCAAACCACGCTAGAACCCCCGCTCCAAGCCGCTCCACTGCGCAATCACTCGTCCGCCTCGGAGCGTCTCAACTTACTGCGCAAGAACTCGCGCAAGGAACAAGACGCGCTTCGCTGCCTGGTGCTCGATCTCGATCTCCTGTCCCTCTGGCCCGAGGTCCGCATCAGTCGGTTTGGCGTCGTGGACAAGGCCGGACAGAAACCTGGTACTGCTGGACGCACGATCCATGACCTCTCCTTCCCGACTCGATTCTCGATCAACGACGCCACTGACTTGTCCAGCATCGAGCGACCCGAATACGAACACTGCGGCAAGGTAGCTGAAGAGATCATCCGACTCAAAGAGGCTGCTCCGCACTCCTCTGCCAAGCTCATGGCCGGCGACGTGGCGTCGGTGTTCCGGAACATCAGCATTCACAGTTCCAGCGTCCACCTGTTCTGCGGCGCGATCGCCGAGGACGACGCGCTCATCGTCGAGCTCTCGGCGCCATTTGGGTGGACGGGTTCCCCAGGATTTTACGAGATCTTCGGCGGCGCGATCAGTTACGTTCATGGACGTACCTCGACCCCACTGAGTCCCCTCGGCCTCTTCCACTGGGTCGACGACCACGTGCACAGACGTGCCGGCTGAGCTCCAATCGGTCGAGCGCTCCCTTCGGTTTGCTATGACTGCCGTCCTGGGATCGCCGGCCGTCAACGAAGAAAAGTTCACCGGCTGGCACGCGGATCTCACGGTCCTCGGTCTTCAGTTTGACACTGCGGCTTGCACAGTCGCGATGCCACCATCCAAAGTCGCTGCGGCTCGCGCCGCGATGCCGAGTGCCTACCACAGCGATCACCTCTCGGTTCACATGTACCGCTCCCTCATCGGTCGCCTCCGGCACGTCGCAACGTGCATCCGGCCGGCGCGCCCGTTCCTCCAACGCCTCCACACAAGCTGCCACAACCTCCCACGCTTCAGCCGGATCGAGATCTCAGCCGAGATGCGTCTAGACCTCCTGTGGCGGTGGCGGATTCTGCACTCAGATGCTCTCAACGGCGTACCGATGCGTTTCTTCCACTCCTCGCCGCCCCACGACGTCGTTTTCGAGATGGATGACTCCGACTACGGGCTTTGCGCCCTGGACTCGAGGCACCGCCGGTTCTTCACGTACACGTTCTCCGCTCCGGAACGCTCACTCCTCTCTGCGTTCAAGGTCACGTACACAAACGGCTTCGACATCAACTACCGCGAGCTCCTGTCCCCTGCTTTTGCAGCGCTCCTGTGGCGCAAACGTTGGGGCGAGGTTCGGCGCGGTACCCCCGACCCACGTTCACTTTCGGATTGACAACCAGTCGGCAGTGGCTTGGCAGTCTAAGATGTGCTCAGGCAACCCGCGCGCCCAAATCCTCCTCCGAGTTCTCGGTCACTGGGAGTTCACGCACCAGCTGCGCTTCTCATCTTCACACGTCCCAGGCGTGGACAACACCCGCGCGGATCTCGGCTCTCGGCTCGGAGGCCCGTTGCCTCACCCAGACCACTTCAAAAGAGTAACAACCGGTTGGCTGCAGGACACCGTTCCGGGGCACCACACGACCTTCGACGAGATCTGGCGAACCATCTGTGGGAGCGCTCCATTGCCGCCTCCACCTTCTACAAGTACTCTTCAGCGTTCCACCACTGGTGCCGATGGTGCTCCGACCACGGCATAGACGTGTTCCTCTCCAGACACGACGAGCCCCAAGCTTTGCGCTGCGTCGAAGACTTTGTCCTCCAAGGCTTTACGTCCGGCTACCAGAACGGTCATCGTCTGTCGAGCGCCTCAATCTCCTCGGTGCTTCATGACAACTCGGTCGCACCGGGCAGCATCACGTCCGATCATGTCGCGGCCGTCATTCATCGCGCAGCTGCTTCGATCGGTGAGGACCCAAAGCGCTTCGGTACACACTCCCTAAGAGCTGGCGGCGCCACTCTCATGTCCCGCGCTGGCGTCGACGCCATGACGATCCAGGCGCACGGCCGCTGGGCGTCAGAGTGCCACATGATGTACACAACGCTGTGCGAGGAGTCGACGACAACAATCGCACCAAGACTCGTGAGCGGACCGAAGAAGGACACAACTCTGCTCTGAGACCAGACACGCGAGCCACATCAAGGGGCTCAGCCCCCCCCCGTTCCCACTCTCTCAGGAGACTGAATGGCTCTCGTGTCTTGTCTCAGTAACGTCCAATCCAACCTCGCATGCCCCTCACGCTCTCCAACTACACGCTGTCAAGGAAATCCGCCTTCTTGCTCGCCACAGTGGGCTTGCTGTCCGCCGGGCTGCGTAGTTGGCATGTGTGCGCATTCAGCGTTAGTTTGCGTGTACAACTCGGTACACACACGTTCAAGCGCGCGTGATTGATGCTGCACAAGGCGAGTGACCACGCAGCCGTCGGTGGGATGGCATCGTACCCTGCGCTGAAGCTGCGCCACAGAAGCAGTGGCTGCTGCGTCGAGCCGCGAGCAGCAGGAAACGCGCGCGCACCGAGCGCTGTGCGCTGCAGCGCGAAGAGCTTCGCGCTACTCGCGCGCGTCCGCAGCAACTGGAGCACCATCTCAGTTGATCGATCAGTCGATCACACGTGATGAAGTAAGTCGTCGTCGTCGCTGGTGTGTGTGTGGTGCTTGTCTATCACTCGGTTTTGACTGGAGTTGGCTATTGGTAGGAATGCGTTTACATCCCGATAGTGACAAAATGAGAGTATCTCATCAATACAGTCCATCCTGTCGGCATCTTCATTCAGCAGGATCTGGACTTCATTGATCCATTTGCCTGAATACCGCCTTTGTTTGCTGCTTGTGACGAAGCGAGCTCTGCTATATGCTGTCGTCGTTGGATGCCTACAGCGCGCACAAAGTGTGAAGTGGTGGAGCTGCTCTTGTGTTCATACAGACAACCTGAGCACGAGCGTATACTACTAGAAGTATCGTCAAGCCAACTTTCACAGTATGTACTTCATTCGCTCACGAGTCGTTCGCTTTATCGTTCGTTGACCATCGACTCGATCGACTCTTTGATACATAGCTTGTCGTCGTCGTGTGTAGACTACTGCAGGTACCCTGCGCCATCGAAAGATCAGTGTCCGCGATCGCCAGTACATGCGGGCTGACAAGAACTGTTGTCGTCGTCGTCGCTGTCGCTGTCGTTGTCGTTAAAGAGAAGCGCGCGCAGGACTTCAAGGTCTGCTTCGTCGAGCTCGAGCGCTGGGTGTGTGTATACCTGGTGCTGGTGTGGCCGCAGTGGTTCGTCTTGGTGGAAGTAGACGCCGCATTGTTGCTGCTGGTATTGTTGGTGGTGGTGACATTGCTGGTGTTGCTGTTGCAGCAGCAGCAGATCTGCCTGAAGCGTGACTCGTGGCTCGACTGTAGACAGACTCGTGCGCGGCCAGTCGCGGGATGGAATACTCGTGCAACCGGCAGACATTGCACGAGCATCTGCGATCCGGACTTGCAGCCGTCGCCTTGCATCGAGCCGTCGCTGATTCCGGTTCGCCAGCGCGCGGTGGGACGCACACAATCTGTGTAGCTCGCAGTTGCGCTTGAGCACGCGCGGGTTGTCGCAACGCTTGCCTGCGTAGGAGCACTTGAGCTGCTCGTGGCGGGGCGGTAGTGGCGGCGGCAGCAGCGCGGAGTGTTGGAGAGACTCGATAGCAGATGCGCTCATAGTGTGCATGTGCAGCTGGGAATGTCACGTCACGAGTGGGCTGGAGGTGTTTGCGAGAACGTGTGCGTGCGTGCGTGTGCACGTGAGCGGCGACTTGGTCTGTGCCTTGGAGATCAAATCAACGAGTGAGCAAGTGAGCAGAGAGAGACTCGGATGGTGGTTGTTGCTTCGTCGGCGCACATGGCTTCAAACGAGCACACACGATCACAAGATCACAAAATTGATCTGTGTGTCAAACGGACCATCACTCGCGATTATCGGCGGTGGGCGGAGGTCAGCAGCAGCAGCGAATCAGGACCATGTACCCAGGTACGCACTCGTGATGCATCTCACTCCACTCCGACCCAAGGGCTCAATCGATCTCAATTCTGCAGTGTTTCTCTGTTCGACAGTGTGTGTGTGTGTGCGCATGGCTGTCAGTCCGTGCGCGTTGTGATGAAAGAGAGAGAAAGAAGAGTGTCGACACACTCACACTAGAGCAAGCCAAGTCAAGCCATTGCATGGACTGCCGAAATGACTTGTCGTCGTCGTTGCGCCAGAGTTTTACGGAGCCATGTTGGTCGTGAGTGAGTGAGTATGCGAATGAGTGAGGACGCTCACAGTGAGAGAGAACCAACCTCACCGTGTGCAGCGGCGCATCGAGGCGAGCGATGCCACACCATGCTCGACTCCAACCATTGCGTCAATTCAGCTCAGCTTGAAAGGCCATCCTCCTACAGAACCCAAGTAAGTGCTTGGCGCACTCTAGCGCCTAGGAGAGATCCGAGTACCGAGATGTACGAGTGTGATCGCGCAGCTGTTTGGTTGGTGTTCATTTCCGCTCTGTTGTACATAGTTGCTTTGCGTCATTCGCATGCACTGATCCGCTGTGGCAGCTCACTTGCCTTCTACTGTGTGTGCTCCTGTGTGTGCTTGTGCACCTGCTCCTGTTTGTGCTCGTGTCCGTGCTCGAGGTGTGAAAGGTGCTGACTGGCTCTAGCGACAAAATTCCATGTCGACGTCGATGTCATCGACGCGGAGCACGGCAGCGAGCACACTCAAGTCGTCTTCGTCCAGACCGAGGTGTGTCGGGAGCTGAAGTGTGTCCGACGGCGGCAGTAGCTGCAGCATGTTGCGCGGAGTGTGGCTGTACAGGTCTGCTGATGGTGCAGTGGTTGCCGAGCCTTGCTGGTGTTGTTGTTGCTGCTGCTGCTGCTGCTGTTGCTGGAACTGGAGATGGAACTGGAGCTGCTCGCTCAGATCCTGCGTGCGCTGCTCTTTGGGGCTCATAGCAGGGAGTTGCGCAGCCATCTCCTCCATCTTGCGTCGACGCTCGAGCCCGCGCTGGTTCGCGTTGGCTCGATGGCGGTGGTACTCGCAGTACCGATGCAGCTCGCCGTTGCGTTTGACAGCGCGCAGGTTGTAGCAGCGCTTGTTGAGGTAGTAGCACTGCGCTCGCGGGTCGCTCGGCTGGATGCGGACATTGTTGGCGAGTGTGAAGTATTGCGGCGCTTGATGGTGCGTCGTCTCGGTCGCAAGTGTGGTCGGGAGGTGGCCGTAGAAGCTCATCGTCGCTGTGTATAGCGTGTGTCAAGTAGTGCGCTGTCGATGTGGTGTGTGCTTGTGCCAGAAGGAAGCGACGAAGCTCCTGTGTCTTGTTGTGAGCGGTAGCTCGTCACTTGCGCACTGAGCTCTCGCTGTTCGCGCACGCGCTGGCTGGTGCCGCGAGGAGTCTGGCTGCTTGTAACGCGCTGTCCGACGCACTCGTGCGCAGTAGTTGTAGTGTGCGTGTATGGGTGTGCATCACGAGCGAGTGAGTGAGCGTCGCCGCGCGGGGTTTGCGCGGGTGCTCGCGCGCCCGCGTAGTACGGCAGTCAGCATTCCAGTGCGCGCTCGTGGCGTCTCGGGCGTCTCGGGCGTCTCTTGTGTCTGCGGCGCCACCACCGCGGCGCTCGCTCACTCGATATCTGCTCGTTTGACGGCAGTGTCGGTCGAATCCTGTTCTGTGCTGGATTGACGACAGCAGAAATAGTGCAGTCGCAGTAAAAACCGCTAGTTTGGCCCAGCTGGGTGCAATGAATCCGGTACAAAGGTGTGGCGAAAATCATCTTAGTGGAGCTCGGGATGTTGTGTGGAACACATACGATGTACTAGTACGTAGTCAAGTTGTGCGGCAGCACTCACTCACTCACTCACTCACTCACTCACTCACTCACTCGTGCTATCAACCAGCAGTCAGTCGCGCGCCGTGATGCAGTGGCGTTGTCGCTCTTGCTCTTGCTGTCGCTGTCGCTACTGCAGTTGCGCTTGCGATGACAACAACGACCGACTGACTGTAGCTACAGAGATAGATCCTCGTACTCGTACATACTGTACACTACTAGCATGCCTGGCGCCGGCCATTGCAAAGCATGCAAGACGCTCCTCCATTCCTCTGGTCCGACCTCGCGCGTGTTGACGTGTTGAAGCGGTGCGTTTGCGCACCAGGAGCGCTGTTGGTGCATAGTATCGCAACCGTCTACAGCCGCGCCTCGAGACGATCGATCAATGTTACTACTTTGTATGCATGCTGCCATTCATACTGCGTTAGATCTATCTCTACTTTGTTACTTGGATCGGCACGCTGTGCGGACTTCTACTTGCTTCTTGCTTCTTGCTTCTTGCTTCTTGCTTCTTCTTCTTCTTCTTCTTCTTCTTCTTCTTCTTCTTCTACTACTACTACTACTACTACTACTACTACTACTACTACTACTGGTACTTTCGACAGCGCGTGCTCTACTGCACGCTGCGTGTATGCGAACGACCGACGACGAAGTCGCACGATCTGTGCTCGCGATGTAGATTGGCACAGGAGCCTACAGTCCGATTGTCATCGATGTGTCGTCGCCATGCTGGCTGGCGTAGTCGTCGGTGTTGTCCACGCAAAGGACGGCAGCGAGCACGCGCAGGTCGTCTTCGTCCAGGTCGAGGCGCATGAGCAGGTCGGACGGCGGGAGCTCTTCACACTCTGCTTGCTCTTGGCTCACCAGCAAGTCGTACTGCTCGTTCAAGAGCTGCATGTACTCTTCGATCGGCACTTGCTCGACCATTTGCTCCACCTTGCGGCGGCGCTCGAGCTCGCGCTGGTTTGCGTTTGCCTTTGCGCGGTGGTACTCGCAGAAGCGATGGAGCTGGCCGTTGCGCTTTGCCGCGCGCGGTTGGTCGCAGCGCTTGCTCGGGTAGCAGCAGCGCGCGTGTGGGTCGGCACTTTTGACTTGGATCGCGCTGGCGACACTCAGGTACTGCTGCGCCGTGTGTGTAGTCGGGAGGTGGTTGGCAAAGTTCATCGTATGTGTGTGTTGTGTGTCGTGCTGTGTTGTGTTTGTGTGCGCGCTGCGTTGTGTGTGTTGTGCTGGTCTGTGGCTGTTGTGCAAGGCACTGGGTGACCTCGAGTGGTGTCGCTGCTAGACGGCAAAATGAGTTGTGGCAACACTGGACATCATGGTCAGGTAGAGCTGTAAGCCTCGAAGCGCCATGCAGGCAGTCACGCGCGTTGACACAGTATATCTGCTGTGTCTTGGTCTTGGTCTTGGTCTTGGTGCACAAGCGAGTGCGTAGGTCGGTCGATTTCCACTGAGGTGACAGGATGTATCAAGTCGATGTTGTGCTATGCTCGTCAGCACGCGCGTGGGTGCCAGTCAAACAGCAGATATCATACGTGGACGAACGAACGAACGAGTGGGGTGGATTAACACGCGAGTGCGTGCGCGAGTGGTGAGTGAGGCTCGCGCAGGACACTGAGCAGTGTCCGTCTCAGTGCTGCTGCTGCTTGCCTGCCTGTGTGTACAATGTATGCACCAAGTATCATGTGCGTCCGAATTCAAAGGCTGTGGCAGACGAGCGAGCGAGCGCGTCTGCACTCGGCTCGGCGGTCGACACTGTGAGCAACCTGCAGTCTGCAGATGTCTGCAGATGTCTACAGTTGAACGAGACGAGCGAGCGCCGACAACGCACACACACAAGGGTCCGTGCATAGCATGGACCAAGTCGCTCAAGCCCACAAAAGAGCATACGATAATCGCAACAATTCGGATCGAAGCGCTGAAATCCAGCAGCGAGAATCAGCACACGATCAACAATCAGGTCGCAGTGGTTGGCGTGAAGGCAACGCGAGATGCGTCAAGAGGCAATGTCGAAACGTGGTTGCTCGAGGCTGCACATTCTTGGCGCGCAAACTGTTAATCGCCACGCCTTCTCTCAAACCTTAGCTCGTATGGCGTGCGTTGTCACCGTTCAAGAATGAGCTCGATGCTGTGAGTGGGCGATTCGTCCTGCCTGTTGAAAGAGGGCTGCCATTGTGTCGTTGCGATTGTGGTTCTATGTGTGTGAGAGTGAAAGACTACGTCGAAAGAGCGCTAGTATCGAAGAAAGCTATCATTCAGCAAGTCCTATCAATCTTGTTCAGTGAAATCTCGTACTCACGTCAAGTAGAGTACTGGGAGCGGTTGAATACCGCTTAAGATATTCAACTCCGTCCTCGCATCCACGGCCAACACAGCCTCAACTCTATTCCTCAGTCCTCACAAGGCTGGTCAATGAGGAGTTCATATATGCCGACACACACTCAGCGTCGCTTAAAGAATCGCTATGTGCAGCCTCTGGTGTTGCCTTCACGCCAACCACTGCGACCTGATTGTTGATCGTGTGCTGATTCTCGCTGCTGGATTTCAGCGCTTCGATCCGAATTGTTGCGATTATCGTATGCTCTTTTGTGGGCTTGAGCGACTTGGTCCATGCTATGCACGGACCCTTGTGTGTGTGCGTTGTCGGCGCTCGCTCGTCTCGTTCAACTGTAGACATCTGCAGACATCTGCAGACTGCAGGTTGCTCACAGTGTCGACCGCCGAGCCGAGTGCAGACGCGCTCGCTCGCTCGTCTGCCACAGCCTTTGAATTCGGACGCACATGATACTTGGTGCATACATTGTACACACAGGCAGGCAAGCAGCAGCAGCACTGAGACGGACACTGCTCAGTGTCCTGCGCGAGCCTCACTCACCACTCGCGCACGCACTCGCGTGTTAATCCACCCCACTCGTTCGTTCGTTCGTCCACGTATGATATCTGCTGTTTGACTGGCACCCACGCGCGTGCTGACGAGCATAGCACAACATCGACTTGATACATCCTGTCACCTCAGTGGAAATCGACCGACCTACGCACTCGCTTGTGCACCAAGACCAAGACCAAGACCAAGACACAGCAGATATACTGTGTCAACGCGCGTGACTGCCTGCATGGCGCTTCGAGGCTTACAGCTCTACCTGACCATGATGTCCAGTGTTGCCACAACTCATTTTGCCGTCTAGCAGCGACACCACTCGAGGTCACCCAGTGCCTTGCACAACAGCCACAGACCAGCACAACACACACAACGCAGCGCGCACACAAACACAACACAGCACGACACACAACACACACATACGATGAACTTTGCCAACCACCTCCCGACTACACACACGGCGCAGCAGTACCTGAGTGTCGCCAGCGCGATCCAAGTCAAAAGTGCCGACCCACACGCGCGCTGCTGCTACCCGAGCAAGCGCTGCGACCAACCGCGCGCGGCAAAGCGCAACGGCCAGCTCCATCGCTTCTGCGAGTACCACCGCGCAAAGGCAAACGCAAACCAGCGCGAGCTCGAGCGCCGCCGCAAGGTGGAGCAAATGGTCGAGCAAGTGCCGATCGAAGAGTACATGCAGCTCTTGAACGAGCAGTACGACTTGCTGGTGAGCCAAGAGCAAGCAGAGTGTGAAGAGCTCCCGCCGTCCGACCTGCTCATGCGCCTCGACCTGGACGAAGACGACCTGCGCGTGCTCGCTGCCGTCCTTTGCGTGGACAACACCGACGACTACGCCAGCCAGCATGGCGACGACACATCGATGACAATCGGACTGTAGGCTCCTGTGCCAATCTACATCGCGAGCACAGATCGTGCGACTTCGTCGTCGGTCGTTCGCATACACGCAGCGTGCAGTAGAGCACGCGCTGTCGAAAGTACCAGTAGTAGTAGTAGTAGTAGTAGTAGTAGTAGTAGTAGAAGAAGAAGAAGAAGAAGAAGAAGAAGAAGAAGAAGCAAGAAGCAAGAAGCAAGAAGCAAGTAGAAGTCCGCACAGCGTGCCGATCCAAGTAACAAAGTAGAGATAGATCTAACGCAGTATGAATGGCAGCATGCATACAAAGTAGTAACATTGATCGATCGTCTCGAGGCGCGGCTGTAGACGGTTGCGATACTATGCACCAACAGCGCTCCTGGTGCGCAAACGCACCGCTTCAACACGTCAACACGCGCGAGGTCGGACCAGAGGAATGGAGGAGCGTCTTGCATGCTTTGCAATGGCCGGCGCCAGGCATGCTAGTAGTGTACAGTATGTACGAGTACGAGGATCTATCTCTGTAGCTACAGTCAGTCGGTCGTTGTTGTCATCGCAAGCGCAACTGCAGTAGCGACAGCGACAGCAAGAGCAAGAGCGACAACGCCACTGCATCACGGCGCGCGACTGACTGCTGGTTGATAGCACGAGTGAGTGAGTGAGTGAGTGAGTGAGTGAGTGAGTGAGTGCTGCCGCACAACTTGACTACGTACTAGTACATCGTATGTGTTCCACACAACATCCCGAGCTCCACTAAGATGATTTTCGCCACACCTTTGTACCGGATTCATTGCACCCAGCTGGGCCAAACTAGCGGTTTTTACTGCGACTGCACTATTTCTGCTGTCGTCAATCCAGCACAGAACAGGATTCGACCGACACTGCCGTCAAACGAGCAGATATCGAGTGAGCGAGCGCCGCGGTGGTGGCGCCGCAGACACAAGAGACGCCCGAGACGCCCGAGACGCCACGAGCGCGCACTGGAATGCTGACTGCCGTACTACGCGGGCGCGCGAGCACCCGCGCAAACCCCGCGCGGCGACGCTCACTCACTCGCTCGTGATGCACACCCATACACGCACACTACAACTACTGCGCACGAGTGCGTCGGACAGCGCGTTACAAGCAGCCAGACTCCTCGCGGCACCAGCCAGCGCGTGCGCGAACAGCGAGAGCTCAGTGCGCAAGTGACGAGCTACCGCTCACAACAAGACACAGGAGCTTCGTCGCTTCCTTCTGGCACAAGCACACACCACATCGACAGCGCACTACTTGACACACGCTATACACAGCGACGATGAGCTTCTACGGCCACCTCCCGACCACACTTGCGACCGAGACGACGCACCATCAAGCGCCGCAATACTTCACACTCGCCAACAATGTCCGCATCCAGCCGAGCGACCCGCGAGCGCAGTGCTACTACCTCAACAAGCGCTGCTACAACCTGCGCGCTGTCAAACGCAACGGCGAGCTGCATCGGTACTGCGAGTACCACCGCCATCGAGCCAACGCGAACCAGCGCGGGCTCGAGCGTCGACGCAAGATGGAGGAGATGGCTGCGCAACTCCCTGCTATGAGCCCCAAAGAGCAGCGCACGCAGGATCTGAGCGAGCAGCTCCAGTTCCATCTCCAGTTCCAGCAACAGCAGCAGCAGCAGCAGCAACAACAACACCAGCAAGGCTCGGCAACCACTGCACCATCAGCAGACCTGTACAGCCACACTCCGCGCAACATGCTGCAGCTACTGCCGCCGTCGGACACACTTCAGCTCCCGACACACCTCGGTCTGGACGAAGACGACTTGAGTGTGCTCGCTGCCGTGCTCCGCGTCGATGACATCGACGTCGACATGGAATTTTGTCGCTAGAGCCAGTCAGCACCTTTCACACCTCGAGCACGGACACGAGCACAAACAGGAGCAGGTGCACAAGCACACACAGGAGCACACACAGTAGAAGGCAAGTGAGCTGCCACAGCGGATCAGTGCATGCGAATGACGCAAAGCAACTATGTACAACAGAGCGGAAATGAACACCAACCAAACAGCTGCGCGATCACACTCGTACATCTCGGTACTCGGATCTCTCCTAGGCGCTAGAGTGCGCCAAGCACTTACTTGGGTTCTGTAGGAGGATGGCCTTTCAAGCTGAGCTGAATTGACGCAATGGTTGGAGTCGAGCATGGTGTGGCATCGCTCGCCTCGATGCGCCGCTGCACACGGTGAGGTTGGTTCTCTCTCACTGTGAGCGTCCTCACTCATTCGCATACTCACTCACTCACGACCAACATGGCTCCGTAAAACTCTGGCGCAACGACGACGACAAGTCATTTCGGCAGTCCATGCAATGGCTTGACTTGGCTTGCTCTAGTGTGAGTGTGTCGACACTCTTCTTTCTCTCTCTTTCATCACAACGCGCACGGACTGACAGCCATGCGCACACACACACACACTGTCGAACAGAGAAACACTGCAGAATTGAGATCGATTGAGCCCTTGGGTCGGAGTGGAGTGAGATGCATCACGAGTGCGTACCTGGGTACATGGTCCTGATTCGCTGCTGCTGCTGACCTCCGCCCACCGCCGATAATCGCGAGTGATGGTCCGTTTGACACACAGATCAATTTTGTGATCTTGTGATCGTGTGTGCTCGTTTGAAGCCATGTGCGCCGACGAAGCAACAACCACCATCCGAGTCTCTCTCTGCTCACTTGCTCACTCGTTGATTTGATCTCCAAGGCACAGACCAAGTCGCCGCTCACGTGCACACGCACGCACGCACACGTTCTCGCAAACACCTCCAGCCCACTCGTGACGTGACATTCCCAGCTGCACATGCACACTATGAGCGCATCTGCTATCGAGTCTCTCCAACACTCCGCGCTGCTGCCGCCGCCACTACCGCCCCGCCACGAGCAGCTCAAGTGCTCCTACGCAGGCAAGCGTTGCGACAACCCGCGCGTGCTCAAGCGCAACTGCGAGCTACACAGATTGTGTGCGTCCCACCGCGCGCTGGCGAACCGGAATCAGCGACGGCTCGATGCAAGGCGACGGCTGCAAGTCCGGATCGCAGATGCTCGTGCAATGTCTGCCGGTTGCACGAGTATTCCATCCCGCGACTGGCCGCGCACGAGTCTGTCTACAGTCGAGCCACGAGTCACGCTTCAGGCAGATCTGCTGCTGCTGCAACAGCAACACCAGCAATGTCACCACCACCAACAATACCAGCAGCAACAATGCGGCGTCTACTTCCACCAAGACGAACCACTGCGGCCACACCAGCACCAGGTATACACACACCCAGCGCTCGAGCTCGACGAAGCAGACCTTGAAGTCCTGCGCGCGCTTCTCTTTAACGACAACGACAGCGACAGCGACGACGACGACAACAGTTCTTGTCAGCCCGCATGTACTGGCGATCGCGGACACTGATCTTTCGATGGCGCAGGGTACCTGCAGTAGTCTACACACGACGACGACAAGCTATGTATCAAAGAGTCGATCGAGTCGATGGTCAACGAACGATAAAGCGAACGACTCGTGAGCGAATGAAGTACATACTGTGAAAGTTGGCTTGACGATACTTCTAGTAGTATACGCTCGTGCTCAGGTTGTCTGTATGAACACAAGAGCAGCTCCACCACTTCACACTTTGTGCGCGCTGTAGGCATCCAACGACGACAGCATATAGCAGAGCTCGCTTCGTCACAAGCAGCAAACAAAGGCGGTATTCAGGCAAATGGATCAATGAAGTCCAGATCCTGCTGAATGAAGATGCCGACAGGATGGACTGTATTGATGAGATACTCTCATTTTGTCACTATCGGGATGTAAACGCATTCCTACCAATAGCCAACTCCAGTCAAAACCGAGTGATAGACAAGCACCACACACACACCAGCGACGACGACGACTTACTTCATCACGTGTGATCGACTGATCGATCAACTGAGATGGTGCTCCAGTTGCTGCGGACGCGCGCGAGTAGCGCGAAGCTCTTCGCGCTGCAGCGCACAGCGCTCGGTGCGCGCGCGTTTCCTGCTGCTCGCGGCTCGACGCAGCAGCCACTGCTTCTGTGGCGCAGCTTCAGCGCAGGGTACGATGCCATCCCACCGACGGCTGCGTGGTCACTCGCCTTGTGCAGCATCAATCACGCGCGCTTGAACGTGTGTGTACCGAGTTGTACACGCAAACTAACGCTGAATGCGCACACATGCCAACTACGCAGCCTGGCGGACAGCAAGCCCACTGTTGCGAGCAAGAAGGCGGATGACGATGAGCCACTGACGAACGAGAAGCTCTGGGACTCGGTGCTCAAGAACCAGCCTGAGCACGGCGACAAGAAGAACGGCGACCTGCTCTACGAGTACCCGCGCAAGGTCCGTAGTCACGCGTGTACATGTCCACACTCGACTACGCTACACTCACAGTCACGCATGTGCGTGCAGAAATGTACTTGCGACTGACACCAACTGCCGAACGCTGTGGTGCGCAGAGCTACTTTGGCATCCTCTCGGCCGGCTCCCTCGCGCATGTACGTACGAACACGAGCTCAGACCGCGCACGTGCGGTATGTCGTAGCTGACAGCTTGTCTGTGGCTGTAGATTGCGTTCTGGTCGTGGCTCAAGGGCTACGAAGAGAGTCTCGCTGAGAGTACGTACACTGCATGTGTAGTAATGTGGCACACGCTTGCACACATGCACTCACTTGAGCGCACCTGCCTCTTGTTGCGATCGCTAGTGCTTCCGCAGACGCTTGGAGAGCCAACGACGCTGTCGTGGATCACAAACGACTTTGGCTCGACGCTCGGCTTTGGTTCGAGCATCTTGCTGGCGTTCCTCATTGGCTTCCACGCCCGCGTACGTTTGCCTCGCTCGTGAGCTCTTGATCCGATGCGCGGCGCTCACATCGAGCGTGGCTGCTGCTGTTGTTATCGGGATGTATCGCAGCGCGCTGTCGCGCGGATCTCGGTCGTCGGAGGCGGCGACAAGCTCCGGATCACGACGCACAAGTTCTTTGGTGTACGTTGCTCAGTGGTTGCTATGTGTGCTATCGTTCGACTGGACACTGAGTGAAGGTCATGACAATGCTTGATCAGGACTTGGGCAAGCCGATTGATGTCCCAGCTGCGTACGTGTCTGCGAACCCGAACACGACGAACAACATCATCATGAAGGTCGCGAACCACCGCGCGTTCTACCTCGTGGACGTGCGCGGGACGTTCTACAACCGCAAGAAGCTCGAGAGCATGATCACGTTCCGCACCGACTTTGTACGCGTTTGACTGTCGTTTTCTATGCGTATGTATAGCATGTGCGGACGTAGCGATTGCATCTAACACTATCGTTCTGTGACCTCTGCAGTCGGCACACAAGAAGATGATCCCAGACGAAGAGAAGATGATCGAAGTGCGCACCGACTTGCCGCGCACCGAGTGGAAGCAGCAGCAGCCATCGTCGACGTCGACGTCGAGTGCTGCAGCGAGAGCGACGAGCGCGTCGCTGCCCAAGCGCGCGCAGTTCCAGAGCAAGAAGTCGAAGAAAGGCAAGGGACACCTCAACTTGCTCGGGCGCAAGCCATCTGCGAGTGCCGGCAGCAGCGCAGCAGCAGCAAAGAAGAAGAGCAAGAGCCCAAGCGCGAGCTCCAAGACAACGCAATAGACGCACGCTCAGTCCAGTGCATGGCCACGAAGCAATGGAGCAGTAGCGACACCAGCAGTAGATTCAGAGCGTCTAGGACGCGCGCTTGAGGCTGCGAGCCGCAGCTTTGTGGTATGGAATACACGCACGGGTGCTTGCTTGCGATCAGGACCAGCACTCACTGTCGACGCGCTAGTCGCTGTATCGACTCGACGCCTCGATCGCTGCTGCAATGAGCAATGCGTCGTACAACTCGCGTGCGTTTGCTACGAGTCGCGCTGCGTCGATGCGGTCTGCGACGTCGCGGAAGCACAGGAGCACGCTCGTGGCGTCGTCTGCTGCGAGGATCTCGTTTCGGAACGCGCGCACAGCGGCGACGCAGAGCAAGTTGATGAACGAAAAGTCACTCGGCGTGACGCTGAAGATCGCGTCCCAGACCGGCCACACGTGCGCGACGTCAAACTCGCGCGCCATGAGCACGCGCACCCAGCGCAGCGAGAACATCTGCGGCTCGACGCCAAGAGTTGCGAGGTGGCGCGCAAGCGGCGGGTCGCATCGACTGAGGATGTGGTGGTGAATACTGCTCATCTGCGCATCGAGCGGCGAGAGCGTCGTTGTCGGTGCTGGAGATGATGACGACGAAGCGCTGGCGTCACTTGTGCTGTGGTCGCTCGATCGAACAGATAGTGGTGCGTCCGGACAGTACGTCCCTGCCATGCGGACCATGAGCTCTTCGAGCAGCACGAACGCATCGTGCTCGATGAACGCGCCGTTCGCGACCTCGCGCACGATCTCTTCAACAGCGCCGCGACAGCATCTAAAAGGCATCAATAGGTCAGATGTGAGTGACCCAAACACAAGGCATCAGTAGCAGCATCGATGCAGCGGTGGACGTACTCTGAGTACGTGCTCGCGCGGCGACCGGCGAAAGGCGGGAGCTTGAGGAACGCGTCTCGGTCCAAGACTGCGCTCGCACTGGCGTCACTGCCACCAGCCGAAGTGGCTGGCGCACAGCTCTCGACATAGACGTACGACGTGTCGTCCACGTCACTACTGCTGCTGAGTTTCTCAAACGACGCCGATGGTGAGAGACTCGTCGTGCTGCTGTCGAGCGGTTCGGCTTGCAACGAACTGCTGCTGCTACTTGTCGATGTCATTGTCGTCGAACCAGACGATTCTGCTGGCCACTGCTCGAGGTGGAGCAGATAGAGCACAGTCGCGAGCAGCTCGCCCATGCCTTGGTTGTACGACACCTCTGGGTGCGCCATCGAGTACGTGTACAGCACACGCACGAGAACTGCTTGGACCGACGCGAGTCGAAAGAACGCCATTGCGCCGCGCGTTCGACGCACGTCTTTGTAGATGTCGTACACGAGCGAGTCGTCCGATGCTTCGCACGCTGCGATGAAGTCCTAGCGCCATCCCATGCGTGATTGTCAGTGACCATCATTCAGTGTCCACATAAACATATTGCCGTCACACAACTATTGTACCAGACGCACCTCGTCAGTCTGGAGACCAGCAAGTACGTCGTCAAAGAGCGCATGGCTCGCACGGAGCGATGCGTAGCGCTGCCGCTTGTCACTCAACGTCACTGTCCACGCGCCGAACGGCACGTCGCTAGGGATGTACTCGAGCCAGAGCTTCCACGCGACATTGCGCATACAGGACCACGAGAGCGCGCCTTGGAGCGCCTGGAGCCGCACGTCGTCACGCCGCGAGCGCACAAAGACTTCGAGGAACTCGTCCACACGCGTGCGAGCATCGCGCGACTGAATCTCACGCAGCGTCGCAGCAGAGACAGTGTTTGAGAGCCGTCGGCGCGTCGGCGACGACGACGCAGCGCTGCTCGGATCGCGCGGTGGCCACGGCGACGTCGACGTCGACAGCGGACTCACACTCACGCGCTCGATCGCAGCGCAAATGGCTTCTGCCCAGTCGCTTGCGTCGCGACTGTGCTCGGCGCAGAGGAACCACGTCTTGTCGGTCGTCACGACCATCACGACCTCTTCGAGTACGTCAATGTGTGCGCTGTGGAGTCGGACGCACCCGAGCGGCGCAGCGTCGCGCTTGTCTGCGTAGCAGTACAGACCGAGGTCAGCGACCGTCGAGCCTGCGAGCGCGACGTCAAAGTGGCGCCACTCGGGCGTCGCACCGACTTCGAGCATCAAGCGTCCAGCTTTGACTTTTGGCTGCGATACGTTGGTTGGCAGCGTACAAAGGAGCACAGACGCTGTCAGTACGCATGTACATGTCCATGTAGAAAGAGATCGCGATGGTCGAGCACGTACAAGGAGACGATTCGTGAGCGGTGCTTGGAGCGTCAAGTGGCGAAAGAGTCGCGTCCACACGGACGCTGCATCGCTGCGGCTCTGTGCATGCCCAGTTGCTGCCGCCGAGTCGAGCGCCTCGGGGCTCTTGAAGTCGACGCGGAGCACCTCCATCGCCGACACTACGGTCTTCTTGACGACTGTGCAAGATCACGACACTTTGTCCCGAACAATGTCAGCGATACGTCCCGAAACCGACTGTCTTCTATATTTTCAGACCAGAATTTGTATTGAACATTCGATCCTTACTTATCGCACTATCTGTCGATTGTTAGTGCTCATCAGCATACAATTACCAAGAAAATTTGTGCTTGCATTTGATGTCGCGACTTGAAAAGACACAACACATGACAACATGGGCACAACGCGGCGCGTGCGACTCGATGTCACAGTGACAGTGCTGCTCGACGCGTTCCGCATTGCGAGCGACAGCGTCGCAGTGTGCAATGCGCTCGCGCCAATTGCGATGCGGCTAGTTGACACAGAGGACCGTGCAGTCTTTCAGCGAGCAGATGGCGCAACCGCCATGCGTGCGTGCGTGCATCTGCACATGGCGCGATCAGCTGCGTCGTTGTTGGGTGTCAGCTGTCGGCGCTCATACACGTTTTGCTCTTTCGCGTAGTGGACCACTTGGCGCGCATCTGCGAGGAGCAAGCGACGCTCGAACATGCATGGCAGACATCACAGCTCTTTGGATCAGTGTACGTTGCGCTCATTCATTGCGCTGATCGTGTAAGTCAGGTTGATAGGAGGACCAACGTCTTTGCATATGCCTGCTTGCGTTGCTTGACGTCTACACGCGCTAGGTGGGCAGAGTATGAAGTGCACGAGTCGTTGGAACTCACACGTACGTGTTCATAGCGCCCTCTGTGTACATGTTAAGCAAGCCGCTAGTGCTCTGCGCAATGCTGACAAGCGCTTGTTCCCTTCGCAGTCGTTACGATCTGCCACACGAGCGTCGATGCGAACGTCGCAGTAGAGATGAACGACCTCCGCGCTCCTGCTCTCTTGCTCGACCTCGTTGCAGCGCTCCCGCCTCACCTGCACGCAGCGCAGATGTACGCGCTCGAGTGTCTGCGCAACCTCAGCGTAGTCGACATGGACCTCGCAGCGTTGCCAAAGACGTTTCTGTTCGAGACGTGGGAGACACTGTTGGCGTCAAGCGAGGTACAAGCACCTCTGCTTGTGCGTGCAAGCGAGCGTAAGGACGTTGATGAACTACTACTAACAAGCGATCGGACTACTCTCGGTGCTGCTGCTAGTCGGAGCGACAGGAGATCCTCGCCGACATTCTCTGCAACCTCGCGTTCCACGCACCGACGCGCGTGCTCGCAACGCAAACACACATTGCTGCAGCGCTCGGACTCTTCTTTGCCTCTAGTACCTCGATAGCGCTGCGCCTCGCACTCGCAGACTTGCTCTGCAACCTCTGCTGCGACGTGTCGTACTGCTTGCTCGTGATCTACGAGCTCGACGAGCGCAAGCCACTGTCGTTCAAGCGTCACAGTGGCGCCGTGTTCTTTGCAGACGCGACCGAGAAGACTACAGACGCAGCGCTGCGCCAGAGCATGGAGGCACTCGCGCACAACATTGCGTGGAGCGACCCAACTGGCAAGCGCAGCGTCCAGAAGCTCGCGCTCTCGCGCTACTTGCGCTCGTTTGTCGTCGAGCCAGCAATCAACAACTAGCGAACAAGTCCATCGCGTTGAGCGGTCGGTGCACTCGACGAGCAACGCGACTCGGACATGTGCATCCAGCTTCAAGCTCCAGATCCATGCAGCGGAGACCGTCAGAGTGAAGTCACGCATGTTCCCTTGACTTTATCACTATCATTATCAATAATAAACATACTTTATTCAAGTTGTGCGAAGCGTCGCTATCTTCAGTCTTCAACTCGCCTTGAACAACGTACCATCATCATCATGACGAGCGTCCAGCAGCAGCACCGCGCGAGTCTGTACGTCCCGCCGCAGCTCGTGCCGGCAACGTCGCACGAGCAGCTCCTCATGACGCCGTCGCGCACGCACGGCACAACGGTGCGCGTTGCAGCGATGGCAGCGCGGCACGCCCGCCTCGCGCGTCAAAAGCTCGCGCAAGAGTCACCATCACGTGTCGACGCGCCAGTGTCGGGCGTGCGTGCTGCCAGTCCAGTTGGGAGCAACAATGTGCGCCCAGCTTCAGCAGACAGCAGACAGCAGTTCCACGTCAAGAAGAACCTGCACCTGCAGCTCAACATGGACGTTGTCAAGAAGCCGGTGCTGCCACTCATGATGACCTGTCCGGTACCTACTGTCGAGATGAATGCCACGGCTGCGACAGCAACAACACCATCGCCTCGCCAGCGCGTTCAATTTGCCGATTCATCAACAAGCAGCAACACTGCAGTGTCTGCTCAGTCGCAGCGTCGCCGACGCGCGTCGAGTGTGACGCTGAGCATGAACTCACCAGAAGGAGCCGAGTTCAGCGACGTTGCGCATGACGGACCAGCGCAGCTCGGAGCGCGCACGAAGCGTGTCAAGAAGCTCGGCAAAGGCGCCGGTGGGACTGTGTACATGTCCATTTACCTCCCCGAGCTCAAGCTCGTGGCTGTGAAAGAGGTCGTCGTGTACAAAGAGGACGAGCGCCACATGGTCAAACACGAGCTCCAGGCGCTCCATGAAAACCTCGCGCCGATCGAGAGCGCCGATCGCTCGAGTCGGTCATCGCCGCGCCGCGCTGGCGGCATGTTTGGCTCGTCAAGAGCCCAGACACCGATCGCAAGCGCTTGTCCGTACCAAGTGGCGTTCTACGGCGCGTACTTGACGCCTGCGCGCTGCGCCGTGTCGATCGTGATGGAGTTCATGGACATGGGGAGTCTCCAGGACCTGATCGACGCCAAAGTGTCGATCCCCGAGCCAGTCGTTCGCCACGCCGCGTTCTGCTGCATCACTGCGCTCGAGCATATGCACAGTCGACGGTACGAGTCTCACACTTGACTGCTTAGTGACTGAGCAATGGACTGACCGACAGCGTGTGCTCTCCTTCGTGACGGGCGCTCACAGGATGATCCACCGCGACATCAAGCCTGCCAACATCTTGCTCAACCGCCGAGGCGACTTCAAGGTGTGTCCTAGAGTGGCCAATACCCGCGTTCATCGCCTTGTATGTTACGCACACGTCGCACTAACGCGTCTCTCTCTTATGCGCTTGTACGAGAGCGCAGGTCGCAGACTTTGGACTCGCAGGCACGCTCTCCAAGTCGGCGTCGTACTTCTCCGAGTTTGAAGGCACGATGATGTTCATGGCGCCGGAGCGCATCACGGGCCAGAACTACTCGTACGTGAGCGACATGTGGTCGCTCGGCGTCGTGCTCTTCTCGCTCGCCACGGGCGCGTACCCATTCGCAGTCGACGACGGCTTCTTTGGACTCGAGGAAGCGATCTGCACGGACCCGCTCCCGCCCATGCCGAACCGCTTCTCGCCAGCGTGCCGCGACTTTCTCAAAGGACTCATCCAGCGCGACCCCGCAAAGCGAACGACTGCGTCGCAAGCGCTCGAGCATGCGTTCCTGCGCGACTACGAGGGCAGCGCTGCGCACGGCGCGTTCGAGTCGCTCTGGCAGCGCCTGCCGCTGCGACCTGCGATCACGCCGGACGACGCCGTGACGATCGCGCAAGTGATTGCGGACCACACGTTTCGCCATCCGAGCGAGCACATTGTGCCCGAGAGCCTCCTCCATGGCCGCGCACCATCATCGTCCTCGTTGTCGTCGCTGGCAGCGAGTTGCAGTCCGCCAAAGGACAGTCTCTTTGGCCAGATCGCCGACTTCTTTGGGAGCGCTCGCACAAAGCACGCGCGTGACGCTGAGCTCGAGGAACAAGCGTCGCTGCTCCACGTCCAACAACTCGCAGATGCGTGTGGCGTGAGCGTCGACTACCTCGAGCGCTTGCTCCAAGCCGAAGGCATTGGTGCGTTGTAGGTTCGTTGCATCGGCACTAGCGCTCGTCTCGTAGCGAGTGAGAGAAAGAGAGAGAGAGGAGGAGAGGGAGACACACACAGAGACGACAAACAGACAGACAGACAAGCAGTGCTAGCGACGATCGAGTGTATGGTACTTGGCAGCGAGCGTCCGCTGGTCTGCGAGCTCGCGCTCGATCTGCGTGATCACAGCCTTTGTCGCGCCTCGGAGCTGCCCGACGACGTTGCGCTCACGCAGCTCCAAGAGCTGCTGGTCGATCTCTTCAAGACGCGTCGCCTCCACTTCGCTCTTCTTCGCGACGAGCGCTGCGAGCGCCGGGTTTGTGCGCGTCGGCATGTGAAAGCGCCGCGCACATCCAGAGCTCCCGAATCGCCCTTCGTCGGTCTCGTCGCAGCAGAGCCATCGCTTCGCGCGGTGGAGCATGCACGACGCAGTGACCGATGTAGTGCCACGCTGGCGACTCGGACACGACCGCACGCACGCGAGCTCGTACGGCTGCGGGTGGTACGCACACGCGAGCGCGTGGTTCTGCGTCTCGGCGTACTCGCGCTTGCAGAGGCGACAGACCTGCCGGCGCTTCTGGAAGTCCTGCAAGCGCGAGAGCTTGGTCAGTGCGTCGTGCGCTGTCGTCGTAGCAACGACTGGCGCTTGGACCCGGCGCTGCTGCAGCACAAGACTATGCTTGAGCTCAAACGACGCGCGCACGAGCACGCGCTGGGACCAGAGCTTGACCCACTGCTGGAACATCGTGCGCACGAGTCGGCGCTGCGAGCCGCCAAACACGAGCTTCCCGAGCTCGGCGCGCCGGAGACTCATGTGGAACGCGCGGCGGTGCTTGCGCTTGAGCCGATGCACTTCGCGGCTCTTGACCACGCGCTCTGCGTGCAACCGCGCGAGCTCGAGCTCGAGACGTGCGACTTCGCGCTCGCTGCACGTGACGATCGCGCGCCGGACGATCGACTCGGTGAGGAGGCGGAAGTACTGCTCATGGAGCCGCGCGCGCAAGTACGTCGTGCGAAAGCGCTGTGGACGGCCGTGGAGGACCTCCGAGTCCATCGTCGCCGTGACAAAGTGGATCTTCTTGTACGCCTTTGCACACGCGTCTTCGTCCTGAATCGCCTGCGTGAGCGCTGTCGTTGCGAGACGGAGCCGCGCTTGACACGCTTGGGCGTGCTCGCGCTTGAGCCGCGCGTCTGCAACGACGTGTTCGCGCTCTTGAACGATCCGCGCAAGCTCGGGTTCGAGTTGCTGCAGCGTCGTTGCGAGCGGCGCGAGCTGCTCGAGCCAGTATGCTGCGCGCTCAACGCTGTCCATCCACGCGACTTCAGCTTGTGCGACGCTATGGAACGCCGTGACAGTCGCGGCCATGCGCTCCTGCACGAGCTTGGCCTCGAACGCTGCGCGCTTGGCGGCTGCAAGACGCTGCGCTTCGAGCACGCGTTCACGCAAGCGACTCGCCTCCAACGCTGCTGCGACGCGACCGTCAATCGCTTGATGGATCAAGTACTTGTCAAACTGCTGCTCGAGCGCCTCGGCCTGTGCGATCGCGAGCTCGCGCTCACGTAGCTGCGTCGCGAGTTCGTCTTCGTGCGCGATCGCGAGCCACTCGCGATGCAGTCGGTGCTTCTCGTTCTTCCCGAGCTTGATCTCCAAGCGCCGCGCCGCTTTGTCGCTCGTGTGGCTCCGGTCCTCGACCATCTTGGCGTACTTGGTCTTCATGGCTTCGAGCGCAAGGAGTCGGACGTACTCGCGCATCTCGGTCTCCGCGCGCGCCATCGCCTTGCGCTCCTGCATGTACAGCACCATCTCGTCGACGTAGAACTGCCGACAGCGCCGTTCCTCTGCGAGCATCTCGCGCCGTCGGAGCTCGAGCCGCGCGCGCTCTTCTTCTGCGAGGCGCTCGAGCTCTTCGCGCCGCGCGATCTCAGCTTTGAGGAGCTCGAGCTTGGCGGCTTCGCGACGCCACGTCTGCGCGACGAGCGTGCACGCAGTCTTTCGCGCGTGCCAGAGGCGATCAAAGCCCAAGCGCGTGTGCGTGAACACGTGCGTCCACGCCGCGTTGTGCGGCACAATCGCTGTGTTGAGCGCGGCTTTGAGAGTTGTAGAGGCGTACTGCGCGTCTGCGACCGCGTCTTCACAGGCGTCGCGCATGAGCTCGAGACAGAGCTCGTCAAAGACGCGAGCAGCAACGTCATCAACACACAGCGCGTCGCGCTCGCACGCAAACGCTGCGCGCAAGGACGTGTCCGTGCCAGTGAGCGCAGCTTCGATCGACGCCATGGCAAGGCGCTTCTCGCTCGCGCGCGTCACACGCATCACATCGAACCGACTCGGTCGAACCGCGCGGACAGCGGACGCTTTCGTCCGGCGCTTGAGCGACACGCGCGGCGCGTCCTGCAGTCGCTTGGCTTCGATCGCTGCTGCTTGGAGCAGCGTCTTGCGCTCTGAGTGCTCGTACGCGAGCTGCAGCACAAGCTCCTGTGTCTCGACGGCGCGTCGCACGATCGCCTCTTCGACCTCTTTCTTCTGTCGCCACTGCACAAGCGTCCGGACAAGCGCGTCTTCACAGTCCATGCGCTGTGTCTCGCGGCGCTCACGCTCGGCCTCTAAGCGATCAAACGCTCGCGTCGCGCGCTCCTCTGCGGCCATGGCGACGCACGCAGCGTCACGACTGACGGCTTCGTGCGCAACGATCGTCTCGATCGAGAAGAAGAACGTGCTGCGCCAGTGCAGCGGCGTGAGTACAACGCACGCGTCGGCTTCACGGACGTACAGCACGCGCGCGACACCAAATGGCGTCTGAACGAGCGTCCCCGGCGACCGAAAGCGCGCGCGCTCGAGCACGCCGTCGGTCTGTGCGCGTGCTGCGAGCGCGTCTGCAAGCTGCTTGTCTGCGGCTGCGATGTGGTCAGCGACCACGACGTGTTCTGCCTTGATGCGCGTGACGATCGCCTGCATCTCGCCGCTGCTCTTGATGAGCGCAGGGACGTGGAACTCGGCAAACTCGGCCTCTTCCTCGACGCCTTCGATCGCATGGCGCGCTGCCTACAGACACACGCACAAGACCTTCGTGAGCCTCGTGCAGCGTTGAAAAGTCGAGCATCGAGACGGACGCACCTCGCGCTCTTTCTGCGCTGCAGTGAGCACGCGCTGCGCCTGTTCGAGTCGCTTGCGCGCCGCGGCGTCGTCATCCAAGAGCTGCACTGCGCGCGCATGGTCGCGCTCCACGAGCGGGAGCTGCTCGAGCACGAACGCGTTCTCGAGTGCGACGTTTGCGAGGAAGTCGCGCTAGTAGCAGTAGAACAAGAGCGAGCAAGTGAGCGAGAGCCACAGAGCGAGAGCAGGCAATCGAGCCACGGAGGACGCACATGAACCGCGAGCTGTGTCGTCGCGTGCGCGTGCAGCGCGTTGAGCTGCTCAATACGGACGTGGAAGTTGCGCAAGCGGCCGTGGAAGAGCACGTTGTCCTGGAACGCAGCGTAGTGGGCATCACGCACGACGCGCACGTACAGCTCGTCTGAGCCTGCAACGTCAAGTGCGACGCCGCGGTCGAGGCCGTGGCGAAAGTTGAACGCGTCGATGACCTTTGGCGCCATGCGGTCGTACAGCACTGCGTCTGTGAGCTGCACACTTCGCGCCTCTTTCTCGAGCCGAAGGCGCTCGCGCTCGACGCGATCGCGGTGCGCAGCGCTCGGGACGCGCAGTGCAGCGCCGCCAGCGTCGTGTGCGCGGTCGACTTGGACGTCTATGTCGAGCTCTGGGTCCGCGCCGCGCGTGTGGTGCGGCTCGTCGAACGACGCGCGCATCTCTTTGCCGCACTGCTTGCAGCGCTCGCCGCTGCCGTACGCACTGCCCCAGCTCTTCACGACGCGGTGCTCACAGGCGAACGAACCCTCGACGGCGCGCTCAAAGTGCGGGATCACGAGCTGCGTCTTGGCTCGCAGTGCGTGCTCCGCCTCGAGTTGCGCCTGGTCACGGGCGTTCGCGCTTGCGATCTCGTCTGCGAGTTTGGCTTCGTGGCGAATGCGGAACACGCGCTCGCGGCGCTCGGCTTCGCGCTTGTCGGCGATGCGCGCGGCCTTGCGCTCCCACGTCTTGTTCGCGAGCGCGAGGCGACCGTCGACAAACTGCGACGCAAAGTCTGCTTTCACGTCGCGGCGGATCGCGTCGCGACTCGGCAAGAGACTCGTGCTATCAGCGCAGTCGCTCGCGTCTGGCAGCGACTCTTGCTGCGCCAAGGCGTTCACGCGGCGGTCGACGAGGAAGTCGATCTGCGCCGAGACGCGCTCGTTGTACGTCGTGAGGCGAATCGCGTCGGCAAAGAGCTTGCGCTTGCGCCACGCGAGGTCCTGCGCGCGCTGCTTCGTGAGTAGTGCGTCTTCGCGGGCTTCGCGTACAATGGCGTCCTGCTCTGCGAGCACCGTCTGCTGCGTCTCGCGCGCGAGGCCAGCGAGCTGCACGTCGATCTTGAGCGCGAGTGCTCGTGCTTGCGCTGCGTCGCTGCGTCGGACCGCGAGCGCTTTTGCAAACGCACTCGCAAGAGTCACGGCGTTCGCGCGCTCGACGTCGCACCACTCGTCGACGACGGCGGCATTTGCACTGGGCGGTAGTGCAAGCTCGTTGGAGGACGCAGTGCTCGCGTCAGCGCTGGCTGAAGACGGCGACGGCGCTGACGCTGCGCTCAGCTGCGCCAAGGTCATTGCGATGCAGGTCGTGAGTCGCTCGTTGCCAAAGAAGAAGTGGACCGAGAGAGACGACGGTGTTGTACAGTGCGTACCTTGTGCGTTGCGTGGACCTTCGACTTGCCTTCGCGCCACTCGAGGCGAAGCCCGAGCACGAGCGACTCGCCTCGAGACGCAGCGAGTGGCGCGACCGCATCCGTCGCGCGCTTGAAGTTGCAGTAGTCGCCAAGTGCGTCGATCGCCTTTGCGACTTGCGGCTCCACGAGTGCGCACTTGCGCAGGAGGAAGTCCATGCTGCAGCGACACAAAGTGCCTCGGAGCGTCAGCGTTTGTACGAGCGAGACCGGCACTTGACAAGGCAGGAGACGCACCGGGATGCCTCGACATTGTTTGATCCGCTCACAGTCGCGTCGGCTACAAGAGCCGCCTCTGACTCACCACGCGCCTGGCGTGACCGCACGTCGTCATCGATCTGCCGCGTCACCTCCTTCTTGATCTCGACGCGGAGCATCGCAGCGTACGCGACGCGACTGAAGCGCTGCTCGTGGCCGTGGAGGAGCGTCGAGTCCCACGTCTTTGCGCGACTGCTCTCGACTGCTATGAGCTCGCGCATGAGGTCCGTGCACCGCTCGCTGCTCGTCTGTTTCGACTGCAAGCGCATCGTCTTGACGAGCTCCGACACGACGTGCGTCTCGCGCTGCTGCAGCGCCAGCACGCGCTGCGCCTCGTCGCGAAAGTCCTCGAGGCGCTCTTCAAACGTCCCGACAGCGTCGAGCACGACGTGCCATGGCGACAATGATGCATGCCACGTGCGCTCGTGGCGCAGACTGAACGCCACGCTGTAGCACAAGCGGTGGCCAAAGTACTCGAACGAGAGCGCGCCAGTCTTGAGGACCTATGTGAGCGGGCATGTGGACGTAGTTGGCGTCTTTCAGTACCAGTTCACGCTTGGTGACGCAAGCGCAGGTCGTACCTTTCCAGTCGGATCGCGGCACGTGAGCTCCTGGAGCGCGTCATAGTCGCTTCCGATGAAGACTTGGATGTCTTCGACTGCGCGTTCGCTCGCCTTATCGCCATCACCACCACCGTCTTTGTCGTTGGAGCTGTCAGGACCGTCGCATTCGTTGCTGTCAAAGCGCTGGAGCTGCAGAGTGAGCTGAATGCGGTAGCCGCCGCGCTTTGGGAGCCTCACGCTGCCTTGGAGCTGACCGCGAACGTGCGGCAACGCGAGCTCGACAGAGTTGCGCGTGTCGTGATACGTGACGTTGCGCGTCTTGGCGACGGCGCGCTGCTCCCACCAGTTCACGAAGCCTCGGAGCGGGAAGATGCACGGCCGCAGCTTGTTCCCATCGTGCTGCACACAAGACACGAGCACAGTACGTCAGTTGAGGTGAACCAAGTCGACTGTCGGATACAGTAGCACACCAGTCAAAAGCGCTGCTCACAACAACAACAGCAGCAGCGACGTACGTGGAACCGCGTGATCGCGTGCATGAGATCAGCGCGGAGACTCGTGGTCTGCTGCGCTACGACGCGGTCGCGTGCGTTAGCGAGTCGCGTCTTGAGGACTTCGAGCTCCTGTTGTGCGAGCACTTTGAGCTCGTTGCGCTTCCACGTCTTGGCTGCGAGGCGCTTGGCGACTGTAAAGTGCTCGTGCACTGGTGCCGCCGCGTGCTTGAGCAGCTCGAGCTTGCTCGCCATTGTCACGTGCGTCAGTAGCGCGTTCGGGTCTGTATGGAGCTCTGTGACAGCGGCTGTCGCTATTGTCTCGCGGTTCGGCTCGTCATCTGGCGCGCTCGTCGTGTCCACCGGTTTGAAGATGCTGCGGCCAACAACCATCGGCAGGTCGTGGCGATGCTCATCGATCGCGTCGACGCTGTCCTGGAGCGTCGCTTCGCTCGCGCGCGCAGCCTCGAGCAATGGTTTGAGCGCTTGCTCGGACCGCAGCACGAGCTGCTCGCGCCGATCGAGGTGATTCAGCCGCGCATCGAGCTCATTGAGTTGCTTCATCTGCGCCGCTTTGCGCGTCACGAGCGCATGGAACTGCCGCTTGTCGTCGTCGCTCGGGTCGCGCCGTGGCGGACCAGCGAGTGTGCGACTGCGGTCGTCGTGCTCGTCGCTCAAGTGCTTGATCTCTGCGAGGACGGTGTCTTTGCGGAGCAAGAGCGTGCGCCGGTCGTGCACGACTGCAGCCTTGACACTTGCGACTTGCTCGAGCTTCTCTTCAAGCATCGCAACGCGCGACTGCGCTTCCATGAGCTCTATGCGCTTGAGCTCGTGCTCGACCATGTAGTTGCGCGCCGTTGCAACTGCAGTTGTGTGCTCATCTATCCGATGTCAATAGTACAATCAATACATAGATCAGACTCAGACTCAGGATGCCATCATTCGTCTCAGAGACGCAAACCTACCAAGTCCAACGACATCGCCGCCGTCGGTCGCCGAGTGCCACTCGCCGCGCGCGTACGACGTCTCAAAGACGCCGATCGACGACGTCGTGACGGTCCGAAGTGGCAAGTTATCGCCACGCTCAGCCGCACCAGGCGGTCGGTGCGTATCTGTCGTTATCGAGTCGTCATCTTCGTCCGCTAGGTCTTTGTGAGTCTCCGTCGCTCGCGCCGCTGCGAGCTCTGCGGCCAATGCCTTCGCCTCGATCAGCTGCTTCTTCCAGTACGTCGCGTTCATCTTCCGCTTGTACGCAAGCTCGTCTGCTGCGTGCTGCACGCGCGCGTCTTCGATCCGCTGCTTCGCTGCGAGTTCGTTGTCGATCCGCACTTGACGCGTGTGCGCCGCGTCGTCATGGAGCTGCGCGCGCTGCGCACGATCCGCATCTGCTTTCATCTCGCGCATGCGCGCAAGCAGCGGCGCGTGGCCTTTGTTGCGCTTCTTCAGCCCAAACTCGAGCTCCATGTGCGCGCTCGTGGCGTCTTCAAAGTCCATCGCAAAGCGCTGCTGGATGCGCGCATACTTGGTCGTCTCGCTGTCCATCGCTCGTACGTCGCGGATGTGCTCGCGGAGCAAGCGCCGGCGCCGCAGCGGAGGGATCTCAGCATAGTACTTGGCAGTCGCCCACACGTGCTTGGCCTAATGGCGTCACGTGACATCAGTGCAGGTGTGAGCGGCTATGACACAGACGCGTTGCGGATGGCTCGCCAAGCGCGTACCTCGGCGATCGCAGTCTGTTTGAACTCGCTCGCGAGCTCCTTTGCGTGCTCGACGACTGGACCGAGCACGTTGTAGCTCTGGATGAGCTCTTGCTTGGCCGCGAGGGCGTCTTCAGCGTCGTCGTCGTCGTCCTCGCCGCCGCCGTCTTCCTCCATCCAGAGCTCTACCGCATAGCAGACGCGTGAATGCTTGAGTGATAGACAACTAACCGCAAGCTTAGTATACGTACGCAGCATCTTTGACATCGTAAAGTCGCTCATCGCGAGCCCGCGCGAGAGCCACTCGGCGAGCGCTTCTTCCTCGAGCTCGTCGTCCGCGCCGCCATGTTTCTTCTTCTTCCTCTTTGGTGCCATCGCTGTGTTCGCTTGCACACGTGAGTGCGAGTGCTGTCGTTGTCAAAGAGGAGAGCTACGTGCTGCGTCTGCTGCTGTCGTCGGCGGCTACTGCACCTGACAGAGACGCATCGTGCACTGCGGCGACTCGCATGTGCCACTGTGCTCAATGGTCGGAGGAGTCTCGAGAGTAAATCGCAACTAGCAGCAATTGACTTGATTAAAGTATCGACACAAGCTCAAGCAGCAGATCAGCACGACGACAGCAAAGGATGAAGCGCCGACCGCGTGAAGTGCCTGTGGACCGACCGTCTGCTGCACAGAGCTACATGTGCGAGCGCTTGACTATGTCTGTATCTGCAGATAGAGGCTCTGGCGCTCACTCGTGATGCCGCCGATGATGTGGCAGACCGAAAGCGCTGCTGCGTGAAGATACCGAGTCGGATCGCACACGGCGATGGCTCCCAACCGGTAGCAAACCAGGGACGTCCAAGCACTTGCTCGGCGGCGACGTCGCGCGCGTCGCTGCGCATTCCCAAAAGTGCGGACTGCATGGTGAAGACTATGAGCTACTCCATTCACGCGCTCACGCATTGGCTCGTGTGTGACTCAGAGTCGACGTCGTGGATGTCTGCTCCGAGCTGCAGCTCCAGCAGCTCGACGCACTCGAAGACGAAGTACGCGTCTCTCTGTCGAGGGCATGTTTGTAGAGTGTGTGCTCATGACGTGACGTGACTGACTGACACGTGTGCTTGACCCATCGCAGGTCGAGTGCCTCGACACGGAGGTTCGTTCGCATCTACTAGTCCTTGCTCGAGTCCCAAGCACGTGCGACGGACTGGCTGACTGGCGCTCATGGACTTGCGCAGATGAAGCACTTTGTGCAGGAGTTCTACGTCGCTGCTGCGATGTTCTCGGCGCAAGCAAAGGCGCAGAAAGCGTACGACTCGTGGTGCTCCTTTGAGGCGCGTGGCCTGACTCCTGAGATCGCACTGACGCACTCCGTCTTGCGCTGCCATACTCTGCAGTCTTGTGCGCACGCTCATTGACCAGTGAACCAACCAACCAACGTGAGAACGAGCAGCTCGTGTGTGTCTCCTTTGCTCGTGCATTACGACCAGAACAACGTCGCAGCTCCTTCCATAGTTCGTCTACTGATCGACTCGACGCTCCAGCACGCCGCTCTTCGTCTGATTGCTGTCTTCTTTGCGCTATCACTATGCGCCTTGATGCTCGCCCAAGCACGGCAACGATGTCCACTTGCAGAGCTCGTCTGCTGTCGCACTCTGCGCTTGCTTGTCAGTCTCGAGCTCTGCTACTGCTGCTGCTGGTGGTACTGTCGGCTGTCTTTGCTTCTGCTGCTGTGGCTACTGATGCACGAGCAGCTCAAAAGATGTCGGGCGGTCGCGGCGGTAAGAATGTATTGTGACCGCGCGGCTCGCTCTGCTGCACGACAAACTGGAGCCGGTAGTTCGTCAAGCGGAGCTGCTTCACTTGGCCTTGGAGCTCGTCGATCACGAGCTGCTGGTCCTGGATCTGCAGTTTGTACGTCTCGGTCTCATTCACGGCTTCTCGCAGCACATGATTCTCTTGCTCTGTCGCGACGAGCCGCGTGCGCAGTGCGTGCATCTCGTGCTGCCACTGCTGCATCTGCTGCTCGTGCTCACGCACGCGGCGCTCAAACTCGGCGCGCATCTGCTGCATCTCATGCTGCTGTTGTTGCTGTTGTTGCTGCTGTGTGAGAAAGTGGCCGTTCGCATGTGGATGGCTCTGTTGTTGTTGTTGCTGCTGCTCGTCATGGTGTGATGTGCCGTTGCTCTGCTCTTGCAGCTTGAGTGCGCCGAGGCGCTCGATCGCTGCGTCCATCGATCAGGCTGGCGCCCGCGCACGTGCACGCACACGTGCAAAGATGTGCGTGTGAGCAGTCGAGACGACGCGTGGACGCTGCTGCGTGCCGACACCGCGAGCTCGGCCAACACCGCAGAGCTGCTCCTGCTCAGTCAGCTTGAGCTTGAGTGCGTGCGTGCGTGAGGAAGCTACAACGACTTGATGTCGAAACTAAATGAACTTTGCTCGGTCTTAGAGCGCGATGTGATTGGCTGAACGAGCGAACAAAAAAGTTCAGCGCTAATTCGATTTATTTGCTGAGGTGGATACACTTTTTGCTAGTCAGTTTCGACGCTTCAATGCGCGGAGCTTGTGCGTGCATGCGTTGCTTGCTTGCCGATCGAGTGCTGTGTAGAGCTCCCGTACGATGCAAGCGCTTTGTGTGTGACAGTCTCTCGCTTGCTTGTGCCTCACATTCGGCAGACTTGAAGACAGCGAGCACAAAAAACAGAGACTTCAGCTCATGTTGATGTGATAGTATGCCCTACTTTGCCTTGCTACCTTCGCTTCGTGCTCGGTCCTAGATGAGGATCCTGCGCACGAGCTACACGAACGAGCTGCGGTGCTTTGGAACGTTGTCGCTGCTGCAAGATATGCTGCGCATGTCTGTGAGCAAGCGCTCAGACATGTCGTTTTCGTTGTCGCCTTCGTCGTCACGATGCCGACTGCTGCTCTCACCGTTGCTGCTGCCACTGCTGATGTACACTGAAGTTGCTGCACTCGTGCTGTGCTTGTCGATCGCGCCGACCTTGGCGAGCTGCCGGTTGATCTCTCGCTTCGTATAGATCACAAAGAACGCCATCGTGCCGATTGTGAACAAGATCCCAACAACGAGGAGCAGAGTCTCAGCACCGCTCGTGCCAGTGGTCGTGGCTGCTGATGCCGACGACGTGTGCGAGTGTGCGAGCATCTCTTGTGTCTGGTACCCGATCTGCGTGAGCAAGACTGTAAACGGCAGCGCTGTCACGAACGACGAGACCATGAAGCGGTACGTCGAGACGTCTGTGATCGCAAGTCCGTACGACTTGACCGCGTGCGGCAGCGTCGAGAGCTGCACGAGCAAGAGCGGCTTCCAACTCTCGCTCTCCAGGATCGCGGCGACGGCAGTGAACATCGGGAAGTTCGTCTCGAGGTACCCGCCGACGCGCTCGCGACCGATCTTCTTCCCGAGCGCGAACGCAAGCAGTGCGCCACCAGTCTTGCCGATCGTGTTGAGCACGATGCCGTAGAACATGCCAAAGACCGAGCCGCCGATGAGGTCGAACATCGACGACGGGATGCAGAGCGGGATGAGGAGCCAGTAGACAAGCGGGAAGACGACAAAGCCCGCAGTCTCGTGCGCTCGGATCCACTCCGTGAGCGCTGCCGATGTCTGCTCGATCGGCAGCGTGCTTGCGAGCGTATACAGCGCCGAGCCGCCGAGTCCGAGCGCTGCCGCGAGCTTGAGTCGGCGCCACGTCTGTCTCGAGAAGACACTGCACGTACGCGGCACAGGCGCGCCACGCGGCCGTTTACTGACGCTTGCAGCGACGAACGCGTCGTCGTGCGGCGGGAGCAGCTGGATGCTAGCAGATCGCATCGGTCACGCAAGTCGTCGTGCTTTCGGTACACGGCAGTGTCGACTAGAGATGCCGTCGTTGTCAGGAAGAGCGCTGCACTTGTGTTGTGGGCAACGACGACAGCGACAGCGACAGCCCTCCGCTCGCATCGCTACGAGTAGCGCCTGCCGTGGAATAAGAAGGCGCTCGCCTTGATACGCACGTGCTGACAGCTCGATGGCTCATGGCTCTATTCGCAGCAGCATAAGACCATCATCGCGAGTCGTGCAGGTGCATTCGCAAGAGAGACTCAGGGTCGGAGGCGTGTGGGCGTGTGTCTATGATGCATGATGGAGTCTATCGAGTGAGCTGCTGCTACACTATGAGGAGGCGGTGGAAGCTACTCGTGCGCGTCTTGGTGAGGTCGTTCGCGTCCGAGTGGAGCGAGAGCCCGTCGGCTCCGCTCGCGCTAGACGCATAGCTGCTGTCGAGCAAGTACGTCTCTTCTTCGCTGCCGCTGCGGCACTCGCGCTTCTGGAGCTCGTGGAGCTGCCGCCGCGTGTACAGCACGAGTGACACCATCGCGACTGCAGTGACGACAGCGCCAGCGACGAGCATGCCGAGGCGACCAGTGCTCAGCTCGCTCTGACCCGACATGACCGCAGCGAGGTCGCTCGCTTGGTCGCCAATGTTTGCCCAGAGGACTGCGTGTGGCAGCCCGCCGACTGCGGATGACACTGCAAAGCGCCACGGCGAGACACTCGTGATCGCGAGGCCGTAGCACTTGGCGATGTTCGGGATGCTCGAGAGCTGGAAGAGCAGCAGCGGCTTCCACGACGCGCTGTTGAGCACGTCCGAGAGCGCGCGGAACGTCGGGAACTTGCGCGCGAGGTAGCCGCCGATCGCGTCTTTGCCGAGACGCCGACCGAGCAAGAACGCGAGGAGCGAGCCGCTCGTTTTGCCAATGAGGATCACGACGAGCCCGTGCATGACGCCAAAGAGCGAGCCTGCGACCATCTCGAGCACGGTCGACGGCACGCAGAGTGGAATCGCGACGCAGAACAGCAGCGTCACTGCGAGCGTCCCGAGCACTACGTGCGCTTTCACCCACGTTGCGAGCGCAAACACATCGAGCGATGTCGATCGCAGGAGCGAGAGCAGCAGCAGCGCTGCGAATAGTGTGAGTGCTCCGAGCGCTGTCTTGCGCAGCAGCAGCGCGCGCTTGTATGTACGTGTGCAGTGGTGGTTGCCGTGCAGCGCATGGTGGAGCGGCAGCTCACTCTCGCTCTCGTCGTCGCTGCGCACGAGCGCCATCACGCTGCTGCTCATGCTCGCGGTGCTGCTAGTTCTGCTGTAATGGATGGGTGCCCTCATAACCTGAGAGCATGTCCTGTCGTGCCATTGTGTTTCGAGTAAACGTGCGACATATGGCTGCGATATTTGCGCTATTGACACAGACTAGCCGACCTACACAAGACCGTCCTCATCATGACCTCCTCGACGCAAGTCCTCGTGGTCCGTAGTACGTGCATGCTAGTGCGTGTCTATGGGTCATGCCGTCGCGACGCCCGGGATCATTTGCTCGAGCGTCGCGCGACCGACCCAAAGGAGCACAGGGTCGGCTTGCCGCACGAGCACGAAGCGCTCGTCCTGGTCCTCAAAGCCCACAGCGCGCAGGAACGCGAGGCACTCGGGGAACGGCGCAACGTGCGTCGCAAAGAGCTTGTTCGCTTTCCGGATCGCGCGGAACTTGTCTTCGAGCGGGTGCTGCGCAATGTTGGAGAGGATCTTGTGCAGCAGCGCGCCGGCTTTCGACGCGCTCTTGGTGCTCGAGCGCGCTCGGAGCTGCTGCACTGCGTCGAGGATGCGCTGCTCGCGCTCGCCTGCTCGAGTTGAGATGTTCCACACAATAGGAGTGCGTTAGTGAAGAGCTCGAGAGACTCTAAGACAAGACTGAGCAGCGCATCTGGACGTACTCGGTGCATGGCCTGGGATCACTTCAACGGGGACAGCGGCATCGATCATTGCGACGTCCTCTTCGACAGTGGCGACTGGAGAAGACGGAGCTGCAGAAGACAAAGCTGCTGTCGCCGGCACTGCCTCACTCTTGGGGTCTGACGTCTCTGGTGACGCAGTTAGTGGTGAAGTACTGGGGCTCGTCGCAGCGACTGCAGGTCGTGATGGCTTTAGTGATGATACTGAAGTCGACACTGCACTCAATGGCTTCATCTCGTGGTCGTTGTCAACACGACGCGACTCGGTGCGTGACGTCTCAAGTGCTTCTTGGCGTGCTGACTCTGCTGCGTTGTCGCTCGCGTTGTGGCTCAAGAGCAGTCGGCTTGTTGCAGTGCCGCCACCGAGCTTGCGTCCACCAGAGCTGCTCTGGTGGCGTCCATCCATCGCATCGTCATCATCGTCGTCGATGATCGCTGCGTTCGCACCGCCGACTGCTGCGCCGCGTGCGTTCGTCCAGTCGAGCTCGCTGCACTCGCGCTCCACTTGCCGCATGAGCTGGTAGAACTTGGAGTCGTGCTCCGAGTGCACCTGTGTCGCCAAGAGTCCATCAGTCCATCAGTCCATTGCCCAGTCAACACACACACTGTCGCTTCAAGACTTCGTACGTTGTGCGTGAGCTCGTGGAAGAGCACTTTCTTGATACTGTGACACAGCAACAGAGAGACGCATCGTCAGCTCTTGCGCCCACACACGCACGGAGCAACAGTGACGAGAGACAGCAGACACACGCACCTGAGGTACTTGCGAAAGCCCATGAGGTCGTCTGTGCGGAGCCGCAGCAAGATCTTCTGCCCTCTGTTCTGGTTCAAGCCGAGGACGCAGACCGGATCGACGCCGACTTTGCCGTCTGGTGGCATCTCTGCAAGCGTCTCAACCGTCCAGCTACATCACCACGCAATGCGTATAAGCACATGCATGTGTTAGCAGAGAGAGAGAGAGAGCAAGCGAACGGCTCATACCCGCACGCATTCGCACCGGTGCTTGTCCATGACAGCGAGGATTCCACGGTCGTTTGCGAGGCGCTCAAGGATCTCGCGCGCACGGTGGCGGTCTGCAAAGTTCGGGAGCTCTTCGATCGTGTGGAAGCGGTAGTCTGTCGCAACGGCATCGCGGCTCGTGACCATGCCGTTGCGCTTCGCGATGCTCACGACGCGGCGCGTGGCACTAGAACACGTATGTGCGCATACAATCAATCACCGCAAGTCTCAACTGCTGAGTGCAAGCAGAACACAACGAGAGAAGGAGTGAGACGTACCGCTTGTGCTCCTCAGCGAGCACGCTCTCTTGCGTCTGCTTCATGCTGTCAATCTGCGACGCAGAGGCACCAGCGATGAGAAAGAGCTTTGCGTCGTGTGTGTTGCTGCAGACATCTAAAAGGCGTCGCGTCGTGTCGCTCGTGTCGATTCGCTTCTTTGCTTGGAACCAGCGCTGTGCGTCCTGCGGTACGAGGAGCTCGGTTGCAAGTACATGCTGCACGTCTGCAATCGTCGTCGCCGCGCCTTGCGGCAATGGGAACTCAAATGAAGCGCCTTTGAACGCGACGTGCAGTGTCTCCATTGCGATGTGCTTGTGTACGTGTGCAGCGGAAGGGAGGCTCGTTCGTAAGTGATCGAGACGACGACGTTCGCTGTTCTTGCTGATGATGATCAGCGTGATCGGCTCGATGAATGTCTTGGTGTTGCCTTCGAGATTGTCGCGGCAATTCGTACTTTGTTGAACGACAACGGTAGTGAATTGTGTCATGATCATCACTCGTGTGATCGTTCTATGTGGGCCATACTATAGGCCACGTTGTAGGCCATGTTGTAGAACACAGTATTTTTGACATGTTGAAGCTATCTTGAGCCACACTTGGATCGCTCGACGGTTCTCTCTCGACGTCTCTCGACAGCATCAGCATCAGCATCAGCGACACAAGACGACAGCAAGTTGCGAGCAGCGCGACCCTCGCTGCTTCTCGAGCAAGTGGCGCTCGCATCACCACCACCACCACTAGCAGTAGTAGTAGTAGCGACGTTCAAGTGCACGTAGACGCGCGGCGCCTGCTACATATGTCGTTCACGACACACGCTGGCAGTGGCCACGGCGGTCGCGGCGTGGGCGAGTCGCTGATCCTCAAGCGGCGCCAGCGCGAAGACCACCTCGCGAGCTACGTTGACTGCGTCAAGGGACTCGACAAAGCGAACTTGCGCGCAGAGTGGGAGCACTCGCTCCACGTGCGGTCCGAAGGCACGCATGTCCAGCGTGCGCTCCATCAGCTCAAGAACCAGCACGAGTCGCAATTGCATTCGCGCCGTCTCAAGTGCGTCGTTCATGGGGATGTTGTAGTCTTCATGTCGAGTTGTTGGTGCTCACGTGCGTTCGTGGTCAAACCTGGCGCTGATACAGACTCGCAGATCTGTACAACCGCGAGATGGCGCAGTGGAAGGGCGAGTGCCTCGCAAACATCGAGACGCCAGAGGACCGCAAGCGAAAGTGCGTCTGCCGCTCTCCGTGTCTGCAACTATGCAACAGCGCATTGGGCTTACAACCACGCTCGTATGTGTTTCGCAGCATGATCCAGCGCGCACTGGAGCTGAAAGAGCGTCGCGAGCGCGAGCGTCGCGCTGTTGTCGAGGAGAAGCGCATGCAACAGTACCGGTGCGTCGCTAGTTGTACGAAAGCAATCACGTAGCTCGCGTCTGACACTTTGTATTCAATGTTGTGGCTCTCAGTGAGTCGTGCGACGACGTGCGCGTGGAAGACTCGCGCAAGGTGCAGCACGTCGTGCTCCAGGACCGCGACAAGCAGCTCGAGGAGCGCAAGCGCCTCGAAGACGATGAAGTGCGTCCAACTCGCAGCTCCGTGTCGTCCTACCAGCTGACGGCGAGCAGACATACTGACTGACTGACGGTGTGTGCATGTGCGACTGAGCAGCGGCGCTTTGAAGCGCAGATGGCGCAGCTCTGGGACGACGACCGTCGCAAGAAAGAGGAGCGCGAGCGCATGGACCGCGAACTTGCAGCGAAACGGAACGAAGAAGTGCGCGCGATCTTGGACTTGCAGGTCGAGCTCTGCCGCAAGAGTCGCACTGAAGACGAAGAGCACAAGCGCGCAGAGGACCGCGCGCTCTTGGACGAGTGGGAGCGCTTGCGGCAAGTCGAAGAAGAGCTCGAGCGCCAGCACAAGCAGAACGACATTGCGGTAGGTCCTGGACGTACTTGCTCGCACAGTAGCGTCGCACTTGATCGCTCCGTGAACTGTCTGGATGACTGACTCGATGGTTCACATGACGTATCCTGGAATGCGTTGACAGCGCGCACTCGACGTAAAGCAGTTCAACCAGGAGCGCGTCGAAGCGAGCCATCGCGCAGCAGAGCGCGAGCGCCAGTACGACCAGCAGCTCTTAGCGCTCGCGCTCGCACAAGAAGCCGACGCCCAGCGCCGCGAGCGCGAGCTGCAGGAGAAGTTCAAGCAAGAGCAGCTCGAGTTCCAGCGCATGCTCCGGACGCAGATGGCGACCGAGGCCGAGGACCTGTCATCGCTCGACAAGATCCGGAAAGACATGGAAGATCAGGTCTGGGCCAAGCGCGATGCACAGCACAGCGCTGAAGAAGCAGCACGCCAAGAGCTCTTGCGCCAAGTGCTTGTGTCTCGCTCGGCGCAACTCGCGCTCAAGCAGCAGCACAAGACGCAGCAGCAGCTCGACGACGCGGCGTACATGGCGCAGCTCAAGCGCGAGAGCGAAGAGGCGCTGCAAAAAGAGCTCCGTGAGCACGACGAGCGTCGCCAGGAGCTCAAGCGCAACCAGTCGGACTTGGTGCGGCAGCTCGAAGCGCGCCGTCTCGCGGACGAAGCGAAGCGCCAATCCGACTACCTCGAGCTCAAGCGCATGCAGCTGGCCGAGAAGCAGCACAAAGCGCGCGTTGCGCAGTTCGCAGCGAACGCACCACCGGCGTCGTACCGGCGCAAGACAGCGCAGTGGTACTTTGACGCCTAACTTAATCGCCTGCGGCCACTGAATGGATCTTGCTTCTTCACGTGCATTGCCGCTGCGAGTTGATGTGTTGTTCACTCACCGCTTGCGCACAACTGGCACTACGCACTTGGCTCAGCCGTTGCGAGCACGACGTCGTCGTTGAGCCAGTCGACCGATGCTGCAGCAGCGTCGCGCGCGTGGTCACCTTCAAGCCGAATGAGCTTGTTGCACTCTTTCGAGAGCTCGGCGAGTCCCAAGCGACCTTTGCGCTCAACGAACTTGACGACGCGGTCCATCTCGTCGTCGGTGATGTAGATGAACTTGCCGCGGTCGTCGATGATGCCAGTGATGCGCTGCGACGCCTGCAGCGCTTCGACGCGCTCGATCGCATCTTGCGTCGCCAAGTTGAATGCTGCAGCGAGGTCTTCGAGCAGCACGACTTTGTGTGACTGTGCAAATCATCGTGCAAGTACAAGCCACGTGCAAGTGAATTTGTGTTGCTTGCTTCCGTGCAACAAACAACAGACGCAGCTGCAGGAATTGCACGAAGCGCAAGTTGTACCTGAATGTAGTCGACGAATTGCTGCAGCAGCGTCTGCGATTCGTCGCTGTCGGCATCGAGCTTCGAACCGGCTTCTTCAACGACAAACATGCCTTTCCACTTGTCGAACTCGTCTTGCTCGGCTTTTGCTTTCTCCAGTCGCACGCGCTCGGCTTCCGCTTCACGCGCAGCTTCGAGCGCGGCGTCTTCGTCACGCTTCTTCTGCAGCGCCTATTGCCAGTCACAACACCAACAACAGTTGGGAAGTGCTCACGCACTGGCGTGTTGCTATGACGTTGCATCGCACCTCTTCTTTCGCCTGCGTGCGCTCTTTCTGCTCCTCACGACGCGCTTCTTCAAACTGCAGCAACAGTCATGCGATCCATGAGTCAGTCACTCGAGCCCTGTTGTCATCAAGCGTCCATGCGCATTGAGAGAGATAGTGTACACGTACGCGTCGCATCTCTTCACGCTCGCGCTTCTTCATCTCTTTCTGCAGCTCCTTCTTCGAAAGTGCGCGCCTGCAGCACCAGCAGTTGTGAGCAATGAGGACACACCACGCACTCAACAAAACAAAGCACGCATGAAGCGCTGCTACGTACGGCTCGGCAAGCTCCTGTGCGTGCTCGCCGTCATTGTCGTTGTCGTTGATTGCAGCATCCGCCGCGGCTGGAGGCGCTGCTGCCTCTTGTTGCACTGCCTGCGCAGCGGCGCCAGCTCGCTTCTTGTCTTTACGCTTGCGCATTGCTGCGAGTCCGCCAGCGGCACCACGACGCCCACCAGCTTTCACGACACCGTCGTCGGCATCTTCTGCTGCAGCATCCGCGACGCGACGCTGCTCAAGAATGACATGATGCGATCCAAGTGAATGTGAGTGTGGCACTGCACACGACGAGCAACAGCACTGGCAGGAGGTAATCGCGCGGAACGCACCGGCGTGCCACGAAAGTAGCCGGCGAAGAAGAGCACGATGAGCACAGTCGAGCAGAGCCCGATGAGCGCAATGAGCAGGAGCACAGCGTCCGACACCACCATCGCTGTCTTTGTCGTTGACGTCTTCGTCGTCCTGCTTTGATGTCTTGGTGCGAAAAGCGGGGGTCGATTTTCAGCATTATGGATTCTAACGATTGACTTGTGCTTTGTATGATAGTCGAATGATCTCTTCTTGTGAATGCAACAATCTTATGATTTGTATGCAAATTAAACCAGTGCTAGGAACTATCTCAAAATAGGAGACTAATTCGCGTCTAAGATACTTGATTTTGACAAGTTTCTACACAAACTATACAAAATACAAGCCAACAGCGAGAATACGTACATTGGGAGGCAAGTTGGCCCTCGACACACACACCGTCGATCGATGATGCCCTGATCCATGAGCGAACACCTCCAGCACCACCTCACGCACACTTGACCGGCGCTGCTCGCTTATCGAGCACCAGCAAACAGCAAACGCCAAACACGACACAGCAGCAGCAGACGAAGCGCGAGGCATCGATGACCTGCGCCTACCTTGCACGGCAAGGAGCTCTGCGCACGAACGAATGAACGTGTGTGCATTGAGTCAGCCCGTGGAGTGAACTTAGTGTCCTAGGCATTCCGCTCTTGCAGTCGCGCAAGCAAAACGCTGTCATCGAGAGTGTCGTCGTCCTTCCGTTCGCTTGTCACTCTCATAACTTCAGCTCGGCGTTGTGCGGGCGCGGCGTTCGCGCGAACGAGTCTCACCAAGCTGAGGTCGCCGTCGCGGGTCGGGCGGTGTCTGCAGCTGCAGCAACAGCAATTGGGGCGGCAGTGTGTCCCAAGCGTCCAGAGCCAGAGCCCAGACACCAAAACGTGCGCTGGGATCAAATCGCGGATGCACGCCAGCTCGGTGCGCGCACGAGCGAGCGAGCAACGAGCAACGGTGTCCACAGGCTCGGGCATTGTTGCCGCCAGCGCCGATGACGAGGTCGAGACGTCGAGACACTCCGACGCATCCTTTCGCGATTAATCTCACAGAGAACAGCACCAGCCGTCGTCGTTGACAACGACGACTCGTTGTTGCGATCGTCGTCATTGCCATCGTTGCGATCGTCGCAGCAAAGGCGGCAGGTGCGACAATGACAAGGCTCAACAGCAGGAGCAGCAGGAGCAGCGTAGCGAACTCGACCACCAGGCCGCTGTCCTCATGTGCGTGTGTGCGCAGTCACGAGCGTGTCTGCATCGAAATGCAACGCAGGACCCATCCGCAGAGCGGACCGAATCGACAGAGCTCATCGAATCAACCACGTCGAGCAAGTCGAGCTCATCAAGTCCGAGACGCTGCTCGTACATGCCGAACGTATCGTCAATGCTTCTCAAGCGCCTAGAGTGTCCCCGTTCTCGCTACCTTTCAAGCAACGCCTGAGCGGCCTCGCTCAGATGCTAGCCACCTCACAGGACCATGCTCTACAAGCTGAGGCGCGCTCGACCGCCGCAATCATGCCGACCCTGGACCATACAACGCTATCGACAGCAACACAGCATGATCGCAGCCGAGCGAGCTGGTCGGTCCCTTTGAGTGCGTTTGTGAAATCACAGCTTGAAGCGCCTTTGCTTGCTTGTTTGACGCGCGAGAGGCGCGAGCGCCGGGACGACGAGGTGCGAAGACGATCCACGGCGAGCAGTCGCCAGACATTGCACACACGCGCGCACACCTCGAGTGAGTTGCGTGTGTCGAGGCGAAGACGAAGGTGAAGGTGGTTGGCGCCTGGACTAGTACTCGCAAGGAGCAAAGCGCTGATGTTGCTGATGTGAGATGATTGCCAGCGCTGGCTGGTGGTGGTGTGCATGACGGACACGTGCGAATGCGCGCACAAGCATGACCAGCGCATGCGCGCGGATGGATGGATGTTGCGTCACTCGGAGCACAAGCGTCGTCCAGGCTCTCGCGCTGCGTGCTGGAGTCGGCGGCACCGCTTAACACCGCCATGTGGTCCGTTGGCGCTGATCGCGCTGATTGAGAGGGGTGCCGACACTCCAGATCCGGGTTAGCACTGTGTAAGTCGGTCAAAAAGGTGCGTTGGTCTCTCGATCTCTCAGTGTTGGCAAGCACACATAGGAAAAACGTCTGTATAAACCGGTGAAAAGCCGCGAGTCGGTCGTCGATGCCCGCTCGATTTCCGGAACCAAAACAGAAGCGCGCTCGGCTATGCGCTGTGGCCTTGACGCAACACAACAACAACAACAACGTTGACCGGGTTCTCTTTCTCCTCGGTCAGTTCTCTTTCTCTCTCTCTCTCTCTCTCTTCGTCAGTAGCTTGCGTTCTGACTGCTTTAATCAAGGCCTCGAGTGAATCGGGGTTGCCTCGTGCTCTATAGACTTGTTGCTTGCTTGCTCGAGAAACCAGCACAAACACACCTTGCCGCCGCATTGTTGTAACACGACGTACCGTACAGCAAATCCCATAGTTGTGCGTCTCGAGATTGCCAAGAGAGAGAGCGAGTCTCTCGAGTCTCGACGAGGTCTGAAGGTCTCCCGAGTCTCGAGGCGTGCTAAAGCCTTGAGCTCGACAAGGTCTGCTGCTCCTGTAGTTTGCCAAGACGAATCGCTCCGTGCTGTCTTCGTCGTCCTCGTCGTCAGGGCCTCTTTGTCTTATCCCACACCCACACACGACACACACACACAAACCCCTCAAAGCTCCCAGCCGGTGCGCACGTTGCCCAGCTGGTTTGATACTGTGCCCGCTTATAGCGCGCGCTCTATCCAAGAGCGTCGAGCTTGAGATCGAGATCGATCAAGCGCTCTCTCTCTTCGCTTGCCCAACAACAACCAACGCCAACACACACACACGCTCTCTCTCTTGCTTGCGCTGCGGCGCACGGCCTCAGATCAGAACAAGAAGCGCCGCACCACCACGAGCGAGACCTGCAGCTGTGTGCCGGTAGCCCCGCTCTCGCGCGCGGTCATTCCCAGTCCGAGCATCAGAACCGCAGGCACGTCTTGCAACAACAAGCAACAAGCAACAGACAACACAAACAACAAACAACAAACAGCAGGAGCGCACGCGCGCCTCGACACCTTCACACACACACACACGCACTGCTGGAGCTAGCGGCATTGCGCATTTTGGACGCCCGCAACCGCAGCAGCAGCAGCGACCGCGACCAGCTCGACGACTACCTGCCACAGTTGGACGCGCGCATTGCCGGCTGTCTGTTCCGCACTTGAGCATCCCGCCGACCGATCCCAGTCAGCCAGCCAGCCGTCGATCTCCACAACACCAACAACACCAACGACAGCAAGTGAGAAAGAGAGAGAGAGAGAGAGGAGAGAGGAGAGAACGCCAAGAGAGCGCCATTGTCGTCCGTCCCCAAGCGCGCGCGCGATCCTTGCTGCCCACATCGACCACAACAACAACAGCGTCTCCAGCACTCGCCGCGATGTCCACCGCGAGCTTCAGTAGCTCTCATAGCGGCGGCGACGCGCGTGCCCACCCGAGCAGCAGCAGCAACAGCAACGGCAGCAACATGAAGAGCAGCAACGGGTACTCGATGTTCCCAATCGTCGAGAAGACGTACCGCGTGCGGATCACCGAGGACATTGAGCGCGACCTCAAGTTCCTCGGCCAGTCGCGCATCGATGCGCTCACGTCGCCGTTCGACATGACGCTCGTGAAGGAGAAGAGCGACCTGAAGCTCTACGAGCTCGCCGAGAAAGAGTTCTTCACGATGAAAGGCGTCACGTACGTGAACGCGCCGCTCGACGAAGTCATGCACCTCCTGCGCATGGAGTCGACGTCAAAGCTCCGCGAGGTCATGGGCGAGATCTTCGGCACGCTCTTCCTCGACGGCGTCGTGCTCTACAAAGCCAAGGACACGCGCAAGCACGAGAGCTTGACAGTCAACTGGACCGCGCTCCAGTCCTCGAAGCCGCACTTGCCGCACCGCGACTACGTCTACCTGCGCTACGGCGACGTCTTTGAGAAGCACGGCGACCACACGCAGTCGTACCACTCGGGCACGGGCTCGGGGCTGTACTGCGGTGCGTCGATCTGGGAGTCGATCGAGCTCGATGGCACGGACCCGCTCCCTGCGTCGCAGAACGTCGTGCGCTTGCGCATGCGCCGGTGCGGCATCGTCGTCGAAGAGACGAGCTCTGCTGCAGGCTTGCGCATCTCGTTCTTCCTGTCCGAGGCGCACCCCGGTCGTGCGTCCGTGTCGTCGCTCACCAAGGCGTGGATGACCAAGCTCGTGAGCTGCACGGCCGACATTGCGAACGTCGTGATCGCACGGGCGTTGGCGTCGCAGAGTCTCTTGAGCAAGGACCAGTTCATCAAAGACGGCGTGCACTGCTTCATCTGCATCAAGGCGTTCTCGATGTTCCGGCGCAAGCACCACTGCCGCGTCTGCGGTGACGTCGTGTGCAGCAAGTGCTCGGAGGTCAAGACGCTCAAGCAAGGCGGCGTGAACAAAGAGATCCGCGTGTGCATGCAGTGCCGCAACAGCAGCACGACGTCGATCCGGAGCTCTGGTAGTGGCGACTCGCGCACGATCCGGTCGGCGAACTCGAAGCCGAGCTTCTCGCACTCGATGGCGTCATCGGATGCTTCGGCGTCGTACGACGAAGATATGTCGACGTACACGGGCTCGACGTCGTCGAACGCCCGGACGATCCCAGAGAACTCGCTCTCGGACTCGAGCGACCCCGGCGCGTACAGCCGCGCACAGCACAGCCGATCGGGCCGCCCAGTTGGCGTTGGACCAGAGCAGCCGCGCCTGCTCTCGAAGAAGTCGAGCATGACGTCGTCCGATATGATCCTGCTTTCAAAGCAAGAGGCGGCGCTCGGCCACGACATGATCATGCTCGGGAACAAGAGCCGGAGTCTCGGGCACATGAACGGCCACGACAGCAGCTACTCGGAGTTTGGCATGTACACAGTCGGCGAGCACGGACTCGGGAACAGCGGCATGTCGCCAGAGGAGATGGCCGAGATGGAGCTCCGGTCGACCGTGCGCGAGAACACGCCGTTCAGCTACGCACTCAGCTACACGAGTCGCCAGGACTGGCCCAAGGCGCCAGTGCCAATGAACGAAGTCGCGCGGCTCAAGAAAGTGCGCGAGCTCCACTTGGCGGACCCCGGTCACCACTTTCAAGAGATGTGCGAGTACGCAGCAGCTGAGATGGGCTGCCAGATCGCCGGTGTGTGCTTTATTGGCGACAAGAGCGGCTTCCTCATGGCCAAGGTCGGTCTCGACAAGCGCGAGCTCCCGCGGAACGTGCTCTTTGACGCGCACGCGATCATGTCGGACGACCCGACGATCGTCTTGGACGCCACGGAGGACATTCGGTTCATGAACAACCCGCTCGTGAAGGACGGTCAAGTGCGGTTCTACGCCGGCTTTCCGATGATCACGTCCGACGGCTACACGGTTGGCGCGTTCTGCGTCGCGGACCCGTTCGCGCGCGAGAGCCTGAGTGGCGACAAGTACTTCTTCCTTAAGAACCTCGCAGACGTTGCGATGCGCGGCGTGGAGCAGAACACGCTGCAGCAGATGACCGGCGCACCGCACGTCTCGACTGAGCTCGGGTCGTTCCAAGTCCCGCCGCCGCCGGCAATGAACATTGTCGACGCGCACCAGACGATGCAGGAGCTGCTCAAGACCGCGTACTCGACGCAAGTGCAAGTGCGCATGCAGGTGAACCCACTGACCCAGTAGAGCGCTCGTGTCTACTATCCACTCGTCTGTTTCCACACACACACGCACGCGCGCGCGACGCAGTGTCATCCGCACACCCCATGCTTTGCATTTAACTTATCGGTTCAATCACATTCGAGGCACTGCGCGTACGTACGTGGCGTCCTGCTGTGCATGCGAGGCGCTCTGTAGCGAGGACGTGGCCACTCTGGCGTCCCGTGAGCAAGTCAGAGCAGTCTTGTGAGCAGACAGAGTCATACACTGTGCAAGTGAACTGTCGTAGAATGAAGAGACAACGAGACAAGAAAGAGGTCCATTCGCACATGCACGTCGCCATGTTTTGCTCACGTTCGGCACCTCTCACTCTCTGTTTGGACGCAGCTAGTGGTCGAGGGAAGTGCTGGCGCTCGCTCGTGGCGCGAGAGGCTGTCGATGTGTGCAAGAGCATAGTGGCGCGTCGAGCGTCCTGAGCGTGGCGAGGCACGAGCGCAGTAGCGCATATTGCGAGTGCTGCTGCATTAGATGGCTGCGCACATACTCAGTAGCTGTAGTGCGTGCGATGGAACAGCGCTTAGTTCTTCGCCTCTTCGAAGTCCCAGTCATCCTCGTCGTCGTCGTCGATGCCGGCGTAGAAGTTCGCGAGCGAGTCCTCGATCGACGTCGTGGTCTTCTGCTGGCGCAGCGCCGCGCCGGACTCGAGGAGCGTGACGAGGTGCACCTTCTGCTTCCACTGCATGAGCGTCTCCTCGAGCTCCATGTTCGCCTTCGTAATGAGCATGTCGACCACGCGCGGGTCCTTCACGTCCGCGTGCTTGCGAAAGAGCGCCTGGACCGCGAGACGCGCCTCGGCCGGCTCCATCGAGATGTCGTACAGCGTCAGCACGCGCGGCACCTGCTTCGTGATGTAGCGGTAGAGCGTCACCGCAGGGCTCGCCGCGCGCGTGCCCGCCTTCTCTGCTGCCACGCGCAACGCCATCGTGCTGCTGCTGCTGCTGCTTGCTTCGTTCCGTCGGTCTTGGCTGTCGTGCTCCCCTCACAAATGCAGTCCACACACTAATTGCGCTGTGTGGTCACACAATTGGTTTCTTCTCTAAATTTTAGGCCAATTCCTAAAACTTAAAATTTCAACCATGAAAACCTCGTTTGAAATAACCTAACCGCCCAAAGCGTCTGGACTTGTGTAATGGTGATTTTTGTTTGTTTGGTTTGAAGCACTTTCGTTCATTGTGAACATGCTCCAAACAACGCCTCCCCCAGCCTCAGATCTAATTGTAACATGCCGCGTTGCAACCACACCAACAGCAGCAAAAACAACACGCTCGTGTCTCGCAAGAGATCCGCTGGCGAGCAATCCAGCTCGTCGTGGTAGAGCAGTGGACAGTCAAGGACGTCGCAGCAGCGCTCAATCGTAACACTTTGTACAGCATTATTGGCAGAATAGCACGGTCATCCGTCTTGATTCGTTACTATATTTATGTACAAAAAGTGAAATAATGACTTGGACTTTATGGTGTAAAATAGAAGCACCAACGGAACAGTGATTGTCGTTTTCATCGAACTTACTTTCTCACTCATTTTAAAATTGAATGAACTTAAAATCATACCATCCTTTAACGCGTCTTTTGCGCATTGTAGTACCTCAGATGTTGTGGTCATTAAGAATTGTTGACGATCGCTTCAACGTTGTCGTCTTCGATTGTCGTGCCTTGTTCGATACGTTTCCATGGCAAGCCATTAAGTCATCAATTTCACAAAATATGTTTGTATGTGGGCATGTACACAAAAGCGACTGGCAAGTACGCTTCCATACCATAGGTTTGAGTTTGATAAAGTTTGAGTTGTGAATGATATGAGAATATTCACCTAAATCAAGTGTTTGCTCCATTAAGGAGAAACATGTTCTATTTTATCGCAATGTCATACCACTATTTAGTTAGATTGCATTGATGCGAAGATATTTGCTTGATATTCCTAAAAAGGTGTTTGACACTCATTTTGCATTCACTAAAAAGCAGGCGCAAATTCTCTCCCCTCATAAATTTAGTCCACAACTCTTTGATGTCGACACTGTCTAGACTGGAGTGTTTTGATAGCAATACATAATTTTTCCGATTGTCCTACAATCTCGAGAAACGTACGATATATTTATTATTTGTAGCAAAAATGTACAATATTTTGTTGTGCTTAATATAAATTGTTTATATATCGATATACAATATATTAGTCAATGTTCTCACTTGATAGTGACAAATCTAAGGATATGAGGTGTGTTGCTCTTCGCCTCCTCGCTGCGAGCCTCAAGCACTCAAGCACTCAAGCACACAAGGCCATGGCCCTTGGATGTGCTTCCTGTAGTGCTGAGTGCGCTGGCTGTGGATGTAGTTCGCTCGCTGGTCGACCGATCGATTGACGACACCTTTGACACACACACAATGCATCGCGTGTGTTGCTCATTGCGCGTTTGATTGTAGCGTCTGATGTCTCACGTGAAAGCATGTGCGCTACGCTGCACGCTGCTCATGTAGCGCCGAGATCGTCGATTGTTTGTGTGTAGGATCGCTATAGTGATTGAGTGAGTGCGTGAGTGGTGCCGCAAACGCGCTGCTTGTTTGCGATGGTGCCTCGCTTGGTATGCTTGCTCGGCACGAAAAAGAATGCAGACGCAGACGCGTCCTCGTTAAAGGCACGCACTGCATGAGTGCGCGAAGAGAGCGCCTTGTGCGAGCGAGCGATGACCTGACCGCCACAGATCGCACGTCACGTTCCACCCCGCGTCGCCCCGCACCACACACACACACACACGTGCTCGTACACGAACGCCTGCATTGCATTGAGCGTCGACGGACAATGCTCGAGCTCGGGTCTTTTCCATTCGCATTGAGACGCTGAAGCGAGGACAAGGAAGCTCGCTCGCTCGCTTTGGTGTTGTTTCGGGGCGGTTCGTGCTGGCACTCGTTGTATCAGACCGCGACGTCAGTCAAGGAGTGGTGGTTGGTTGCCCATCGACACTCTGAAGACAGGTGGACCTCAGCTTGACGTGCGTACTTTTAAAAGTGGTGGCAGTATCATCTTGATAGGTTGTTTTGTATGTATTGGTAGCACTGTAATTTCCTGGTAAATGTACGCAAACCGTGTCGGCCTTTCTGTGCGACTGACTCGCTCACGAGCCAGTTCGGAGGTAAACTACAGTATTCTGGTGTGGTAGACGCGAACTCGCTGATTGGGCCAATCGCGAGCCGCATTCACCGTAGTTTACGGGTTCTTATTTGACACGCTTGAAACATTCCGGGCTTTCGTCGTCACGCTGTGTGGATCGAGAGAGAGCGCACTTGCAATGCGGACGATCGGCCGGCACAAACACGTGCGCAAGTCGATCGGTCATGCCGCTGCTGCTCTCTCTGGTGCTCTCTCTCTCTATGTGTGTGTGTGTATGTATCGCACTCAGGCCTTAGCGAGCACGGAGAGAGCGCAGTGAGAAGCAGAGCCAGCAACGCCGCAGTCGCCGAGTGCAGATTGCACAGCCCTCGTCGCGACCGCCGCCGCTGCTGTCGCCAGCTGGCACAGATCAGAGCCCGCCACTCGCTTTCTTGCCGCGCCACTACCGCGTCCTCTCGCACTCGCGCACTCGCTCGCATCAACCGCCAGCGCAGGTCGACGCACGCGCAACAAGAGCAACAAGAGCAGCAGCACTCGGTGTGCTCCGTGCGATCCCTGACGCCCGCACTGGCAGACCCTCCTACACATCTGCACATCCGTCTACACATCCGACACAACACACAACCCACAACACACACACGGCGCAACGATGAATATGAATCGGCCGACTGCAATGAGCACCACGGGTGTCTCGGCCGACGTCTCGTCGCGCGGCTACGCCGACCAGATCGCAGCGCACTACCGCGTGCGCGAAGCCCTCACGCGCGAGCACGAGCTCAAGCTCGAAGCTGTCGGCGAGCAGCGCGTGCGCAAGCTCATTCGGTGGGCGAGCGACGACGACGACTTGAGCAATGCGCCGCCACTCTCGACGCGCAGCGCGTCGTCGTCTGCGAGTAGCTCGGACTACGACCTCGCACCCATGAAGCTCATGCAAGAGAAAGAGAACTACCGCGTGTACGAGCAGCAGAACGAGCGCGAGAAGCTCCTGATCATGAAAGGCGTGCTCATGCTCCAGAGCAGCAGCTGCGACGAAGTCATGGAGCTCCTCTCAGGCACGAACGGGTCGGACGTCCAAGACTTCCTCACCGACGTCTTTGCGTCGCAGTACGGCGACAGCGCAGTGCTCCACCACGTCGACATGCTCGCACAGCGCCGCGCGACTGGCGCACCAGCACCGACAACTGGCGGCACGCCGCCGCTGGCGTCGACGATGCTCTTTCAGTGGCTCGCGCTTAAAGACACGAGCGCACAGCTCCCACTGCGTGACTTCCTCTTCATGCGCTTCAACCAGACGTTCCCAGTCGACAACCCCGCGGCGCGGCACAAGGTCGCGTACGGCGCGTCCGTGTGGGAGTCGATCGAGATCCCAAGCTGCCGACCGATCTTTGGCGCCACGACGATGCTCCGCAAGCGCCTCAAGAGCTGCGGCTACGTCGTCGAGAGCGCGGATGACACGAACGCCACGCGCGTGACGTTCTTCGTCACGACGCCGCTCGACCCGGCGACGCTCCAGAACGACCGCACGTGGCTCCTGCGCATGGCCGCGTCCGTGCGGCTCCTCCCAAGTGCGCTCGTGAACCAGCGCATTCGACTGAACCAGCTGATCGACAAGTCCAAGTGGGACGCGCGCGACAAGTGCTCGCTCTGCACGACGTCGTTCAGTCTCATGAAGCGGCCGCACCACTGCCGCATCTGCGGCGCTGCAGTGTGCTCCAAGTGCTGCACACTCCGGCGCGACTCGCGCGGGCGCCACACATCTGGCGTCCGCGTCTGCCTCTCGTGCGTGAACGGCGAGGACACGAGCGCGCTCTGGGGCGCGAGCATGAGCAAGAAGCACCTCGGGAGCAGCAGTGTGAGCACAAACCACAGCAGTGTCTCGAGCACCATGAGCCGGTCGCAGCAGCAGTCGAGTCGGCGGAATCGCGATAGCAACACGAGCAAAGACTCGTGGAGCGAGCGCTCGCGCACGTCGTACCAGAGCAGCGTCGAGTCGTCGTTCAGCAGCTCGACGCAGTCGTTCGACGACCTCTCGGCCGACGCTGATGCGAGCGCCGCGCTCGCGAGTCTCCGCATCAAACCTGTCGCGATTGTCGAAGACTCGGACGAGGACGACGTGCTCGCGAACACGTCGTACGCGTACCCACTCGCGTTCACGCGCGGCGCGCCGTGGCCTGACTTCCCAGTCCCCGACACGGAGCAGCAGCGCCTCGCGCGCATCCGGACGCTCAACCTCTCGCAGCAGTACGCCAAGTCGACGCTCAAGGAGCTCCTCGACCTCGCGCGCACGAGCATCAACTGCCCCGTTGCAACTGTCGCTGTCATCACAGCCTCGACGTGTCTCCTCGTGACGTCAGTCGGTCTCGCAGGCGACCAGCTCCCGCGCGACGTCGCGCTCGAGTCGCACGTGATCATGTCGCCCGAGCCGTTCGTGATCCTCGACACGCTCGCAGACGAGCGCTTTGCCAAGAACCCGCTCGTGGCGCAGCTCCACATCCGGTTCTACATTGGCTTGCCGCTCGTGACGCGCGATGGCGTCGTCGTTGGCTCGCTCTCGCTCGGTGACGTCTCGCCGCGCGACAAGGTCAAAGGCTCGGACTTGCGTTCGCTCGTGCGCCTCGCAGCGCGCGTCGTCGACAAGATGGACGCAGGCGGCGCGGCATCCTCATCAAGTGCACACAGTAGTGGCGCGAGCGTGAGCACTGGCGCAGCACCGATCGGAGGCATGCTGCTGCTGTAGTAGGACGAACACGCAGACGCTAGGTACACCACCACCATACAAACTAAAGGCAATGACAAGCGCCACAGCCGCTGCGAGCGAAGCAGCTCACGTCCTCGTTGAGCGCATGTGTTGCGTGTCTAGCTTGGAAGGAGGCAAGACGCAGGCTCAAGTGCCTTGAGGAGTGCCAGCAGCAGTCAAGACAAGCGGTCATGCGATCGATCCTATCGTGTTCAGTGATCCTCGTGATCGTCCTACAAGAGCTACAGCTACGCACGCCGGCGCTTGCTCGTAGAGGAAGCGGACGATGCAGTGCGCGAGCGCTGCTGACGCTTGCGTCCGCGCGATCCGCTACCCCAGTCCGACTCGTCCGTGTCGTCGCCCGTATCCTCCTCTTCCTCTTCTTCCTCCTCTTCTTCCTCTTCTTCTTCATCGCCACGCGCGTCGCTCGCCGAGTTGGCGCTCTCGTCGTCATCGTCGTCTTCCTCATCGTCGTCTGACACGACGTGACTCCGCGAGCGACTGCGACCTCGCGGCTGCTTGAGCTTGCGCTTCCCAGCCGCTGGCGACTTGGCTTTCGCCTTTTGCTTCTGCTTGCTCAGTGCCACTGCTCCTGCGCTCTTCGGCTGCTTCTTGCGACTGAGCGATGCGTCGGGCTTGCCGCCGCCGACTGCGTCGAGTAGGAACTTCACAAAGTGCTCCTGCAGCTCCTTCACCGTATCGCCTACGAAGCCTTCCCACGTGTTGAACGTGATGGCGTTCGAGAGCGTGAGGTAGAGATCGTCCTGTAGCAAAACAGAGAGAGAGAGCAGAGCATGGTCAGTCAGTCACTCGCTCGCTCCTACCGCCAGTCAGCCACACACTAGAACACTAGGACAGCTCGCCGACGACGTACAAAGTACTCGGCAAAGTCCTGGTACTCGTCGTCGATCTTCTCGCCCATCGTGCCAAAGTCCATCGGGTTCGTGATGACGCTGAAGTACCCAGGCGCGACCTCCTCCGTCACCGGCGACGCAAAGATCCCGTGCACGTCGAGCTGCGAGAGCGCTTCGTGGAAGTCACGGAGCACTTGCGGCAAGTCGTCGTCACACTGGCGCTCAAAGATGTCGCGCTGCGCAGTCGTGAGCATCGCGAGCAGGCCGTCGAGGTCAATGAGCCCGTCGATCATCGACGACGTGAGCGCCGACTTGGCAGCAGCGAGGACGCGCGGCTGCTGCCGTCGCCGCTTGTTTGCGCGACTCGGCGTCACGTTCGCACTCGCGACGCTGTTCGTGCTCGTGGTGCGACTGCGCGGTCCTGGACGCACAGGCGATGCGAGCACATCTGCGAGCGGCTGGCGCTTGACTGTGCTCGCGCGCGGCGTTCGCTCCTTTGCAGCACACGCTGGCGACTGGATCTGCTTGGAGATGCTCGAGAGCACGGCTTTGACTTCGTCCGACTTGGACCGCGGACGGTTCGCGCCACGAGGCGGCGACACGATGCACTCGCTGTCAGCAGCACGCGCAGCCGCGCCAGCGCTCGCGTCGAGTGGGTTCGACGCACTGCGGCGCAAGTGACGCACTGGCGACGCATGGATGTGCGACGTCACAACGCCTCGTGCAGGACTCAAGACGGTTGTGTCCACAGAGGCACTTGCTACGCTGTCGACTGCAGGAGCGCCAGCGCCGATCGCAACGATGCTGTCGTCGACTGGAAGCGGCAGCGCGTCCATCACGACGTCATCGTCGTCGCCCGTGTCTGGGAAGCCTTCGAGGAACGCGTTCGGCGGGTAGCTGAAGACGCGGCAGTCGCCTTGCGGGTCCCAGTTCTCGCCACGCAGGAGCGACGGAAAGTGCCGCAGCACCTGTGAGAGCAACGCTGCGTAGATGCTCCGCGAGTTCTGCGCAATGCTGCTCGTCGGGACGTTGTACGTCTCGCAGTTGATGCACAGGAGCTGCGCGTCGGCGATGAACGCTTCGACTTGGCGGTAGTAGCCTGAGCGCACGCGCTGCTGGATCTTCGTGAGGTCGACAGGGTTCGCGACCGTGAGGACGTAGTCGAGGAAGCTGCTGTCAACTGGGTACAGGAAGTCGCGCGAGATGCTGAGGTTCCGGATCGTGTCGAGCTCTTGGAGCAGCGCAGCGCGCTTGGCACCGACGACACTGCGCGACCGGAAGAGCGCGCACTCGCGCCGCGGGTGCTCGAGCTGCTGCTTTGCAACGCGGCGCAGCGAGCCTGCAACTGGCTCAATCTCCCACGGTCCGACGTTCATGCCATCGAGGTCGCGGTCCTCCCAGTCCACTTGCACGCACTCCCACGGCGTGAGGACGCGCCGCGCGCCTTCGACGTCGATGAACCGCGGGAGGAAGCCCGTGATGACGCCGTATGTCGCGCGCAAGCTCGACTCCGACCCGTGCTCATCGAGCTCGACGAGCGGCATCTCGACGCGCTCGCCCACTTGCCAGCCGCCGCGCACGCCGTTCTCGTACACGTGGTCGAGCACAACAAAGTTTGAGACGTCGTGCGGGTGGTACTGGAACGTGAACGCAAAGCGCTCGCACACATCATCGGTCGTCGGCACGAGCTCTGCGTCGACGCTCGTGAAGCGCGCAAACGGCGACGTCGTTGGGTCAAACATCGTGCTCACGTCAACGTCGTCGTGGTCGTTCGACTTGGTCTCTTCCTCCTCCTCGCCAGTGCGTTCGAACGCCGACGTCGGCGCCGCGAGCACGACGACCGAGATCTCGCACTTGATCAAGCTGCACTTGTCGTACTGCTGGAGTGCCGGGAAGACGTACCGCACGTCGACGACGCGGCATTTGACGGCAAAGAACGCCCGGAGTCGTGCAACGTACGAGGCGTCGCGCGCTGGGAACGAGCGCAAGTACGCACCATGGCCGAGCGGGAAGTACGTGATGTAGTCGCCAACTTGTGGGACGTACGACGCAGTCGATGCGAGCGTGTGCTTCTGGAGCCAGTCGCGGTGGAACGTGTGCCCAAAGCGCTTCGTGACTGGATCGTCGCTCGCACTGGCGCCAGTGCCACTGTCAGCGTCCGCCTCGGTCCGCATTGACTCGTGCGTGGGGCAGTAGAAGTGCATCTGGTTCATCGACCAGCCGCAGTTGATCGCGCACTTCCAGTGGTACGACTTGGGGCACGACGGCACAGTGCAGCCGACCGTCGCACCGCGCTTCTTGCACTCGACGCACACGAGCGAGCGCCCGCGGCGGATCTCTTTCGTCACGTTGTACCACTTGCCGCCGCGGTTAAAGCACAGAGGCGACGCGATCGCGCACTGGTCGTGCACAAAGAGACGCTGCGTACCGTTCACGAGCGGGTACTCGCCTATGCTGTCGCCTGGGAGCTTGAGCACGCCGCCGTCGTCGCCGCCGTGGCAGAACGCACATGGGATCAAGACGTCGTTGCTGTCGTCTGTTGCGTTGCCGCGTGCTGCGCCGAGTTGCTGCTGCTTCGCTGCGAGGAGCTGCGCGTACGTGACGGACCGGTCAAACTTGTCGAGCTGATTGTCGCCCATGATGAAGCCATCGTTCGTCTCGACGACAACGTCGTCGCGGCTCTCGTCGATCGAGTCGCCGCGGCTGCTGCGGCGGTCGTCGTTGCTCCCATGCGCATCGGCGTTGTCTGCGCTGCTTTGGCCTCGCTCGCGCGTCGCACGACGACTGCGACGGCCACTGTCGCTACTGCCACTCGACTCGTCGTCACTCGCAACAACAACACGGCGACGCCGTGCTTCTGCGGCACTTGCGAGCCGCCGCGTACGCCGCCGAGGCGCATCGTCGTCGTCGTCATCGTCGCTCGCATTGTTGATCGCTGGCGGACTCTCGCGCAAACGCCGACCGCCGCGGCGCAGGAAGCTCGGGGCACGACCAGTCGACGCCGCAGCGCGTGCTTGACGTCGGCGGCGGAACCGCGGGGACTCGTCGTCGTCGTCGCTCGGGAGATCGTCTTCATCGAGTTCGTCCTCTTCGTCATCTTCGTCATCATCATCGTCGTCGTCTTCATCGTCATCGTCGTCGTCGCCGTTGCGGCGCGTGCTCCGCGTCGGCGCTTGAAAGTCCTCGTCGCTGTGGTCGTCCTCGCTCGAGATCTCCATGTTCAGGATCGACGTGTCGCGCTCGTCGAGCGACGTGGCGCTCCGGCGTCGGCCATTCGGTGCATTGTGGCGTCGCCGAAGCTCTGAGAGCGCTACTGGTGCGCCATTCAAGCGGTACGACGCAGTTGCGAGCGGTCCATCGCCGCGGCCAGCGCGCAGGAGCTGCCGCGCACGGAGCGACTCGATGCGGAGCACTGCGTTCGGAAACACTTCGCACTCGGTCTTGTCTTCGAGCGCATGGCGCACGCGACACTTGATCTCCGACTCAGTCGCTTGCATGATGCGCTGGCGTCGGTGCTCCGCACGCTGCACAGGCGTGAAGCTCACACTCGTGCGCAAGAGGTGCGGCGGCTGGTACGGGTACTCGATCTGGTAGATGTCGACGAGCGGCCCAGTGTCCATCATGCTCGGGATCTGCTGCGTCTCGCGGTCGAGGACGTTAAAGTGGCGGTCCGTGATGAGCGCGGCATAGTCGCTCGGGAAGTACTGCTGCACTGGCGTCGCGGCGTACTGCTCGCCGGAGCCAGTGCCAAAGATCAAGAGCCGGCCGATGCGGTCCGTGAAGCAAAAGCCCTGGCCGTTCGGGATGAAGCCGCCGTCGAGCATCGGCACGAGCTCTGCGTCTGGCGAGACGTTTGTGAACGATTTGAGCATTGTACCGGTCTCGATGTCCCAGAGGAAGATGCGGCCGTCGTAGCCTGCAGTAACGACGATGCGCCAGTCCGTTGGGTGGACGTCCATGACAAAGACCGCGTTCGTGTGGCCGTGCTGCTTCTCTTTGTCGATCGCCGCGAGCGTGAGCACGAGCTTCCCAGTCACAGGGTCCCACACGCGCACGCGCTGCTTCCAGACAGCGTCTGGTGCGTGCGAGTCGGGCTTGACTGAGTGGAGCGTAATGAGCCGGCGGTCGTCGTGGCTCCAGCTCAGTGTGTCGACTGCTGGCGCCGCGCGCTTGCGCGGCTGCACGCCGTAGAGACTCGCGAGCGCTTCGTCATCATCGTCGGGCTCGTCGGCCAAGAGCACAGTGTGGTGGAGCTTCTTGTGCTTCTTGTCCCACTGCCAGATGCGCGTCGTGCCGTCTTTGATCGACGCCGTCGCGATGCGCTGGCCGTCGTTGCTGTACACGATGTTCGTGATCGGCCCCGTGTGGCCCTGGAGCAGCGCAATTGGCTCTTTCGCAGGCAGCGACGGGATGTCGACGTCTGGGATCGCAGCCACCGGCACGGCGCCAGTCTGTGGGAGCTGCGGCAGTTGCGTCTGCTGTCGCTGCGGCGCTGCCTCGACTGCGATCGGCAGTGGCAGCGGATTGAGCGGTGCAGCGCCGTCTTGTGGCACTGGTGCTGATGCGTCAGACTGGAGTGGTTGCAGCAGCTCGACCGGTGCAGCGGCAGCTGGAGCAGCACTTGGTGTGTTTGCATCGCTGTCTTGAGGCGTCGGGGGCTGCAAAGGTGCCAGTGGAAGGATTGGAAGTGGCAGAAGCGGAGTCGCGGCATCTGGTGCAGGCGCTTGAGTATCATCAGTGACTGGCGCTGGGGTCTCAGGTGTATCTGGTGCGTGAGTATCCGCTGCAACAGCAGCAGCAGTGGCATCTTCAACGTTGAGCTGGAGCTCGCCTTCGTGCTGGTACTGCGACGTCGACACTGGCGCGTCGGATCCCGAGAAGACCGAGACGTCCCAGACGCGTCCGACGCCGTCCTGACTCCCTGTGATCACGTACTTGCCGCAGCGACTGCCGATCCAAGACAGAGTCCGTCAGTGCACTAGCTCTGCCTCACAGTGGCTCGGCATGATCATCACAAACACAAGCGGTGACGCACCTAAAGCTCAAGCAGAGCACTTTGCACGACCGCACGCCTTGCCGCAACGCGCCAGGCGTGAGCGAGAACACCGGGTGGAGGCTCAGCAAGTACGCTTTGAGACGATTGAGGCGCTGCGCAGTCTGGAGCTTCGTCTCTCGCTCTGCGTCTGGCGCGCGCGGCGGGATGTCTGGGAGCGTGTAGCAGAAGCACCGGCCGTCGTTCGACGCCGTCACAACGACGTTCTTCGTTGGGTGGAACCGCACCGCGTTCACGATGCTCGAGTGCCCAAGCAGGACAGCGACTGGCGCGCCAGTGCTCAGCTCCCACACGCGCACGGTCTTGTCATCCGACGACGACGCGAGGAGCGTGTTTGCGCTGTTCACTGCGAGGTCCGTGATGTTCCCGACGTGTCCCCGGAGTGTGAACAGCAAGTCGCCAGTCGCAAGCGACCAGATCTTGACGAGTCTAAGCACACAAAAGTGTGAGTGAAGGTCCGATCGTTTGTCAGTCGATGAGTCAGGTTAACCAAAACCACGAGTGATGGTCAATAGAGACGGTGAATGAACAGACCTGTCGTCAGCGCCAGTGATGACAAACGTGCCAGTCTTGTCGTACGTGAGGCAGAACGCGCGGATCTGGAGGTGGCCGCAGAGCGTCTTGAGCCGACGCATGCGGCTGTAGACGAACGGCGGTGGGAGCGTCCCAGATGCAGCAGGACGCACTTGCTGCCGCGCCAAGAGCGTCAGCTGGTTCCGTCCGGTGCGCACGCGGCTCTCAAACAGCGCAGCGTGCGTCGCGCGCGCCATCATTGCGCGCATCTTGGCGTCGATCACGCGCTGCGCGTGCTTGAGCTGCAGGAGCTGCCGCAGCGCACGCACGTCAGCAGCGAGCGACGTCACGTGGTCGGCTTGCTGCGCGAGCGCGTCGCTCGGGACGCTCAAGAGCTCGTTGCGCAGTGCGAGCGGGAGGTCGTCGATGCTCGCAGCAGCAGTGTACTCGCGCAAGCGCTCGTACTTGTGCACAACGCGCTCAACAACGCGCTGCGTGCGCAAGTTCGTACGTAGTGCAAAGAGCTGTGCGACGATGTCTTTCGCTAGCGCCTTGCGCTCGTCGAGCGGCAACTGCAAGCGCTGGTTCGCAAGGCGCGACTTGAGCAGCAGCGATCGCGGCGCAGTCGCACCGAGCGCAGGTGTCTTGCCACGTGCACTTCGCGGTGTTGAGCCACTGCGCGGTGTCGATCCAATGCGCGCAGTGAACGAACCGCGCGGCGTCGTCAAACCTCGCGGAGTCGATGCACCACGAGGCGTTGCGCTGCTTGCGTCGTTGGTACCTGCTGCTGCAGCTCCGTCGGCGTTCGTGACGTTTTGCATGAGTCCGAGCAAGTGCGTCGGTGCAATGTCGCGGTGGCGGAGGCGGTAGTCGGCGTACGTCGATGGCTTCGCTGTGCCTTCCCAGTTGATCGTGTCGCGCAAGAGTCGGTGCTCCGTGAGCTCTTCAATGAGCACGTCCGCTGCTTTTGTGCACTTGGATCGCCGCTTGAGGTAGTCGGCAATCAGGAACAGCACCTCTGCACGTGTGTGAATGAGCATAGTAAGCATAGTGAGTGAGTGCAAGCGTGACGACAACACACAGAAGTGTCCGAGCACTGTCGTGTAGCAGCAACACGGTGCACAACGATGCGCTGCGTCGTACAACCGACACATGATGCATTGCGTACCTGCTTCATCGACTTCGTTTGCATTGCTTCCCCCTTGCGGCGCAGATGCAGCTGTAGCAGTCGTGTGCTGCTGCGGCGCATCGAGCAGGTGCGTTGCGCTCGTCGTCGTTCCCGCCAAAATGGCATCCACTGCGCCTGGCGGCAGCGACGGCCGCACCTCTGCTGCGTCATCCGCGCGCGCGTCGTCGTCTGCGTACATGTTTGATCGTGTGCTGTGGTAGTTGCTGTGTCACGTGCGACGCTCGTTCGTACGCGAGCAGCTCGAGTCCAAGAGCACGCGCACACTCACGCACGCGCGTGTGTGTGAGAGAGAGCCTAACAACAGCGACGAGATGGCGAGTGTGCTGTTTGGGTGCTACAACAGGAAACCGCGATAGCGATAAAACTGAGGTCAAGAAACCGGTAGAGCTAAAAGCAAGGGAAAGCTTGACTTCCAGGATGTCATTCCAATCGCTTTATTTTGGCGCGAGATTCGAGTCTACAAAATGACTTGGATTTTGTATCCACACGACTTTTTGTGTGTCGTGGACTTGCTTAAAGTATGAAACATGCACACACATGGTCGGTTCAAGTCTTGCGTTAGACTTTTGCTTTTGTGAATGTGTCGCATTTGCGTTTTGAAGCGCAGGAACATGTCCGACACCTAACGCTCTCAGTGAGGAAACACAACACGCAACACGTGCACATGGACGACGCCTGGCGACGCACGAGCGGAACGAGCAGCAGCAGCACCACCGGTGGTGGCAATGGTGGCACCACTGCACTCGCTCGACCGCGACACAGCACTGCGCTTAACGTACTACCAGTCATAAGCAGCGATGCAGACACCTACAGCACAACGACAACAGCAACACACATGCTCGGCAGTCACGACAACAGCAGCAGCAGCAGTACCGCACCCTCAAAGCTACACGATGACCTCTTTGACGACTCGGAAGCGATGCAGCTCAATGAGACGTACTTGTGGCTCCTCGTGCTCGCGACCGCGGGCGAGTGCGTCACGACGTGCTTCGTGCCGCAGTGGAGCGCATTCCGCGCCTGGCGCTTGAACGTGAGCGCGACACTGCTCAACTTTGTCGGTCCGTTCCTCGACGGACTCACGTACGGACACGAGGACTTGCCCAAGACACAAACGCCGTCAATCGCGTGTTTGCAGTTCCGCTCTGCGTTCCTCGGGTACGTCGACGCATTACATACGATAGCACGCACACACAGCGCAATGACTAACGAACGAACGGACACTGCGCCAGCGTGTTCACGTCGTTTCCGTTCATGGTCGACCACGCAGGCGACCTCAGCGCAAGCAACGCGCTCTACGGTCCGCTCTACATTGGCGCGACGATGCTCGGCGCCTGCGCATCGTTCCACGCCGGTCGACGCGTCGTCGCGCCGCTCATGGGCTCGCGCGTGATCGCAAACTCGCTCAAGACAGTCGCAGTGTCATCGAAGACGCCGTCGCTGCTCACGACCGTGACTGCGTTCATCGCGTTCACGACGCTCGCTGCTGCGTTTGGCCCCAAGGGCTTTGTCCGGTACGTCCAGCAGTCGCGACTGCGTCAGAGTGCGCTCGTACTCAATCTCTGTGACTGCGTCGCTTGTCATTCGTAGCGACCCAAAGGACCCGCAGTTCATCGGCGCGCTCCGCGTCGCAGACGGCGAAGAGCTCTTCCTCGGCATCTTCATGTCGTGCAGCGCGATCCTCTTGTCTGCGATCATCTGCGAGCGCCTCAAGCCGAAAGTGACAGTCGACGCACTCGGGAGCGCCGTCGCTGTCATTGACTGGGGCTCCATTGCGTGCAATGCGATCGCATGTGTGCTCATGTGCGGCGCGTACGCTGCGAGCCAGCTCTCACCGGACGCCGTGCAGCACAACTTGCTCGTCCTAAAGTTTGCGTCGTCGTTCTGCGGCTCGCTCTCGTGCTTCTCGGCCTCGATTAGCCACGCAGTCGTACGTGCCATAGTGTCTTCTGTCTCGCGTGCATAGTGCACTGCTCGCTCGCTCACACCTGTGGCTCTATTGTAACGTATCTGCATGTCGACGCAGCGCCGCTGGCAAGCAGGCGACCGCCAAGGCGCGCGCTGGAACCTCGCGCTCCATGCGACGCTCGCACTGCTCTTCATGCTCGTCTTGAGCAAGCACGAGCGCCGATGAATGGTTGCTATAGCGTATCTAAAGAGGTTTCAATCGCATACATCTATCCAGTTGCTTGGATCGTACAGAGGGTTGCCGGTTGCCGCGCATTCTCTGGATCGCACGCACCAAGCGCCAGCAAGCACTCGCAGCAACAAAGCAACTCAAGCACCATGGCTCCGTCGTGCCGCGTGTACGTCGGCAACTTGCCGCTCGACGTGCGCACGCGCGAGGTCGAGGACCTCTTCTACAAGTACGGCCGCATTCGCGACATTGACGTGAAGCTCCCGACGCGGCCGCCAGCATTTGCGTTCGTCGACTTTGAGGACGCGCGCGACGCGCAGGACGCGATCGCTGCGCGCAACGGCTACGACTTTGACGGTCACATCCTGCGCGTCGAGCTCGCGAACGCTGGGAAGCGCGACGGCAGCAAGTCGTCATTCGGCCGCAACGTGCGCGGCTCGGGCGAGTTCTCGCTCGACATCTCGCGCCTGTCGTCGCGCGTGTCGTGGAAGGACCTGAAAGACCACATGCGCCGCGCTGGCGACGTGACGTACGCAAGTGTCGACGGCCGTGGCGGCGGCTACGTCGAGTTCTCGAACCGCCGCGACATGGAGTACGCGATCGAGAAGCTCGACGACACGGCAGTCAAGTGCGACGGCGACAAGTCGTACATCCGTGTGCGCGCATCCAAGGCGAGCAAGAAGGGCGCGAGCCGCAGCCGTAGCCCAGCGCGTCGTAGCCGTAGCCCAGCGCGTCGTAGCCGTAGCCCAGCCCGCCGCAGCCGTAGCCCCGAGCGCCGCAGCAGCAAGAAGACGTCGTCGCACAAGCGCAGTGTGAGCCGCAGCGCGAGTGCGAGCCGGAGCCCCAGTCGCGACCGCAAGAAGTCGCCGCCACCGCGCCGCAACGAGAGCCGCCGCAGCCGCAGCGCGAGCGCAAGTCCAGAGCGCAAGAAGCAGGCGCGTGGACGCTCACCGAGCCGCAGTCGCAGTGTCAACAGCCGCAGTCGCAGCAACGGTAAGCGCGTCGCTCGCGATGAGAGGAAGTCGTCGCCGTCTGCGATGGAGACCGACGACGCGTCTCGTTCGCCTGTTGCAAAGGACCGCGAGGGCGACGCGCGCGGCGACAGCGACGCGGAGGCTGACAACGCGTCCAAGTAGCGACGCCGAGCCACTCGAGACGCAGGGGCACAGACATGAGTGACGGCGCTGGAGCGAGGCGACTGTCCACAAGCACGTGATAGGATGTGGGACGCTCCTCTGTTGTGGTGCGCTCACGTTCGTGTCTGTGCGTCGGTCTCTCTCTCTCTGTCTCGATCTAGTGCCTTGGCGGTGGTCGTGGGGCGAGCGCTGCGTCGTCACTGTCTCTCCACGTCGGTTGACTTCGCCAGTGCCCGCGCCATTGTCCAGAGCTCCAGCACACGCCGCTCGCAGTTGGTCGCTCTTGTCCAAACGAACGAACAACCGAATCGCGTTGCGTGAGTCCACTGCCTCCTCCTCCTCTCTCTCTCTCTCGCTACTGCCTCTAGCTCGTCTGCTCTTGCTGCTGCTCACGTGCACGAGGACGTCTTAGGCCACTGGGCGTTCGAGACGCAGCACGTCGTCGCTGTTGCTGCTGCTCGCGAGCGCCGCGACGTGCGTCTCGAGTCCTTCGCCGTTGTACGACACGAGCGGCGAGATCTCGATGGCACGAGCGCGCGTGAGCGTCTCAGTCTCAAACACGCGCGCGTCGTGTGCGCTCAAGACGCGCTGCGCAGTCGCAACGAGCCACGCAGTCGACTCGGCGTGGAGCATGGCGCGCGCGGTGTCAGGCGAGTCGACTGCTGCGCCTGGCGCGTTCTTCACAGGCGCAAACTCGGTCTCGCGCGGCACCGAGAGCACGGCCATGCGCGACGAGAGCGGGAAGACGTCAAAGATGAACGCCTCGAGCTTGATGCCCGAGTTCGTCGCTGGCGTGTACGTCTCGCCGCGCTCGTCTGCGATCGGGATCTTCTTGTGCGCGACGTGGTACGCCAGACTCAAGTGCGGCAGCACGACGTTGACGAGAAAGTCACTAGCGCATGGCCACACGCACAAGCGTCAGCCTCTCTCGCTCACACTGGGCCTTCACAGTCACACCGACAGAGCTGTACGTACATGGTGTAGAAGTGGTTGCAGATATTCGCCGCGCCGAACGCGAGCTTCCCAGTGCTCGGGTCCACGCGCTCGCACGCTGCTTTGTCCATCTCCGAGTACTCGATGATGCAGAACTTGCCGTTCTTCTTCGCCACGACACCGACGCTCTCGTCTGCGCGCGACTTCCACACGACTTTGTTTGCACAGTCGGCGCGCTTTGCGATGCAGTAGCCGATGAACGTCGGGTCAGCGGGCTTGCAGAGCGCATTGTCGACTGAGAAGACGTGGAGGTACTTGACACCGTGAGCTTGCATGCGCGCAAGTGCGCCGCTCATTGCGAGCGCTTTGTAGATCCCGCCGTTGCCGTCCGATGCAGTCGCGAGCGACGCAGCCGACTCGAGCATGAGCTTGCCGTCGGTCGTGAAGCACGGGAGCGTGCCTTGCGGGAAGAAGAAGACCTGCGACTCGCGCAGTCCAAAGAACGCATGGGCTTGAAAGTACGCGACGGTCTCGTCGTGGTTCATTGGACTCGTCATGACAAAGAACGGGATCACAGCGCGGCGCGTTGGGAACGCAGCGTCGGCGAGCGCTTCGAGCCGCAACAAGCGCTCTGTGAAGAGCTGGAAGAGGCTCTTGCTCGACGGAAGGCCGATGTCGTACATGCCCTTTGGACCGCTAAAGCCCAAGCGCGTGCCCTGACCACCGCTCAGCACGAGCGCTGCGACGTGGCCATGGCTAATGGCTTCGAGTCCGAGTGCGTGCCACGCGGTCTTGTCGTCGGACGACGTCTGCTCGAGCAGATCGAACTGCTCGAGTGGCTCGAGCGTCTCCTTTTGCTGTTGGTGCTCGGGGCCGTCGCCATGTGCGCTCGTCGAGGCGAGGAAGATCGATTCGAGGAAGTCCAAGTCGAGGGACTCGAGCTGCACGAGGAATGGCGGGAGCGAGTGTGTGTGTGTGTGTGTGTGTGTGTGTGTGTGAGCCACGAGGGCAGCTACAGGCTGTCGAATGTCGCTGCCGACAGAGAGCCTCCCCTCTCCACTGCGTTTGTGCATCTAGGAGCAGAACGTACCTGCGTGCGGAGTTGCTCGACTTGCTCGTCACTCAGTAGACCTGCTTCGTAGAACTACCAGCGTCATGCGCATGTACATCGTGAGAGAGAGAGAGAGAGGAAAGGAAAGGAAGGAGGCAATATCGGCACCATGTATGGAGACGCACCTTGAGGACGTGGTCCTGTTTCTTTGCGCGGAGCTTCGCAATGAGTGCGTCAGGGATCGTCGCGCGCGAGGTCGCAGCAGGAGCGCTCATGGGCATGATGCTTGTCACTTGTCGATGTTGTTGTTGCGAGATTCAGAGTGTCTGTCGTCACTGAACTGTGTGAGTCTGGATTCGATAGTGACAAAATGGAGGTCGACCTGGCGACTCAAGTGTCTTCGCGACCTCTCGTCGCCATCTTGGATCTGTCGACTGCTGATGCGCATCGGAGACAATGAACTCCGACGCTGTTGCTGCTGCTGCTACGGACGCCTTCTCTATGCCTGCTCCTGACGCTGCTACTACTCAGGATGCCTCAAGCGAGGCAGACACTATTGACACACGCATCGAGAGCAAGATGAAAGCGCTCGTGCACTCGTGGGGACTCTCGCGCTTCAGCGAAGGCATGACGATGCAGTGGCTCGTGCGGTCGCTCGGTCACGTGGCACCAGGTGACGCAGATCCGCTCGCGCGTCTGCGGTCGTGGGTCGTGATGCAGCTCAATGGGCAGCGGTACCCACCTGGCATCTCGCACTGGCAGCGTGGGTGTCCAGAGTACATCCCATTGCTGCGTGCACAGCCAGTGTGGGATGCGAGCACGTTCCCATTCGTGCAAGCGCTCGAGTACGCGTTCCCAGTCATCAAACAAGAGCTCCTGGCGCTGAAAGACAAGCGCGGGTTCCAGCCATACCGCGCACCGACGTGGGCGAGCACGATCAGCGTACGTACCACACTGTCGGGTCCTGTCGTACTCGTGTGCCGCGACGCAAGCGCTGTCTGCTCATGATGGTGAACGCCACAACTGTGACGCCTCTGATACCGTTAGGCAAAGGACGGACTCGGGTCTGTCGGTCACGACGCCGGCGACTGGAACGTGTTCTACCTCTTCCTCCACAACGTCGACTTTGCCGCGAACCGCGCGCTGTGTCCGCAGACCGTCGCAGCGATCGAAGCGATCAGCGGGCAGTACGACCACGCGTTCTTCTCGGCATTGGCGCCGCAGACGCACATCAAAGCGCACCACGGACCAACGAACAAGAAGCTCCGGTGCCACTTGCCGCTCGTTGTGCCGCCCCATGCGTGCCGCTTGCGCGTTGGTGACCGCACGATCGAGGTGCAAGAGGGCGTGTGCTACGTCTTTGACGACTCGTTCGAGCACGAAGCGTGGAACGACGACGCCGCGCACAGTCGCATCGTGCTCATTGTCGACGTGTGGCACCCGGACGTGAGACCGCAGGAGCGCAAGTTCTTCTCGTTCGTGCGCAATGCGCAGCTCCGACGCGACAAGCAGCAGAGCAAAGACGAGCGCGACTCGTTCTTCAGCATCATCCAAGACGCTGCGCGCCACGGCAGCAGCAGCGTCTCGTCGCGCAGAGCGATCTGGAGCTAAGCGCCGACATGACAGACTACTGTAGATACACTACGTACACTCTCGACATGGTCTCCTATCGTCCTATGCGCTAGTCCTCGTCATAGCTCATGGCACAGTCGCTCGGAAGGAAGTCGCTCTCAGTCTCGCTCACACTACTACTGCTGCTGCTGTCATCATCATCGTCGTCTATCATTGCGAATCGAACGCGGCGCTTCTGGCCAGTGGTTGGCACTGGAGCTTTCGCAGACGACGGAGGCAGCGGTCTCGTGTTATGTGGTGCGTCTGTACCAGCCATGTCGCTGTCATCGTCTGTGAACGAGATCGGGTCAGTTGCAGTCCCAAGATGCGGCGACGACGCGGCAAGGACGGGACTACGAGCTGGCAACGCCTCGGCTTTCACATGCGGCGACGCGTTGCTGAGCGCTGGCGCTGCGCGTGACGGCAGCGACGAATGTGGACTCTCAAACTTCACGCGCTTCACTTGCTCGGAGTTGCGGTGAGCCGCACTCGCAGCAGTAGGAGGAGGAGACGCAGCAGTCGTACGAGCAGATGCGAGCGATGCTGCTGCTGCCTCTGTCTTCACGTGCAGTGGTGAGCGAGCGTCTGGACGCTCAGTCGTTGAGACGCGAGCGGGGCTTGTCGTCGCGGTTTCGCCACTGCTGATCGCCATATGCTCTGCCTTCACGCGCACACTCGCGACCTTTGCGTCTGCTCTTGGGCGACTCGCATCGACTGCCGCAACGACAGACTCGATCGGTGCACAGTCTTTCCGCGCTCGCTTTGTGCGACGGCGCTTGCGCTTGCGATCCGGTGTGTATGTTGCTTCCGACGCATCGACACGAGTCACTTCACGTGGCTCAGACTTCACTGGCGGCATCGCTGACGCAGTAGTTGTTGGTGCTGTCGCGACTGGCTGCGGACGTGCGACTGGTGCTGACGTTGCTTGTGCTGGCGTACTGACAGCAACTTGCGCTGGTCTAGCGACTAGGCTTGGAGCTGATGGTCGTGGCAACGCATCAGCACTGGCGCGCGGCTCCGACTTGACTCCATTCGCAGTGGTTTGTCCAGTTGTCGATGTCGTCACTCTAGCCGTTGTGGTGGTCGTTGGTCGACTCGATGCTGCTGGCGACGACGATGCTGGAGTTGCTGTTGCCGGTGCAGAGCTGCCACTACTCGCTGAACTGGCGCTGTTGCTACTCGCGCGTCGAGGTTCAGGCGGCATCGTCACGAGCTCGCCAGTGCTCGTCTTGTACGCTGCCATGCGATGCGAGCCTCGCCGAAGCACGTTGCCATGCTCGTCTTCGACAACGAACCGCACGTGTCCTGGCTCGGCCACGACGTCGTCGCTGAGCAGACGAACGTTCTGGAGCACGTAGTAGAGCTGTTGGCGCAAGCGCGTGGCTTTTGACTCCTTTGCGCCGTGCTGGAGGATCGCTGCAGGCGTCAAGACTTTGGCTTTCAAGCGGCGCTTCTGCTTCTTCTTGGACTGGAAGACGCCGTCGAGCGACTTGGTGAGTGCTTGCTGGCTCCGTCCTCGCTCTTCGTACTGCTCGAGGAGCGCCAGCTCGCCGGCTTCTGCGGCTTTCAATCGCTTCTCTTGCCGCGCAAGCACCTGCTCGTTCATGCGCAAGAGAAGTCCTTCGACTGTGTCGCGCATCACGAGCTGCTCCACGACGACTGCTTGGCGCGCACCCATGCGATGCGCGCGACTCACGACTTGCTTCTCGAGCGACTTGTCCCACACTTGCTCGAGCAAGAAGATGTGTGTGACGAACGACAGGTCGAGGCCGTGCGACCCGACTTCAGTCAAGAGCAGGACATTGACGGACGGGTCCGTCTTGAACGCGTGGAGGTTCTTCATGCGCTGCTTCGGCGTCAGGAGCGTGATGAAGTCGGCAGTGGGGACGCCCTGCTGCGCAAACGCGATCTTAAGCTCCCAGATGTGCTCGGTGAACTGCGAGAATACGATCGCTTTCACGTGCCGCGACGCGTAGCGACCCGTGCGACTTCCGTCAGCATACTGCCGCGCGTACTCTTGCTTGAGCGCTCGCACGCGCGCGACGACGTACAGCGCTTTGCTCGCGTCAACGACGTCAAAGTCGCGCAAGTAGTTGATGGCGAGGAACGGACGCGGCGCGCGCGACTCTGTGCTCGACTCTTGCTGCGCTTGCCACGCACGAAAGACCTCTCGGCGCTCTTCGCTGCGCGCTTGCACCTGCACGCGCGGCGCTGCGCCGACGACAGTGAGGTCGCTCATTGCGCCGCCGCCCGAGTAGGCAAACTCAAAGCCCGGCTGGAGCTTCTGGAAGACCTCAATGTCGAACGCCGCGTTGCAGACTGGACACCGCGGACCGACATCTGCGATGCTGTCATCGACGCAATCGGCGCAGCAGAGGTGGCCGCACGGGATGATCATGAGGAGCTTGAAGTGGCACGTGCAGCGCATGCATGGGCTGCAGAGACCCGTCTCCTGCGCACGGTTCATGTACTGGACGACAGTCGTGAGCTTTTCGTCTTTGATCCCCGTCTCGCTCGCGTAGTTGATCGCTTCGACGAGCGCGTCTTGCGGCAAGAGGATGCGCATTGTCTGGTTCCCACAGCTCGCGTTCCGGAGGTTCTTCACAGCTTGGATCGCGTAGACTTGGTTGAGCGGATTCAACAGACTGTCGGGGTGGAGTCGCCCGGGGAGCTCCGGGTCGTAGTTCGTCGCGACGAGGTTCGCACGCGCAACGCCGGCGATCGCGTTGTACACGTCGTGCTCTTTCGGCGTCGGGTCAATGAGCACGGTGTGGCGAATCGGGTCCGGGATGATGTCGCGGATCGAGACCTTCGTGTGGCGCATCATGATGCGGCTGAGCAAGTGCTGAAGCCGCAGGAACGCGATCGGCTCGTGCTGCTCAAACGGCTTTGCGATCGCTTTGACCCAGGCTTTGCCGTCCGGGTGACCAAACGGCATGTCCTTGAGAAACACGAGGAGCCCGTGCATGTGGCGCAAGTCGGCCGAGTGCATCGTGTTTGGCGTCGGCGTGCCAGTCATGACCCAGCGCTTATCCGCGCAGAAGATCCGCGCCATGCGCATTTGACTCGTCTCAGCCGTGCCGCCGAGCTTGTGGCCTTCGTCGACGACGACGCGCACCCAGTGCACGCGCAAGAGCGGCGACACTTCGCCACGCACTTCGCCGTCGACGTACCGCGCTGGTCCTTCAAAGCCGTAGCGCTCTGGCGCCCGCGCTTCGAGCGCTGAGGCCGGGCGATTGTACTTCCACTCGCGCGCGAGGCGCTCAAGCGACGTGATCACAACGTCGTACTTTGCGAGCTCGTGACTCGACGGCAGCGCTTTGCCCGAGTCGACAAACACGCGCAGCGCACCGGGCTCAACGTGCGTCTCGATCTGGTACTCCCAGTGCTCAATGAGCGGCGTCGGGACGACAATGAGCGACGCAATCGACGGCACGAGGTCGCTCGGCAGTACTGTGCGACCGCGCGCTTCCGACGACCGCAGCCGTCCGAGCGACTCGCGATGGCTCGGACTGAGCGCTTGCTGTACGCGCGACATGCGCCTCACGCGCTGACCTTTCGTGCGCAGCAGCAGCGCGAGCATCGTGATCGTCTTGCCGAGTCCTGGCTCGTCGCAGAAGAGTCCGCCGCGGCAGTCTTGCGTGACTGGCGTCGGCTCTTTCACGATCTTCCGGTCCACCAAGTCGATCGAGAGCGCCGCGTTCGGACGGTGCACTGGCGGGAAGATGAACGGATGCGGCAGCGACGCCGAGAGCGCAGACAGCGGCGCTTCGCGGTAGAGCAGGAACTTGAGCGCCTTGCGCTGGTGGCGATACAGCACGAGGTTGAGACCCGGCACGACTTCGTACGCCAAGTGCTGGAAGAGCGAGCAGACGCCGCTCAGCGACGCGAGGTCGCGCGCGTTCATCATGCGCACGACGTGCTGGAGCGCGATGATCGGCAAGTCGGTGACGATCACGCGGCGCTCTGGCTCCTGCATGCGCGCAACGTATGTGCGGTCTTCGCGAATGGCCATCTGGTCAATGTCAGTCGGCGACGTGAGCGTCCGGAAGACGTCGCTCAGGTACAGCTTGTCGGAGCGCACGCCCGGCAAGTGGCCGTCGCGCTGGTGGAGCGTGCAGCCCAAGACGTGGCACATACTCTCGCGCGCGTTCGCGAGCAGAACGTCGAGCGGCACGAGCGGCTTGCTCGAGCGCGTGTACCCTGCGACCGCGAGGATCGCTGGCTGCAAGTGGCCCATCACAAAGTCAAAGTCCTGGAGGCTCGCACTCGGCGACGCGTCGTCGTCGAGTTGCACGACCAGCTGGAGCGTTGCGACGGGCTCTGGCAGTGCTGCTGCGGTTGCTGAGGCCGTGGCTGTGGCTGTGCTACTCGTACTCGTACTGCTGCTGTTGCTGTTGCTATGAGGAGGCGTCGATGACGCAACGCCAGTGCTAGCGCTCGCACTGGCATTCGCATTTGTATTCACGGCGGTGTTGCTCGGGAAGTTCACGACGTACTTGGCGTCGACTCGGAACACGCCCTTGTCGATCAGCACGAGCAGTCCGCGCAAGAGCTGCGCAAAGCGGCAATTGCGGCAGCCACTCGCACTGATGTTTGCGCACACGAGCTCCTTCTCGAGCGGCTGGAGCGGCGCGCGCGCGCTGTATCTCGCGGCGCTCGCAGACACGTGCGGGAACACGAGCTTGATCCAATCGGCGTCTGTGCGCTGGAACGTCACGGGGAAGAGCGCCGTGTCGCGCGAGCTGCAGCGCTGTGCGACCTCGGGAAAGAGCGGCGCGAGCACTTCGATCGTTTGAGCGTACGGCGCAGCAACAGCCGACGAAGACGGAGACGATGGTCGCTCGCCATCATCGCTGCTGCTGCTGTCGCCTGCCAGGTCAATCACCATCGTCGCAGTTGTTGATGTCGCTGGCGATCGAGCGACGAACGTGTCTCTTTGTTTGAGAGCTCGACGCCGACGCGTGTGTCTCTTTGTTTGCTGCACTTGTTCATCGGTTCATTTGGCTGAAAGACCATCACTTTTGGTGCTAAGGTTGCTATCCGGTGATAGAATTAGAGCAATCGTTTGCAGTTGCAATTCAACATCGCAATTCAGCATCGACAATTTTGACCGGTCGGTCTCAAACGTCATGCTGGAATCAAACAGCTTGTAGTACCGAAAACCTCTTCATAAACCATACGTTTGTTGCTATCATTGACTGAAATCAGCGATCGAAATGAATGCAAATCAATTACTGAAAATGAATAGTGAATAAACTATCTGGCAGTAGTTATGCTCGCTCACTTACTCCAGACAACACAAGATCCCCGAAGTCTTACACAGCGTGAATACATACTCTGGCGGCTTGCCTCAAGCTTTGCGCTCAAGTGCTCTGACCAGACATTGCAGCTCTTGTTACTTCAATCAACAGTGATTTTACGACGTGGCTTACGTCAAATGTGACAACGTGGAAATATTTATATATATTGTTTGCCAAAATATATTGCAAGAATAGGTCTTCAATATATTCAAGAATTGCATGTTTGTCATTGTATGCAGTCTACCTGAACTCTACGGTTACGGTTTAAGAGTTTGTGTGGCCCACTCACACTCTGAAACCGTAACTGTAGAGTGTATGTGGACTACATCGAATGACGAACATTCTATTCTTGTCAAAGTCATAAATATTATATATAGTTAATAATTTTAATTAAGTGTCTGATCACCAAACGAAGGCTACTACTGCAGACTGACCCAGTCACGCGCCGCTATCGCTGTCATCCGAATCGTCGACAAGCATGCGCAATGCTCGAGCGATTGCAGTGCGAAAGGTCCTCCCAGTATCGGCACAGTCAGCAGATGCGCTGTCGGAGCCGCAGCCGAGACTACCAACTGCAGATGCTCAAGGCGCGAGTGCAAAGCGCCACGACTCGGTCACAAACAGTGCAGGCGCACACGCGCTACCACCTCTGTCGAGATACACGCACCATGTGCTCTGGTGCTTCATTCTGCTCTACCAGCTCCTCAATAGCGTCGTGCTCACATGCTTGGCGGTCATGTATGGCTCCGTGCATGTGCGCGACACGCTCCTCTGGTTCCTCCGAATCTCGTTCCTCTTTTCCAAACCGCAGCAGTTCCTCTCAGACGTCCATCCCTACGTGAGTGCCGGCTACACATTGCTTGCGCTTGTGTTCAGCCACGGAGCGTTGTCGATGCTGTGGCACTCAGCACGACGACGGCGTATGTGCTACGGACCTGCAGCGTGTGCAAGCACTGCTGCAGCTCAGCGCACAGCGATACAACGCAAGCGATCAACATTGCGGCTGCGCTACATTGTGCACTATGGGAAGAAGCTCCTGGATGGCTATCGCGCGTTTGGGCTCCGTGGTCGGTACTTTGCGATCGGCTTCTTCGTGCGCGAAGTGATCGAGTCGGCGCTCCAGACAATCCAAGCGTACAAGTCGAGTCGGTCGCTGAGCAACGTGTTCGTGAACCAGAGCTACGGCGTGCTCATCTTCCTCAACTGCTTTGTCTGCGTCGCGCTGCCGCGGCTGTACTGGTCCACGAAGGCAGCAGCGAAGGGACGGCTAGTCTGCATCCTCGTCGACCTCTCGCTCGACTTTGCGTGGGGCACGATCATCCCGCTCGTCGTCTTCTGGCCGTACGTGCAGCTCTTCTTTGACTACCAGAACGGGACGTACGAGTCCGTCTCACCAGAAGACGTCCAGCGTGAAGTCGAGTTCATCTTGGTCATGTCCATGGACGACTTCATTCTGAGCACGTTCCCGTTCATGAGCTCAGCCGCGAACTTGCGCAGCGTGAAGCGACTGCTGTCGACGATGGATGAACTTGGCACTACAGCAGCTACCGTTTCCAGCGCGGCAGCAGCACCAGCGAGCAGCAGCGACTCGACCAAGATCGGTTGCCTCGATCGTGCATGCGGCGGGAGTGGCAGTCGCTCGCGCGCATTCTGTGCTCGCGCAGCCCATGGACTCTTCTTGCTCTACGGCATTGCGATCCTCGTGGTCTCCGTTGCGTCCATCGCGCTCACGTCGACGCACTCGAGCGCTTCAGAAGCTGCCACGACCCACTCCTGCCTCCATCGCGTCTACCCATGGCTGTCCACGAAAGAGGCGTGCGCAGGACGCGTCATTGACTGCGCGGAGACTGGCACCAATGGCTCGTACGCTGAGGTCGTCGCCACGCTCGTGCACTTTGACGAGTCGATCCTGTCGAATTTGGTGTTCACGAACTGCCCAGGTCTCGAGATCCCAGCCGAGATCCATCGCTTCGAGGACCTGAAGGTCATACGGATCCGTGACTCGCAAGTGCGCGAGTGGTCCGTAGATGCAGCACTGACCGACGAGTTCTTCAGTGCTCTCCAGACGATCTACCTCTCAAACGTCACGTTTCACGACGTCCCAGCGGGCTTTGTCGACATGCCGCTCGCAGCGTCACTCGAGTGGCTCGCGCTCTCAGACGTCGACATGTCGTCGATGATCGATCGCGTCGGAAGCAACTGGCAGCACATCAAGTACTTGTACTGCGACGGATGCCACTTGACTGCGTTCCCAGCCACAATCGGCACGATGACCCAGCTGCTCGAGCTCTCGCTCACGCTCAACGCCATCGCAACGATCGAAGAGCAAGATGCCGCGCACATCGGTCGCCTCGAGAACTTTTGGATCGACAACTCGCCGCTGCTTGAGCTCCCAGACGCGATCTGGCGCCAGTGCAGCTCTGTGAATGACTTTGCGATCCAGTTCACAAACATCTCGAGCATCCCAGCATGGGTCGACGACATCGCGGGAGACAGACTGCGCGTCTATGGCTTTGGTTCGCCACTGTGCGCCGATGGAGCCACCGAGGCGAGCAAGCACAGCTTTCTTCAGTGCGACGAGCTAGTGTACTGAATGTGGGCGTGCGATTCGATCGCAAGCAGGGTGGGGTGTGCGTCTCTCAGATCCCAAGGAACACATTTACTCCTCGCCGCTTTATACCTTCACTGCTGATACGAGTGGTGCTAGTACAGTTTGGAGATGCATTGAAGACTCGGAGGTGAGTCGAGTACTCGTCCAAGAGATGAACCAAATGACAACCAAATGGCACACAGACGTCAACTTCATGGTGCGTCCGGCAGAATGTCATCGATCCTGCTTCTCATGTACGTGAGTCAAGTGGAACAGAGAGCGAGCTTCGGAGACATCGAGCAGCTCTGGTAGATCTACGAGAGCTTCGAGTCTGCGCATCTGAACTATGCAAGCCCTCGCCATGTCCTTTCAGACTGCACGTTTGTATAGGGTTCATGTATTTGACACTAGCGATAGAGACAAAAGAAAGGGAACGCGTGCACACTGTCCCTTTGTTTTGTCTCTATCGCATTTTGCCTTTGACGCCCAAACACACAAGTTCTGACAGCAAAGCCCACAAAGCTCGCTCTTGAACGACGACCTGCGTGTCGGTGCCGTCGCTACGATGCTCGTGACGTTCGTGATCGACACGAGCGCGTCTATGAACCAGAGCACGAGCTCGGGCATGACGCTGCTCGACTTTGCCAAGTCTGCAGTCGAGCGCTTCGTCAAGCGCGTGCGCGACCCGAGTCGCCGCTACCAGCACCACTTCATGCTCATTTCGTGCGGCAGCGACGACCACACGTCGCCGCCCGCGCGTCACGCCTCGACTCTCAGCAGTAGCAGCAGCAGCAGTAGCCACGGCACGACAGACAGCAGTAGCGCTGCGCCGTGGAACGGCCGTGTGCGCGTTGGCTGGGACCAGTCGACAAACAAAGACGCGTTCCTAAGCGAGCTCAAGAACCTGCGCGCGAACGACTTGAGCGACGTCGGCTCGGCGCTCAAGCAGGCGTTCGAGCTCATGAACCAGATCCGTCTGCAGTTCAACTGGGACAACTATGGTCTCGGCCGCACGCCGTGGAATACGAACGTCGCAGTGTGCATCTTGATCACAGACGCGACTGTGCTCTCGATGATGGACGGCATGGTGCAGGACGCGCTCACGATCGCGCCATCGAGTGCTGTCGGCGCAGACCTCACGCACGAGCCGTATCGGTGGGACCAGGTACGACACTTCGTCTTGTCTGTATGGCGCGCACTCCAGTGAGTCATTGCTCAGTCTCCGACTGCCTCTGCTGTCATGTAGCGACTGTTTACGATCGCGCTCAAGCTGTCGGCGACGCCAAGCGGCGTGAAGAGCCAGTCGAACGTCCCGACAGACCTCATGGCGCTAAGCGAAGCCACTGGCGGGATGCTCTACCTCCCGACGTCCAAGCCAGCGGTCGAGCAAAGGTGCGTCTGCCCATGTGCGGCACTCAGTCACAGCGACGCTTCGAGACTCACGTACGTATGAGCGTGCCGTATGTGCGAATGCCTGTGTAGCATTGACCAGATCATCCTCAAGCTCAAGACCGGCGCTGTGGTCAAGTTCCGGAGCGACGGCGTGTCCGACATGGACGGCTCGGACGCCGCGAGCACCACGTCGCGCAACATCATCAGTCCGATGCCGAGCGGCAAAGAGTACTGCTGGCCGATCGCGGAGGCGTTCTGGCTCGACCGCAACACGGTGTCGCTGCCGTCGCGCGACGCGCACCCAGTGCTCGTGTACCGCCGCACAGTCGAGACTGCGATCGAGGCGGCGACGAACCACATGCTGCTCGATACGCTCAAGTTCCCAGCAGACAACTACGTGCTGGAGACGTCGCTCTCACCGTCGCCGCCGCGCGGACAGCGCTGGCTCGTGTACATCCAAGGCAGCAAAGGCGATGGGCGGCTCGGTACGTTCGAAGCGCTTGTAGGCGTAGCAAACAAGTACAGCCGAGTGGTCACATGCTCACGCTCTCACTTGCTCTGGTATCAATACGCAGGCGACCCGATTGGGTTCTTGCGCGCTGCGCCGAGTGCCGGCTCGAGCGCGAGCGTCGTGCTTGTGCTGCTGCCGTACAACTTCCCAGCGCTCTTCTCGCTCCTCGTCGAAGCCGCGCGCGTGTTCCAAGCGAGCGGCCAGAGCATTGCGTCCGCGTCGGGGACGTGGATGTTCCAAGCCAAAGCCATGCCGTCGTCGTGGCGCGAGCTGTTCACGTCGTACTTGAGCGGCTGTCCGCTCTACTACTACGCGCCGCTCAAGAAAGTCCTGCGCAAGTACAACCTCCACGACATGGTGCCGGACGTGCAGGACTCGGGCCGGAGCTACCAGGTCCAGCGCGCGCATCGCCTGAGTCTCTCGCTCTCGCTCTATTGGACAGCAGCAGCGCACTCACACGCTGTATTTCTCTATCTCTCTGTGTGTCTGTAGATCTCCAACTACCTCAATCGCCTGCGCGAGCAGTCGATCCTCGAGAGCGAAGCGAACAACAAGCTGTACGCGCGACCAGCAGCCGCCGCAGCGAAAGCCGCTGGCGACGACTCGGCAGCAGATGCGAGCAGCAGCGCAGAGCTCTCGCTCGACGCTGTCGCATCGATGTCGCTCCAGGAGCTACTTGCGTCGCACCAGAAGAGCAAGCGGCAGTTCTTTGACCGACCGAGTCGCACCACACTGCAGCTCCCGCTCCCGCAAGTCCCAGCTGCGCCGCTTGATCGCAGCAGTGCGCTCTCAGTGCCGCCTTCTGCGTCAGTGTCGCTGCGCTTAGCGCCGAGCATCCGCGCTGCAGAGGAGGACGAGAAGCACCGCCAGCCAATCGACGTCATGAGCGACTACGAGTCGCGCTTGATCAAGAAAGAGGCGCTGCGGAACCCGCTCGGCGACCCTGAGCCAGACGAGGACACGCCAGCGGGCATTCGGCGCCGCCAGCTCTGCTTCAACCTCGGGAACCCGTACAAGAAGAACGCGACGAAGGTGCGTCCGACACCGCATCATCGAAGATCCTATGGCCGTCTTTGCTGTCGCTCACTGCGCGCGCTCTCTCTCTCTCTCTCGATGCAATGCCTCAATGTGTTGTGTCTCGGTAGCAACAAGTGAGCAACGTGTACCAAGGCGAAGCTGCAGACGAAGCAGCGACGCTCGGTCGCCAGTCGCCCAAGCGCCAGCGCACGCGCAAGCGGTCGTCGCAGCTCAAGCGAGAGCGCAAGCAAGCGAAGCGGTCGCACCGGCCGCCGAGCTCGCCGTCGTTTTCGTCGTCACCGGGCTCGCCGTCGCACTCGCCCAAGTCGGTCTCGAGCACCGGATCGCCCGTGACGTCGTCGCCCGGCATGAGCGAGAGCGGCGACTCGGTCATGTCGGTCTCGACTGCCGGCTCGAACTACTCGGTCAAGGCCGAGACGGCGCAGATGCTCGGCATTCCGCTCCACGACGGCGGCAACTTTGTCGACGCTGGTCGCGAGAAGAGCTTCGTGCGCTCGGTCTACGGCGTCCTGGTAGAGAACTGGGAGTCCTGGAGCACGATGCTCCGGCTCATCAAAGCCCGCGCGATCACACAGCAGGTGCGGGTCTTGGATGAATGTGTCTTGCTCGCATAGTGGCGATCCGATGGACTGACGGACTGTGGACGGACTGACGCATGCCTCAGGAGCAAGAGTTTGTGATGCACGCGCTCCGGTCAATGCGCGGCGGTGACGTCGTCGTGCGCACGTACATCCAGCAAGCGATCGCGCACGCGCAGCAGTTCAAGAAGACAGCGCTCGTGGCGCCCATGCAGCAGCTACTCGACGAGCTCGACAGTGTCAAGAGCGCGTCGTCAGCTCTAGTTGAAGAGATGCAGTGACCATCAAGAGTAAGAGCAAGAGTAAGAGACTTGATACTGAACGTTGGACGCGAACCACTCGATCATGAGCATTCGCTCGACGAAGACACGACCGAGTTCACGCGCAAGCTGACGGAGGAGGAGAAGAAGCTCTTCCTCGCCGGTCTTCGGGACTCGAGCGACTTTATCCAGTGGAAGGGCCGCCACGCCGAGGTCATCACGACTGCTGCGGTCGTCGAGCGGTCCTCGAAGCGACGAAAGTACTGAAGACGTCGAGCAATGCAGACAGACACACATGCATAGAGAACCGCCAGAAGATGCTTGTGCTTGGTGCTTCATGAGGAAGGACACGACGCTCTCAAGCACTCTTGTGCTTGTTGCGAGTACTTTCGATATCGGACTAAGTACGATTCACATTCAAGTCACTTGAACCCTTGCACCACCACGACAACAGCAACGACGACGACGCAAATGACCTCCTCGACACCGCAGACTGCGACGCTCGCTGCGCTCAATCGCGCTGCAGCAGCACCAAGCGCACACGACGCAGACTCTGCGCTGTTCAAGAGCTTGCTACACTGCTGCGGCTCGCGGCGCTGGGCCCATGACCTCTTGCAGCGCTTTCCGTTCGAAACGCTCGACGAGCTCTGCGCTGCGGCAGACGATGTCGAGACGCACCTCACACGCGAAGATTGGCTCGAAGCGTTTGCTGCGCATCCACGCGTGCGTCACGAGGCATACACTGTCATAGTGCGTTTGTTTGAGACTCTATTGAAGACTCACTTGCTTGTGTACGGTCATACTTGCGTGCGTAGATCGGGCGAGCAAAGCAACCGATCAAGGAGTGGGAAGCGCAGGAGCAGCAGGTGCGACTGCAGTAGATCTGTGACTCGCACTGCTTGAGTGAGCCATGCTCACACAACACGCCGTATGCACAGGCGACCAAACACGCAGCAGACGCTGTGCTCGACCGCCTCGAAGAGCTCAACAACGCGTACTTTGACACGTTTGGCTACATCTACATCGTCTGCGCCACGGGCAAGTCGGCCGACGAGATGCTCGCGATCCTCGAGTCGCGCGTCGGCAACAGTCCCGAGCGCGAGCTCTCGATCGCAGCCGCAGAGCAGAGCAAGATCACGAAGCTCCGTCTCGCCAAGTTGCTCGCCGAGTACGCTCTTCTCTAGTAGGCAAAGGCGCGCTCTCTCTCTGTCAGTCAAGCAGACTGAAGGAGCTTGCGCAATGAGAGAGAGCTCACCGTGTGACCCACTGCTCGCTCTCTCTATCTAACGCACGCTCTCCTATCACTTCTCTCTCTGTCGACTGCACGAACGACTCGCTCGTCTGTCGCGAAGACCTCCACAAGCGCTCGCTCGGCTCTGAGGTGCGACTGCGAGCGACTCTGACGTCATCCACCGCACATCCGTAGAGCCATCCATCGCATGACACACGCACGACTCAAGCACAAGAGACAACGCAGCCGTTCATTCGCGCCACTGCTTGTGCTTTGGATCGCTTCTCTCTCTCTCTCTTGTTCGCAGCAAAGCGCACATCAACGGCCAGCTCTACACGTACGCTCTCTGTATGTCTTTGCTCACGACACGCCACGAATCGGTCGCTAGTACCGCAGCGAGCAAAAGCACGCGACGCCGGCTTTGATCCAGTCCTCCTGGTCGCAGAAGAGCACTTGGGCGTTCGTCTCGGACACGAGCGAGTGGCGCCAGATCACGCGCTGGTGCGACGGGATCTCGATCCACATGACAAAGTTCGTCGAGTGGCCCGTGGTCGAGAGCGTGCCCGTGCGCGTGAGGATCTTGTAGACCGGGCAGCGGTAGATGCCACTGCGCGGCGGCTCGCGATGCGCCATCGGGTACAAGTGGATGACTGGCATCTTGGCAAAGAGCTCGCGCGGCAGTGGGTCGTCAAGTGCCTGGGTCTCTCTGTTCCAGCGCGCGCCTTCGAGGAAGAGGCCGTACGTGTAGCAGCCGTCGGTCGGGCGCGTGACGATGTCCTGGACGCTGTCGTGCGGGAGCATGAGGAACTGGAACGAGAGCGAGTCGATCGGGAGCTTGTAGCGCCGCGCGTGGTTCTGGATCGTGCCGGTCATGAAGCCCTGCGGGAAGAAGAAGCCGGAGATCCAGAACACCGCGGGGATGCCGCGGTCGATCCACGCTGCGATGAACGCGAGGCGCTCGAGCAGGTCTTTCACCCACGGCCCGAGCGGCTTGAGCGACGGGTATGCCTTGCTCTCCCACACGCTCGGGACCTTTTGGTCGTACAGCGCGTTGCCCATGGCCTCGAGCTCGGCCGACATGACGATGAGGCCCTTGAGCCCCTTCTGCACGAGCGCGAGCGTCGACGCCATGACGCCCAGGAGCTTGTTGAACCGCTCGACCTCTTGCGCGAGCACCGTGTGCATCGACTCGGTGTACGACACGGGGTACGCCGCTTGGACGTGCTCGAGGTCAAAGAGCGGCGGGAGCTTGGCTTCGATCGCCTTGGCTGCGTCTGCGATGGTCTCTTCGCGCGACTTGCCGGCGCCAGCGCTCACACGCGGCTGGAGCGACAGGATCACGTCCAAGACTTCGTACGTCTCGGCCTGCGCGCACGTGATGTCGGCGTTCTCGTGCATGCCAAAGACCTCGGGCGCCGGGTTGATCGGCAGCGCGTTGATGTACGCGACGTAGCTCTCATACGGCCGGTCGCGGTCGCACGTGAGCGAGTAATAGACGCCGCTCTTGGAGAACGCGTAGTCGGGCTCGAGGATCGCGGCCGTGAAGAACGTCATCAAGATCACGTCCGACGTGCGCATGTCCTTGTCGTCCGTGATGCGACCGCCGTAGTTGATCGTCGACGTCATGACCTGCAGCACGTCGAACGGCACGTGGTCGTACGTGTCGAGGAAGAGAGCGAGCTGCGCGACGCTGATGTCCAAGTCCGTCTCGTTGAACTGGTACGGGATGTTCCAGCCCAAGGCGCCGAAGCGCTTGCGCTCGCACACGATCGCGTGGTAGAAGCAGAGGCCGAAGAGGAGCTTCCGGAACACGTCGGGCTTGCGCGTCGCACTCAGCGCCTCGTCGCTCAGCTTGTAGTACGTGTTCTTGAGGTTCGCGCGCAGACCCTTTGGCGCCTCCTTGGTCATCTTCACGCCATCTTGGAGCACCGATGCAGGGAACGCCGGCGTCGGCATGCTCGTGAGCCACAGGCGAAAGTCTGGATGGAGCTTCGTCGGGTCGAGCTCTTCGCAGATGCGCTCGAGCTCCGTCATCCAGCTGAGCGCCAAGTGGCAGTTCTGCAGCAGCACCCACTCGCCTTTCGACGTCGCGCTCTCGATCATGCGCGCAGCGATCGCGCCTTGGCCCTGCCCGAGCGCAATCGACTTGAGCTTGCTGTCCATGCCGGTCGCGACTGCGAACGTGATCAAGTCCTTCGCCGGGTCCGAGCCCTGCGAGAGCACAAAGACGAGCGGCGTGACTGGCGTCGCGTCCTCAAACGTGTTGCTCAGGTCGAACGGCGGCGGCTCGATGAACTCCTTCCCGAGCTTGGCGCACACGAGGTTCTGCATCCCCTGCATCATCTTGTCCGGCCGCAGCACGCGGAGGATGCAGAGGCGCTGGAACGTATCGAGCGTCGTCTCCAAGACGCCCGGGATCGCCTGGTTCTGCGGCTCGGTCGAGTCAAAGATCGCGCGGAACGCATCGACGTGCGTCGCGAACTCGGTCGGGAGCAGCGCGAACGCTGGGAACGTCGCGAGGCTGCAGATCTCGTTCCAGGCGTAGGCTTCGAGCCACGGCGTTGCGGGGTTCTCGGCTTGCACTGGCGCGCCGTCGCCCATGCCAGAGATGAGGAAGCGCCACTCGCCCGGGTCGACTTCGTCGTTCCCTTGCATGATCTTGATCGTGAGCAGGAACGAGAAGAGGAGCTTGTGCTTCTCAAAGAGCGACCGACAGACGTTCTTGTAGACCGAGTACGTGAAGTAGTCGTTCAGGCTCTTCAGGCGCTGCTCGAGCGTCGACGCGAGCTTTGCAGACTGGATGCTCCGGACAAAGAGCCCCGTGAACCACGTGAGCGAGTACTGGTACATCGGATCCACGAGCGAGAGGTCTGCGATGCAGAAGAACAGGAGCGCGGCGCGGTACGCCACGGGGCGGTACCCGTCGCTCCGAGCGTCAATCTCTTTCTCGGTCTCTTCGGCCTCTTTCATCTTGGCCATGACGACTGCTGACGTCTGCTTTGCGCTCGCGAGCGTCTCGATCAAGTTGGTGTCATCGAGGATGTTGCCCTCCGAGTGCGAGAGGAGGTAGAGGATCTGGTTCTCGATCTCGTACAGTTGCCGCTTCCCCTCGGCGTTCGAGAGCATGAGCTCCGTCTTCTTCGCCGCCAAGTCGGGCATCTCCTTGAGCACGACGACGCCGAGGAGCTGCTCCTCCAAGCCCTTCATCGTGATCGTGAAGTTGAGCAGACTCACTTTCACGCACACCTCTGGCGCGTAGTGCGGGTTCGCGAGCTTCGTCGTCATGTAGAACCGGAAGCTCTCGTTGTACGGGATGATGTTCTCGCCGAGGCGGATCATGTCCTGCCCGCCCTGTTTGAACTTTTGCTGCAGGAGCACGGGCTCGAGCGCCGCGTCGAGCTCTTCGCCGACGTTCTCGAGCAGGACCCACTTGCCAAAGCGAATGCCGTTCTCGAGCGACCGGAGGAAGTTCCGGTCCGACTGCTTCACGACGTCCATGCCGTTGTCACACAGCTGCTTGTCCTTGCCGAGGTTCTTGATGAACCGATTCGCTTGACCTTGCGGATCAATGAGCAGCGGCCACCGCCGCGCGCGCGAGATAATGATGCCGTTCTGCGTCGAGACCGTGTCGGTCGGGAGTCCGGCGATCTGCCACGCGCGGAGCTTCACGGGGTCCTGAAGCGTCCGGACGATGTCGCACCCAGGCGAGTGCGGCACTGCAAACTGCACGAGCGCTTCGTGCCACGACGCCACGAGCGACTCGCGAAACTCGGCCGTGAATGCTCCCAAGTAGCTGATCGTACCGGCCGAGACGAGGACGTCACCGGTGAGGTTCGCGTAGTCGACTTCGAGCTGCGCGACCGTGTCTTTCCACCGCGCTTCTTCGCCGCCAAGGCCGCCGATGAGCTTCTCGGCGTTCTGGAGCTGCACTTGGCACTGAACCACTTTTGCTGCGAGCTCCTCTTTCTTTGCGATCGCGCCTTGGTACGACCGCTCGAGCTCTGCGAGTCGGTCGCTCACTTGCTGCAAGTTGTCCTGTGCGCTCTTGAGCACTGCGAGCGTCACGTCGAGCTCTTGCTGCGCCTCGGCGAGCGCCTTCTTCTTGGGCTCGACTGCTTTCGCAACAAAGTGGTACGTGTACATCGCGCCGGCCCACATGCAGATCGCCGTGCACGCCTTCGACGACTTCTCGATCTGCTCTGGCGTGAAGTTCGGGTCCTCCATGTACGGCGCGACCTTGGTGATGATCGCGTCGGGGATGTTGTCCTTGTCAAAGAGCAGGAGGCTCTCCATGAACTTGTTCGCGTTCGAGAGCACGACCTTCTGCGCCACTTCCCAGTAGTCGTTGATCTTCTTCCCCGGTCGATCCGGGTCCGGCTTGCTCACGGGCTTGTGCCCAAAGAGGATGCACACGACCTCCATCGTGAGCTTGACGCCCGACGGCGGCGTCTTGAGCGCCTTCACTTCGTCAATGTCGGCTTTCTTGAGCTTGTTGAGGCACTCGAGCGCCGCGTCGAGCGCTGGGAGTGCTGCATCCAAGTCGCGCTGCGCCGACGACGCGATCTCTTTCGTCGCGTTTGCTTTCTCGTTCGCCGCCGCCTCCTCTTTCTCGACCGTCGCCTTGGTCACGTCCGCCTCGGCGCTGTCCTTGGCGATCTGCACCATCATCTGCTCAACTTCGATCTGCGTCGCGGCGAGCACGGGCTGGAGCTCCACGAGCTCTGTCTGCATCGTCGCGACGAGGACTTTTGTGTCCTTGAGCTTGTCGACGCCGTTCTGGAGACGCGACTTCATCGTGTTCACCTCCTCGCGCTTCGACACGAGCACGGCTTTGAACGTCGAGAGGAGCTCGAGGTAGCTCGTCGGTGTGACGTAGAAGTACCGCCGGAGCGTGTCGTAGAACCGCTTCGACGTCGTCTCGACGCTCTGGTGCACGATCTTGAACGACTCGACGAGCGCCGAGAGGCGGTCGCCGAGGTTGAGGTTCCCGCTACTGAGGATCGCCGTCGCGACCGAGTTGAGCGCCTCGGCTGGCCACTCGCTGAACCAGTCGATCGTCGAGCAGTTGACGAGTGACGGGAACATCCGGAGGCGGTCGCGAAAGAGCGCGCCGATGGGACTCATGCAGATGACCAAGTGGATGTTACGGCGCACGCGCATGATGTACTGCTGGAAGATGTTGGTCTTGGTCGGCGGGATCTGCTTCTTCTGGCAGTCGATGCGGCAGGACGTGATGATCTGGTCCATGTCCTCTGGGCCGTACAGGTTCGGGACGTTCCCGGCGTTGAGGACGCCGTTGAGGTCTTCGAGCATCGTCTCGTTCACGACCTGGACGTCCGAGAAGAGGAAGACCACGGGCGTGTCCTTCACGCCAGCGAGGAGCAAGCACTTCTTGACGTCGTCGCGCCACTCGACCATGCCGTAGCCCTTGACGATCTCGACTTGGAAGCACTTGTACCCAGCCATGTACGTCGCGAGCTTCGTGAGACTCTGGCGGCCACTCCCACCGACGCCGAGCAAGAGCGCGTTGCCCATGGGCTGTCGGATGATGCGTGCAATGCGCGAGACGTGCTCGACTGCGTCCATGAAGAGCACGAGCGCCATCGGCGTCTTGCTCTCGGCGTTGTAGTCGAGCAAGTAGTCTTCGATGATCCCGAGGACCTTGTCGACTTCGACGACCTCTTCGTAGATCTTTGGGTCAGCGCCAGGGACGAGGAAGTCGCCGTAGAGCAGGTACTCGGTCTTGACGATGTTCGAGTAGTCCTTGCCAAAGCACTCGGCCACGGTCGTGCGCATGAGCTGGAGGAACCAGTCGTGGTCCTGGTGCGAGATCATACGGTCTTCAAACACGCGCTTGCACTCGTGGACCCAGAGACGGATCAAGCCGTCGGGCTCCGTGATGCGGCGACTGTCGCCCATGAGCACGCCTTGAAAGACCTTTGCGAGGTCTCGGAGGTTGAACGTGTAGTGCGACTTGGCGGGCGTCGGCAAGAGCTCGGTGCAGATCGTCGCGTACACTTTGATCGACGCCTGGACGACGCTCTCGGTCAGGCGCGCGACGTCGGACGCAAACGTCGAGAGGAAGTTGCCGAGGATCGTGCTGAAGATCATCTCCTTGCTGTCGTCGCCGAGCTCTGCGTACCCGATGACGTTGAAGTGGCGCACAATGCGCGGCGTGATCGGGTTCCGACCGCCGCCCGGGGGTCCCATCGACGCGACAAAGAGGATGTCAATGATCGTCCGGAAGACGAGGAGCTTGCGGTCGTACCATCCGCCTTGGTCGAACCACTGCCGCATGAGCTCAAGTGGCGGCTGCGCAAAGTACTTCTCGCGCTTTGGCATGTTGAGGTCGTCGACGTAGATGATGTACTTCTTGCCTGCCGGCGGACCGTACACGCCCTTTCGGCGCTTCTCCATCTTGGCGTCGAGCAAGTCCTGCGTCTGGTTTGCAGACGTCTGCGCCGAGAACGAGATCGGGATCGGAATGATCACGTCCGCAGGGAGCGACATGAGGTACCGCGTGATGTTGACCGTCTTGCCCGTGCCCGTGCCGCCGACCATGAGCACGTGCTTGTTCGTCTTCATGAGCGCGTCGAGGAGGAACGTGTTGCGCACCGAGTCGGCCGTCGGGACGACAATGTCAGCGAACGACGTGTTCGGCGGGATCTTGTACGGCGCGATCGTGTCCATCCACGGGACCCACTTGTGGTCCTTGAGCGAGTAGCAGTAGTCGTACACGAGCCCCACTGGCGGCACCATCGGGTGGCAGTTGTTCGCGAGCATCTCGGCGCGCAGGAAGCTGTCAAACTTGATCCGCCCGGCGTCGTTCGTCGTTGCGCCAACCGACCACACGAGCGAAAAGATGAAGAGTGGCTCGATGTCGGTCTTGAACTGCGGACTCGGCGTCTGCGGCGCGTCGCTCGAGGTCCCGTCCGTCTTTTCGCGATACGCGTCGAGCGAGCAGTCCAAGATGCTCATGAGACTCTGCGCGAGGTTGTTGTCCATCGTTGGGACGAGTTCGCTCATGTACGACCGCATGAACGCCACAGCTGCGTACAAGTAGACGTCAAAGAGCCGCAGAAAGACGTGGCCGAACGGCGCGATCGACGGTGGCAGCACTTCGAGCCACGAGTCCACGAGCGGCGCAAGACCGAGCGTGCTTGGCTCCATGTAGACCATGCCAGTGCGACTCACAGTCGCTGGCGACGCCACAGAGAGGTCCTCGACCTCAAACATCATCGTCATCTGGTTGGACATCTGGAGCATCTCGCCGCTGTTGAGGCAGAGCTTCTTGTTGTCGTCCAAGACGGTGTTCATGTTCTCGATCCAGATCGCGTCGACCGGTCCGTCAAAGATGACCCACTTCCGATCTGGCTTGGTGTCGCTTGCAGCCGCGCGATAGAGCGTCGAGAGGATCCCGTCTTGCCACTCGTGCGTGTTTGGGTCGAACTCGCCGTAGAGCTGACCCATCGTGATTGACTTGGGGTTGAGCTGGTACTGAATCACGCGCTCGAACGCAAAGCCGACTTCGTTGCGCTGCTTGAGCTCCGTGAGCGCGTCGGCGAGGACGCGAATGTTGCACGACTTGCCGCCACCGGTGGCGCCGACGACCATGAGACCGTGGCGCACGACGATCGTCTCGTACAGTTGGATGCACTTGGTGAGGAAGTATGGCACGGGCTGGAGGTGGTGCTTGTGCGTCTTGAGCTTGATGACGCTAATGAGCGCGCCGAGGTCGAGGTTCGGACGGCTCTTGCCTGGAAAGAGGTCGCTGATGATGCCGTTGAAGAGCGGGATGTCGTGTGCGAGGAACTTGGGCAAGTTCACGTCCTGGAGCGCACGCAGGAGCAGGACGTCTTCGTCCATGTCTGGGTCGTCGCGCTTGAGGTTCCCGGCTGCTGTGATCACCGTCTTGACTGCGCGCATGCCGTAGTCGTAATGGAACTGCGACGAGAGCTGCTCAGAGCAGAGCTTGAACGTCGTGACCATCTTTGCACCGAGCGCACGCGCGTCTGCAAAGCCGTAGGCAAAGAACATGATCTCGCCGATGAGCGCGTAGTCGGGGACCATCATCGCAACTGGTCGGAAGAGCGCTGCGAGCGAGTCGGGGAGCTCACTGCGGCCAGCGTAGCCTGGGTTCATCGTGATGAAGACGCCAAACTGGTCGCTCAAGCGGATGTCCGAGCCTTCAAAGACAATGCGCGTGTCGCCGCGACGGATCCCGAGCTGGAGCGTCACGACCTGCTAGCCCACGACCGAGAGCACTTCGATGTCGATGCGATTGAACTCGTCAAAGCACGCCCAGGCGCCACACGACGCAAGCCCTTTGAAGAACTTGCCCATGGCGATGTAGTCGAGACCGTCGGAGCAGTTGAACACGACGCATTGCTTCGCGAGCGCTTTCGCCAAGTCTTTGGTCGTCTCGGTCTTGCCGGTGCCAGCAGGACCCGCAGGCGCGCCGCCAAGGATCATCTGGAGCGCACCCATGAGCGTCAAGTAGCACTTGTCCGTCAAGGGTGTGATCACGAGTCGGAACGAGTTCCCGAGGTACTCGTAGCCGTACGGACGGCGCGACGTCACGGCTTGGACCCACAGGTCGTTGTCCCAGTAGTACTTGAGCTGCGAGCTCCAGAGGAAGTCGCCTTTCGACTCGACGTTCTGCGCCACGAGCTTGCGCGTGACGTCGCGCGCGTGGACGTCAATGACCGTGAGCGCGCCGCACGTGATGCGCGCCATCTTGTCCAAGTTGCCGCGCACGAGCGTGACCATGTCTGCGAGCTGTCCGAGCTGACGCGCGAGCATCTTGGCCACGCCGTCTTTGCCTTCCGTATCCATCGCGTCCTCCATCTCGCGCGTCCAGTGCATCTGACTCCCGTTGAGCACGCACATGCCGGGCCACTTCTGGATCCAGAGCGTGCGGTCGATCTTCGTGTAGTCGACGATCGCGCGCTCCATCGCGTCGCGGATCGACCGCTTCATCATGTTCTCGACCTCCATCATCCAGTGCTCGACGTTCTTGTTCTTCGGGTCGACCGGCGCAACGAACGCAACGGACTCGCCCTCGGCCGAGATCATCGCACTGATGGTCAAGTCGTCCTCGAACGTGACGTGCACGATGCCTTCAAAGCACTTCTTCAAGTGCGGCTGCACGAGCTTCACGTCCTTGGACTCGGACAGGATCGACAGGAGCTCGTCGTTCGAGAGGAAGTAGAAGCGCGCAAAGGACGACCGCTTGACTTCGAGGTAGTCGCTCAAGCCCTTCTGCACGAGCTCGAGGAAGTAGTTGGACTCGCGGAACTTCTCCAGGAGCTTTGGGTTCTTGCAAAAGTCCACGGCCTTGGGCTTGGCTTTCGCAGACGCGAGCGTCTGGCGCCAGTTCTTGTCAACCGACGCGAACCGTTTGCCTTCTGCTGGGAGCTGCTTGTTGATGTCCGGCGACTCGAAGATCGGCTGCAAGTAGAGCCAATTGCGCTGCACGGCGAGCCACTCTTCGAGGACCTCGGACACGAGCTGGAGCGTCGCGTTCCAGTCCGTGATCTCGTCCTCAAACGGTCCTTTGAACGACGAGAACATCATCGCTTGCGTCATTGTCACGTGCTCGTCGAGCACGACTTGGATCTCGTCGACGCCCTTGATCACGTACGTCCCCGTCTCGCGGTACGCGAGGATCTGCAAGTCGATCTTGTCCCACGCGCCTTTCATCGCGCTCAGCGCTTGCTCGACTTGGTACTCCTTCCCAGCGGCTTCGGCGATCTTGACAATGTCGTCGATGCGGTCGAGGAGGTTGAGCTGAAAGATGTTGGTGAGCGTGAAGCTCTCGTCGATCTCGAGCTCAAAGCCAATGTTCTTGCTCAGCTCGGCCCAGTGGCGCGACCGCATGCCTGGGTTCCGCAGCGCCACGATGAGCGGCACGTACGGCTTGAAGACCAGGATCTGCTCTTTCACAGTCTCGGCGATCTTCGTGCACGCGTCGTTGCCGTTGTTGCTAAAGAACTTGAACGCCTTCTGGATCGCCGTGCTGTACGTCTCGACGAGCTTCTCGACATCCTCAGCGTTAATGTCGGTGAACGAGCCTTGGATCCAGCTCTTGCGGCTCTGGATCCAGTTGTACGACGTCGCCCAGAGCTGGTTGTACGGCTCAAAGTTCTTCTTCGCAAGCGCGAGTGCGTCGTACGACGTCACCTCTTTGCCAAAGAGCGTCTCGCGGCTGTTGAACAGCATCGCGTCGGTCTGCGCTTGCTCGAGCTTCTTCTGGACCGTGAGCGCGTGGTGCGCAACGTCGTCGACGAACGCGAGGTTGTCGTAGCGCGCAAAGCTCTCGATCTCGTCCAAGAGCGTCGCGAGCGTCTTCTCAAAGCGCTCTTGCTCCGACTCCATCTGCTTGGCGAACTTGCCTTTGCGCTCGTCGAGCGCCCACTTGAACCGCGCACTCTGCGCCGTGATCTTTGTTGGCCAGCCCTGGACGTTCCACGTCACGCGCAAGTGCTCGTCGCTCACGTAGTGGTGGAACGCGTCAATGAGGCCGTTGTCGCGCATGAGCTGCGTGATCTCGTCCTGCAGCGGCTGTAAGAGCGCAGGGATGCCAGCGATGTACTCCTGCAGCGCAGTGAGGCTCTCAATGTCTTTGGGCGTCGCTGCGAGGTTCGTGTTGATCTCGTCAAACTTGGCCATGAGCCGCGTCGCGACTTGGAAGCAGTAGGCCACTTGCGCGTCCAAGAGCCGCGTGAAGCTGTCGTGGTGCTTCTTTGCGAGCGTGAAGCGGATGTTCGTGAGGTCGACGAGGAAGAGTCCGAGGTTCACTGGCCGCGACGGGATCGTTGCGAGGATCGCCGCTTCTTCATCGCGGTGGTGCTGCAGCAAGCGCCGGAGCTCGTTCAGCTCCACTGGTGGCACGAGTGGCGGGACGTCTTTGTCGTCGCTCCCATCGTCACGCGGTGTCGTCGACGATGCAGGCGGCTGCTCGCGGATGATCGTCGCCAAGTACGCGTCGACGTTCAGGTTCAAGAGCGGCAAGTACCGCTCAAACTGCGCGAGGTACGCATGCAGTGGCGCAGTTGCACGCGTGACGACGTCGCTCACGCGCGTCTTGAGCGCTGTGACCATGTCGGCGCTCGTGTCGAGGCACGCGATGCAGTCCTGGTTCGGCCAAAAGATGCGGTCCATCACGAGACGCTCGACGAGCTCGAGCGACCGCAAGCGCTGGAGCGCGACGTCAAACTGCGACACGAGCGCGTCGTGAAAGTCCGACGGTGACGTCGCGTACTCAAAGCAGTAGCCTTCGTCCAGCGCGAGCGGTTCGAGTGGACACGACGCGTGGCGGTCCTGTGCATTCGCGAGGCACCACTCGCGGATCTCTGTTGCTCGTGCGTCGACGAGGTCCTGGTTCAGCGCCTTCTTGTCTATTGAGATCACGAGCTCGAGGCGGAACATCGGCTGGTGCGTCGGGACATAGAGCGTCGGTGCGTTTGACGCGCCGTCCGCCGGCGCCTCGAGATTCGACTGTGTGGATGCGAGCAGTGGCGCAACGCGCACGTCGCTCGGGCTCTGGACGTCGACACTGTAGCCGGCCATGGCTTCAATGAGACTGCTGTAGCCAGTGAAGTTGTCGTGTAAGAGGTCCCGCAGCGTGTCTTCGACCATGTAGTTCACGCGCTGGAGCAAGCGCCGCAGCGGCGTCTCGATGTACCGCAACCGATTCGACTCGTTGACGTTGTACAGCGCGTGCTGCGCGTGGCTGACGTGGTGTTGAATGCGCTTCGCTGCGAGACGCGTCCAGCTGTCGCGCATGGTCCGCAGCGCTGCGTGGCTCATCTGCGCATGCAGCGCACTGAACTCGCCGAGCGTGATGCTCTTGGGCGTCGCGCGGACGTCGCCAAAGCTGATCTCGCTCGGCTGCTGGTCAAGCAAGAACCGCTGCGAGGCGACGGCGACGCAGCTCTTGCGCACGTCGAGCAGCGCGCTCACAGCGAACGCCAAGTTGACAGCTTCGTCGCGTGCGATGCTCACAAACCGGTGGTTGTAGTCGTACGCCGCGATCGGCACGACGCCACACTGCGGTGCTGGCGGCGGCACAGACTCGCGCGGGAGGCGCAAGTCGGGGATGTCGATCTCCAAGTCGCGCACGTTCGTGTCAAAGATGAGCTTGTTCATCGTGTGCATGTACGCGCTGTTGACTTCGTCCAGGAGCGCGGACGTCCCAGTGTTCGACGGCACGCTCGACGTGAGCGTCAGACTCAGGATGTTCTGGATCGAGGCGGCGTCGAGCTGGTTGTCGACGCTCAGCGGCATGCTCTCGACGTACAGTGACGCTCGTAGGAGCGCTTCAGCCTGTGCGCGGCGCTCGAGCGCGAGCAAGAGCTGTGCTGCGAACACGTCGCGGTCGTCGCTCTCGAAGCAGATCAAGCTGCGATGGACAGTCGGCGAGCCCACGCGCTTGCCGGCAGACCACGACACGACGTACCGGTCGAGACGCGCTTCGAATGCGATCACCATGCAGCGCGACCAATTGCCCGCGACGCCAGTCGTTTCGTCGAGCGGCAGTGCGACGGCTTTGATCGGACCGCGCATGAGCCACGTGCGCGGTGCGTCCTGGCGCTCGTGGTCGTCGACGTCAAGAAAGCACCAGAGCGGGAGGAAGCTCTCGCTCACGTACGCGTTGTTGCTGCCAGTGGGCATGCCGTCGTCACTAACGAGGCTTGTTGCGACGCCAGGGAAGCCCACGCGCTCGCGCGGCACGCGGCTCTCGAGCCATGCTGCGAGACTAACAGGCGCAGCAGTGCTGGTGGCGCTACTGCTTGCTTGCTTTGACGGACTCGATGACCCAGTTGTGTCTGTAGCATGCGTCAGTGACGACTGTTTCTTGGCGCTCGATCGCACGTGTGCGACCTTGTCGCCTCGAATGTGCGCACTTGACGCTGCTGCTGCTGTTACTGAGCTCGATGAACCTGGGAGATGGAGCGCATAGGAGCTTCCACGCTGCGCCTTTGCGTCACTGCTTGTTGATGCGCCGCTCTGGTTGTACTTGTCGAGTTCGCGGAGCACGACGCTCAGCGACGCTGCGTTCGAGCTTGTCTGAGGCGTGAGAACGGACACAGACGCGGTCAGCGCATAGAAGCACATGATCTGCATAGAGCAACAGCACGCCACACGCCACGTACGCTCTTCGACCCGCGCTTGCTCATACGAGAGGATCAACCCGCGAGCTTGAACACGCACGCGCAGCAGGCGACGAGCGACCTTCGTTGTCAGGACGTACAAGTAGTGCATGCGTCGCTTCGCCAACCTTTCTCAACGTCTAAGCTATGTGAGAGGTTTGATGATGTGGCTTACATACAATATGCATACCCGAGATCACAGAATGCATACCAAAGGCCAAAACAGCAAGCTCTTGAACAGCGCAGAGTCTGCGTCGTGTGCGCTTGGTGCTGCTGCAGCGCGATTGAGCGCAGCGAGCGTCGCAGTCTGCGGTGTCGAGGAGGTCATTTGCGTCGTCGTCGTTGCTGTTGTCGTGGTGGTGCAAGGGTTCAAGTGACTTGAATGTGAATCGTACTTAGTCCGATATCGAAAGTACTCGCAACAAGCACAAGAGTGCTTGAGAGCGTCGTGTCCTTCCTCATGAAGCACCAAGCACAAGCATCTTCTGGCGGTTCTCTATGCATGTGTGTCTGTCTGCATTGCTCGACGTCTTCAGTACTTTCGTCGCTTCGAGGACCGCTCGACGACCGCAGCAGTCGTGATGACCTCGGCGTGGCGGCCCTTCCACTGGATAAAGTCGCTCGAGTCCCGAAGACCGGCGAGGAAGAGCTTCTTCTCCTCCTCCGTCAGCTTGCGCGTGAACTCGGTCGTGTCTTCGTCGAGCGAGTTCATCGAGTTGTTGAGAATGTCGCGGTACCGCTCGCCGCCAAACGACAGTCGCAGGATCTCTTCGATCTCTTTCGCACTCTCGTCGTCCACGAGCGGCGCGACGTGCTTCGCGACTTCGTAAAAGTACGCCGTGAAGTCGCGCAAGTTGATCGACGACGGACCGGCTTTGAGCATGCGCCGAAAGCGCTTTGTGAGGTAGTGCGGGACTTCGAGCGCAACGTCGCCGCGCGTAGTGAGCGGCTCCGCGAGCCACATCGGCAGCTCGACGACTGCGCCGCTCTTGAGGTCGTCGCCGACGCAGCTCGGGTCCAAGTACGCGCAGTCGATCGCGTCTGTTGCAAACGTGCACTTGAGGCGCTCGTCGCCCGCGAGGATGTCGTTCACGTCAAAGTACCCGCCGCTCATGCTCGTACTCGTTGCTCGTTGCTCTTCCTCGTTGCTGCTTGTTGTCTGAATGTCTGTGAAGACAGTGAAACACGATAGTGATAAAACAGAGAGCAATCTTTTGTTTTATCACTATTGTACTGTACTGTTTGAACTCGTAACGGTTGCTTCACATGGACACACATGACAAGCATCAGCATGCTCATGGCGTTCGTGCTACGTCTGTCGTCAGACGCATCAAGAGAGCACGAGCACAGAGCAACGACGTGAAGAATAAATACATGGACTTGACGCTCGGCGCCTGCAGCTGCCTACTCTCTCGCGCTCGCTCGGGGTTAGACGTGAGCACTAGACCACGATCGAGAATGCGTGGAGCCATGGCTTGAGCTGCTGGAGCTGGTCGAGCGTGAGCGACAACTCGCGAATGAGCACCGAGAAGCCACTGAAGACGCGATCGAGCACGTCGATGAGCGTGAGCGACCCGACCGACGCGTTGCTCGCGAGCACGTGCTGCGGGTTGCACGCGATCGCCAGCAGCCCGAGCAAGAGCAGCACTGCGAGCACAAAGCCCGGTGGATCGGTCACAGACGCGACGCACACGTACGCAAACGACGAGAGCGCGCGGAACGAATACCGCGGACGCGTCGCATCCGATCGCTGTCCGCTGCCTCCATCGCGCTGCGAGGCGCTTGCGACGACGCGCGCAGCCGAGAGCTGCTTCTCGACCGTCGCGGCGCACTCGGTCTCGATCGGATACAGCTTCGTGATCACGTCTTTCAAGAGCAAGTTCACTTGGAGCTCGTTCACGTTCGAGATGCCGGCTTCGTGGCGACAGAGCGGACACAAGTGCGCGCACTGAGTCTCCTCGACCTCCGCCGCTGTGTCTGTCCATCCTGGCGGGAGCTGGACGTGCTGCGCCGGGCGCTGCGATCGGCGGTCGTCCGACACAGATGCATCGTAGCGCCATGCTGCCAAGATGCACCCGCGATCAAAGTTGTGGCTGCGTGTGCGAGGAGCAGCAGAGCGTGAGTGAGCGCTGCTAGAGCGTGCAAGTCAGGCTCACTGCTGTCAAGCACACGAGTGGACGTACCCGCATGGCAGCGTGACCGGGAAGCACAAGATGTCAAAGCAGATCGAGCACAAAAGATCATCTCGCTTGACGCAGCAGAGCGGCGCTGCGCTTGGCGCTCGCTTGCTGTCGAGCTGCGCATGAGTCGGAGCGCCGCAGCGCGAGCGACCGACAGCTGCCGCGTTTTTCTTGACGGGACTGCGTGTTGGCGGAACCATGCGCGCTGCAAGCGCTGATGTCGACAGCGACCGCGCGATCAACGGCGGTGGTGGTGGTGATATCGATAAGCGATCGGTGTCTGGAGTGTTCTCTGCCATGGCCGCTGTCTGTTCGTTCTTCGATCGATTGAGATTGATCGAGCTCGAGTGGGTGTTTATTGTCGAGATAGCGCGCAGACGGAAGGAGTCAAAGTGATCGAGGTTGCGCGTCGAGGAGTGTGCGATGGCGTCGTTGTCGTCGCGATGCTCTCGAGCTTTGCTCGCGCTGCTTGTCACTGCGCAGTCGTTACCTGGACCTCTTTGCGCGCGTGGCTGTTGCTGCTTCGTGTGAGTGTGAAGCGGAGGTTGCAATCTGATGCAAGTCACACTTTGAAGTGAGTGAGATTGCAGATAGTGATAAAAGCAAGGGGGGTGTTATGTAAAGAGGGTTTCGTACGTTGAGAGGGAAAAAGGCCTGTCATTCAGTACGAAAAGCGAATAAAAGGAGTCAAGCATACAAATGCAAGTCACACAGTGAATATTCAAGTCAAAAGGATCCTGTATTAAAAGCACTATAGAGGCGCTGTATTCAAGCGAAGTACAGTACTGTTTGACAAATTGCGGCTAGGGTTGAACTGGCACGATCTGATTGGTCAACTTCGTGTGGCGAGTCAAAATTTTTAGGGTGCATATTTTCAGGTTTTACAATAAGGTGGACATCTATGATACACAGTTTCAATACAATTGTGTCTGCGACATGAACATCGATTAAGAACAACGTTGTCTTTGTATGTGATGCCTTACGCCAAAACGATAGATAAATCTGGCGACCTAAAGTGCCTCCTTTGTTTTGAATATATAATGTATGGCCCACTTATTCTACGCGAGTGTTGGTCAGAGAACATTGCGAGAGAACATCTTTAACGTTATCGTTCACGCCCATTCACGCCCACTTTGACAGTACCTCAAATCACTTGATTAGGCTATACCACGTGAGAATCGCATGAACGTGAATGGCAGTAAGCGAAGGTCAGCGAGTTGCCCTGCAACCAGCGAGGAGCAGCAGCACTTCAACGGCGCGTGCTCACATCCGATCTTGCTGCGAACGCCACAAGCCAAGCCACCTTCCTCTTCGCCGCCGCCTCCACTCGAGACGCTCGAGACGCCTCGCACACACACACGATGCGCATCTTCCACACGATCACGGTCGCTGCGCTCGCGCTCTGCAGCGCGGCGTCGCTCTCGCACGCCAAGTCGCCGCGCGAGTACGAGCACGACTTTGAGAACTGGCTCACGAGCCACCGCGTGACGCTCACGGATGCGCTTGAGTACGCGCGTCGACTCGAGAACTACATCGCGAACGACCTCTTCATCCTCATGCACAACAAGCAGTTTGCGCACACGGGCGTCGAGCTCGCGCACAACCAGTACTCGCACCTGTCGCACGCCGAGTTCAAAGCGCGCATGACGGGCTTGGCAATGTCGCGCGAGGACATCGCTGCTCGCTTGGCGAAACGTCAGGACAATGTCTTGCGCGACGTCAAAGTGCCAGACGAGGTCGACTGGGTGAAGAAAGGCGGCGTGACGCCGGTGAAGAACCAGGGCCAGTGCGGATCGTGCTGGGCGTTCTCGACGACGGGTGCAGTCGAAGGTGCTGCGTTTGTGACGGACGGCAAGCTCCCGAACCTGTCGGAGCAAGAGCTCGTGGATTGCGACAACAACGGTGACATGGGCTGCAATGGCGGCTTGATGGACCACGCGTTTGAGTGGATCGAGGACAACGGCGGGATCTGCTCGGGCGAGGAGTACGAGTACCACGCGCAGGAGTCGACGTGCCGCCAGTGCAAGTCGATTGTCAAAGTCACGGGCTTCCACGATGTGAACCCAAACGACGAGCACGCGCTCCAAGTCGCTGTCGCGCAGCAGCCAGTGTCAGTTGCGATTGAAGCTGACGAGCGGTCGTTCCAGTTCTACAAGTCGGGCGTGTTCAACCTCACGTGCGGCACGCAGCTCGACCACGGCGTCCTCGCAGTTGGCTACGGCGAAGAGAACGGGCAGAAGTACTGGAAAGTGAAGAACTCGTGGGGTGCGTCGTGGGGCGAGCAAGGCTACATCCGTCTTGCGCGCGGCATGAACGGCCACGCTGGCCAGTGCGGCATCGCGATGGCGCCGAGCTACCCGTTTGCGACCTGGATCAAGAAGGACGACGACGTGGTGAAGCAAAAGGCAGTCAAGTCGTCGGTGCGCACGTCGTCGTCAGCGAAGATCACGCAGTGCGGCGACAAGGACAAGGCGCTGATTGCGTTTGACGACCTCGAAGTGACGCAGCACCCGAAGCGCGGCAAGCCGATCGTGTTCTCGGGCCGCGGCAACTCGAAGGCGCCGTTCGAGAGCGCGAACTTCAAGCTCCTCGTGAAGCTCGGCGGCCAGCAAGTGTTTGGCCACAGCGGGAAGCTCTGCGGCGAGACGCACGTGCCACTGCCGCTCGGTCTCGGCCACATCGATGTGCACGGCTTTGTGTGCCCAGTGACGCAGGGCAAGGAGTCGGACCTGAAGGTCGATGTCAACTTGCCGATGATCGCGCCGTCTGGCAACTACGAGATCCAGTTCCTAAGCGGCAGCTCGGACGCTGTCGACTCGGTCTTTTGCGTCAACGTCGCGCTCGAGCTCGAGAACGACCAAGATGCCAAGCACGCGCGCGTGTACGAGCTCTTCGCAGACATGTAGACGCTGTGAGGCTGCCCGTTCGTTCTCTATCGCTCTCTATCTTCGTGCGTATCCCAAGTCTATCAGCGACCGCGCGTCGAATCCAATGAACCTCCACTTTGCATCCTTACTATCACTGTGTCATGTGCGGATCGTCAGCAACAAGAGCGAGCGCATGGCTTTCATGATCAAACACAACGTCCTAGGCAGTACTCACACGAAGACCGACTGCACAAAGCGCTGCAACATGCGAGGCCAGACAAGTCACGGTTGTCCATCATAGCGCTACATCAAGCGCCTTGCAGCGCACCGCCGTCGACATGCGCCAGTTGGTCTTTCGCTTTTCAGTCAATTTGAAACCCACCACCAAGAGCTCAAGCGCGCATGAAGACGCCGGCCATGGAGATCAGCTGCCTCATCTTGGACGACGGGCGCGTCGTGACGGTGCGAGTGACGCCGAAGACGCTCGTTGCGGAGCTAAGAGACAAGATCATGAGAGCGCTCTGACTGCACGGTGACGGCAGCGCGCTCGACCTCTACAAGCCGAAAGCGCTCGTGCAGCGCATCGCCGGCAATAACGACGACTTCCTCGTGAACAAGCAGCTGTGCTCGCTCGGCGACTTCGAATGGGACGTCGCGCGAGACTCGATGCGTCTACCAGACTATGTGTCCATGTACGTGAAGGACGTCCCTCGGCACCCGCGAGCGATTGACGTCCTCGTGGATCTCAACGACGCAGAGGAGACGTCCATTGTGTGGGCCATGCACCCAGCGCTACGCCTCTCATCTGTGCTCGCCAGCGATGACGACGAATACGACGGCAATGACTACGACGACAGTGACGACTACGACACCAACAACAACGATGCGAATTCAGCTCCTAGCACGCCTGCGCCAGCGAGCGGTCCACTCGAGCGCGAGTGCCTCTCGTTCCAAGACGTGACGATCGAGCATCGCAAGCAGCTCCTGAAAGCGCTCGAGCTTGGCGTTCGCGTCGAGCGAGTGAACACACACAGCTCTCCAGCACCGTTAAAAGTGTCAGCGCTTGACATGAGCAAGCGACCAGCGAGCGCGAGCGAGCAAGAGTATGTGCGAGCGTACTTGAAGGACACGATCGGCGCGACAGCGCAGCGCAAGCACGTGCGCCTTGAGCTCGTCTCAGACATCCCGGACTTGCTCAGGATCGAAGACGCACGACTGCCGTTTGACTTGCGCGGCAGCGCCGACGCAGTCGTTGTCCAGGACCTCCAAGCGTCTACGCGTCGGTGCCTCCACCACTTGCAAGGACTGCGTCTTGTGATCGACGTCAAGCGCAACGTCGACGACGCGTACGCGCTGTTTGAAGCGCAGGCGATCGCAAAGCTCGTCGCTGCGAACGCGCGCTGTCCCGACGCATTCGTCGCTGTGCTCATGACGAACTTGACTGACGTCTGGACGCTTTTCTGGCTCAGTCCCGACCGCCTCGTGAAGACTGCGCCGATGACGTCGGCTTCCGATGGCATGCGAGCGGTTGGGTGCTGGCTGACGAAGCGCGCGGATAAGACGAGCTTTCACGTCCCGTACGTCGCGAATCGCACACGCACAACGCTTTCGTCGCTGCTCCCTCTGGTCAAGACCAGCACCAAGCGCACCAAGCGTGCGTCTGAGAGTCCATCGGATGACGACAGTGACGTCCCAGCGCGCGTCGTCAAGGCTGCGCGCACGACTGTGGATCCGTGCTTGTTGTAGCGCGCTCGTTCACTCGCATATGGCCAAGGACGTCTGAAGACGCGTTGCATAGTCTATGAGGTCTACCTATGACGCACTTGGCTACAGCATCTCGTTGCAGAACGCTGCGCAACCTGTACGCAGTGGTGTTGTCGACCTCCTCGGCTACAGCTCTGGATGAACATCGCGTTATGTTGTTGAGTTCTTCATTGCGCAAGACTTTGTCGAGATGGTATAGTGCGAGAGACGAAGTGGCGGAGTCCTCCTTGGTCTCTCAGACATGACCTTGTAGCGGCGGTGTCGCCGCTTCCTTTCACTGTTGCAGTGGTCAACTGGCGTACATCAGAGGCTTGTGGAGAAGCCCATCCATGTCAAGTCTCTTGTGTGATGCTAGACAACCACGACTCGTCGTAACTTACGACGCTGGAGTCGAATCGACGCGGCGACTGGAAGTGCGTTCAAAGACCACTCGACGCTCTGTGGCAGCATGTGCTCGATCGCAGCTCGCGAGCGAGCGTACACACTATCACCTGCAGCAGCACGAACGCCATGGACCGCCAGTCAGTGCTCGCGCCGTGTGCGCTGCTCCTGGCGCTCACGAGCACTCGCTGCACTGAGTGCGACGATCATGATGCTCGCAACAGCACGCAGTCAAACAACCGATGACCTCGGGTACCCAGACCCGCGCTACTCCACAACGAAGGCGCTGACCAAGTTCTCATGCGCCGGTGGCGCTCCAAACTGTCCCGACGGCGGCGAGTACACTGCAGCAGGCGGGAACCTCACGCTCACGATCCTCGAGATGCGCAACTTGCCAGACCTCGACGGCTTTGGGCTCGCTGGTCTCCTCACAGACGCGTACATTGAAGCGAGCATCGGCGACAACGTCCGTCGCTCGAGCGTGGTCGACAACTCGCTCCATCCAAAGTGGCTCCCGTGCTCGACGGCTGGCTGCACGGCGCCTGGCGACTCGATGCGCGACCTCAACTTTGGCTTCCGCCCTGCTGGCACTGAGATCGTCGTTCGCATCTTCGATGAAGACTCGGGCCTGGAGTTTGGCGACGACCTCGTCGCGGAAGTCACGCTCAACGCTATCTACTGCTCTGGCTTCACTGCGATCAAGCAGCGTGTCGTGAGCACAGACGACTCGGCGTGGAAGATGCCGCTGCAGCCGCTGTGTGTCGAAGAGCTCTGGATCCCACTCACGCCAGACGGCGTCTGCGTCTCGCCTGTCGACGGCGCGCTGAGCGACTCGACGCCGTGCATGCGGCTCCGGATGACGGCGCTGCCGTTCCAAGTGCGCACGGAGCAAGTGTTTGTCCCGAACGTCGTCGTGTCGGGCGGCATGGGCGGCTACTTCCCAACTGAAGACTCGTGGCTCTACGGCCGCGTGTTCTCCGCCTCGGACACGCGCATGCTGAGCTACTTCCGCATGGACCGATCGAAGGGCGGACTACTCATTCGCTCGGACAGCGCGAGCAACAACAACAAAGGCAATGCGTCGCTCATCCCGACGTACGGCTACACGCCGTACGCGCGCGTGACGCTCAACTTTGACGCCGAGGTCTTTGTCTTTCGCCGCGTGGACGACGCTGCATCTTCGCCCGAGTGGCTCAACGCGAGCTTTGGCTGGGCCGAGACGCGTGAGTACGCGCAGCTCATGGACGTCGCTGGCGACTACCGCGCCGTCGCACAGAACTTCTCTGCGCACGCGATCAACACGTACGGCGACGCGTTCACGCACGGCATCATCACTGGCGCGAACCTCCTGCAGTCGTACAAAGACAACACGCTGAGCATGTACTTCATCGTCGCAGCGCCGCACGAGTCGTTTGACGTCGTCCCAGCGACGTACTCGAAAGCCTTTAGCCGCGGCGTCTTCCTCGAGATCGCGCTGCAGTACGTCCCGAACGTCGTCTTCATCGCCGTGCTCGTGCTGCGGTACCTCCGCCGTATGAACTGGCGCATCGAGCGCGTGCAGTCGTACTTGGCCGAGAAGGTCGTGGTCGACGACGACGCTACGAAGGTACTGACGCTTGGAGCTCCAGGCAGCGCAACGCCAGCGAGCAACGCAAAGACGCCGCCAGCAGCGTCGAAGGCAAAGACACAAGCAAAGGCGTCCGGTACGACACCTGCCGCAGCGACGACAAAGCCAGCGGCGAGGCCCAAGTCCGACATCGTCGCGCTGCTCTTCATCTGCTACAACGAGAGCCCACACAACGTCGAGTTCCGGCGCAACTTGTTCTACGCCACGTACGCGATCTACCTCACGATGCTCATGCCCGTGCTCTTCCTCGTGTCCTGGGGCGTCACGGCGATCTTGCTCGTGACGCCGCCAGCGTTTGGCTTTGCGCTCATCTTCCTCGGCATCGCGACGCTCGCGACACTGTATGCGCTCGTGCGCTGGAGCCGCCTCGGCTGGCGCATGACCGGCGCGATCCTCCAGCTCTTTGGCGTCGCGTTCGCGTGCGCGTTCGGCTTCCTCTTTGCTGCGACGTTTGCAGACCCAAAGGTCTTCATCGGCGGCGAGCCGCTCGACTTCTTTGCGTTCACGGCGATCTTCCTCACGCTCAACATGGTCCCGATGATCTGGATCGCGTTCACGAACGACGCGAAGCTCACCAAGTCGCTCAAGCAGATCGTCACGGCCGTCGGTGCGACGAAGAAGGTGAACGCTATGAAGACCAAGTTCAAGAACCTCGGGAGTCTTGGTCTCAAGCTCGCGACTGCAAACGCTAGCGATGGCCAGCAGCAGTCGCACAGCCGCGGCGCGCGCGACTCGCTCAAGCGCAGCCGCAAAGAGTCGGTCTTTGCGCCGCTCATGGGCGACCACTACTCGGTCGAGCAGTCGGTCCCGGGCTTTGAGCGCGCTGACATCCTCAACAACGCGTTCGTGACACCTGGCGAGACGCGGCGACAGAAGAACCGCAAGTACTACGGCCTAGCCGTCGCAATCCTCGCGCTCTACTGCGTCGTCGCTGGCGTGCGGTCGTCGTTCCCGACACAAGCTATCGGGATCACCGTGACAGTCTTGCTCGTCGACAGCTGCGTCTACATGCTCACGCGCGGGTTCCTCACGTGGTCGGCCGGGTACATCGTGTTCCTCCTCAGCAGCGTCCGCGTGTGCCTCGCAGCGACGTGCGGCGCGTACTGGCTCCTTGGCCACGCGTTCCTGTTCATGGTCTTTGGCACAGCGCTGTGCATCGAGATCATTGGGAAGAACCTCCCGCGCATGAACAAGCAAGAGGCCGGCGGCGTGACGTTCTTTGGGCACGACCACATGCAGTGGCGCCACTTTGACGTCTCAACGACGCCCGAGTTTGTGCTCGGCTTCCTCTCGTTCTTCTACATCTTCCTCTTGCTCGCCGTCGCGTTCGGCTCGGACGCAAACACAGCGATCCAAGTACCGGTCCTCGGTCAAGCCTGGCCGCTCTGGATCTTTGGCGTCCTCGCGTTCATCGTCGTGCTCTTTGTCGGTCTTGCGCTCGCGACGTCGCGCGCGTTCTTCCTCCAGAAGGAGCAGCTCCTGTCCGAGTACGCAATGAAAGTGTACCTGTGTGTACGCGCGTGTACGCTGCCGCTCATGCTCGCCGCGGCGTCCGAAGTGCTCGTGATCTGCTCGGGGCTCTTTGTCTTTGCCTCGACGCGCTCGACGTTCATCCTCGTCACGTCGATCTTTGGTCCGCTCATCCTCATGCTCGCGCTCGCAGTCTACGCGCAGTGGCGCAAGAACGACTACCGCCTCGTGATCTGGCCGCCTGAAGACGACGAAGAGGACATCCTCGACGACGACGACGCGTTCGACGCCGACGATGCGCTCGAGCGCGAAGCGGAGCTCATGCGCGAGAAGTTTGTGCTCCCGCCGCTCAAGAGCAAAGGCACAATGGGCATCTACGACAGCGCGGACGAGACGTTCAAGATGCCGACGCTGCCGCCAAAGAGCGTGCTCCAGAGCAAGCTCGTGCCAAAGGCGATGGCGACTGCACCGAGCGCCGGTGCGCCAGCCGGAGGTGCGTCCGACGCAAAGGCGCTAGGACGCGGTCGTGCGATGCCGAAAGCGCGGCACTTGAGCAAAGTCAAAGAGATGGACGAGAGCGACAGCAGCGCAAAGCCACCGGTGCTTGCGCTCGGCTCGTCCGGTGCGCTTCCGATCGCATCGTCCAGTTCGCCGCTTGCAATGAGCCGCCAAGTGCGACGCCCGCGGCGCTTTGGTTTTCTCCGAGACGTCCTCGCGCGCCGCGTGAGCTTGCGCGCACTCTTCTCCAAGCAAGCGTGGCGCAAGTACAAAGAGACGGAGCGCGCGCTCTCGTCGTCGGCTGGATCGCCTAGAAGTGGCAGCACGCAGCCGCTCTTGGGCTCGAGCCAAGGTACAGGAGCGTCTAGGCGGCGCTCGTCGACAATGACGCAAGGGAACGACGCGCTCGACGTCGACTTTGCCAAGCTCTCGCTCTACGACGCGTACCAGCAGGGCTTCCTCTTGCCGCAGGACTACGCGACGCTCGGGAGCTTTGGCGCGCTCCTTGCGCTCGTGTTTGTCTACGGCGTGATCATCTCGCTCACTGAGACGCCCATGTGGCTCGGCCACGTGATCTGGGTCGGTGCCTACGTCCTGCTCTTCTCGCTCTGCCCGACGACCAAGTTCTTCAAGATCGCAGGCGTCACGACCGACATGAAGCTCGCGTTCAGCGCGAGCTACGCGCTTGCGTGGGTCACTGGCATCGTGCTCTTTGTGCACGTCCTCGACGCGAACGTGAACGCGATCGAGTCGCTCGTGATCCTGTCCGTCTTGGTGTTCTACCCGATCTTCCTCCTCTTTGGCGTCACGCTCGTCAAGTGGCAAGACGAGGACTGGGCGCTCTCACGGCCGACGAAGCGCATCCTCACAGCCTGCGTCGTCGCGATCGCGCTCTGGATCCTCGAGCTCTACGTCTTTGCGAGCGTCGCGCTCGGCGCTGCGCTGACGTTCTTCCTCGCGCTCTTCCTCTTTGCGACGTACTTTGTGATCAAGTGGGTCGAGAACGACAAGTACCTCGCGCCGATGTACCAGCGCCGCGCAAGTGCGATCGTCGCAAGCGCTACGGCCGTCGCGATCACCGTCGGTCTTGTCGTTGGGCTCAACTTCTTCTACTGCCTATCGATCGTCTTTGTCGTGCTCTTGCTCAAGTCGGCGGCGCACTTTGTCGCGACGTGGGTCCTCGGGAAGACCGACGTCTCGGTCTTCTACTCGCCGTACCTCTTCCCCGTCTTCTCGTACAGCGCCTACACGAACAACGTCGTCGACGAGACTGCGAGCCTCGCGCACTTGTACGTACTCTTGGTGCTCGCGTTCTTCTGGGGCGTGAGCGGCGTCGTGTTCTTCGACCCACTTGGCTTTGGCATTGGCCTCTGCAGCCTCGTGCTTCTTGTCTTTGCCGGCGTCACCGCGCACCTCTGCGCTGTCACGCCCGTCAAGATGGGCATTGCGTCCAAGTACGTGAACGAGCTCATCTTGAAAGACGCGAGCGCCGCGGCGAAGGACGTCCTCACGCAGCGCCGTAAGCCGTTCACGCTCGAGAGCACCGAGTTCATTGAGCTCGAGCGCCGCGAGAAGAAAGCAGAGCTCGAGTTCCAAGCGATCGCGTACGGCGGCGGCGCGTTTGCCAAGAAGCCCAAGAAGTCGCAGTCGAGCGCTGTGTCGTCAACTGAGGACAGCGACGCTGCGGCTGCTGCGTCCGATGTGCGGCGCTCTGGTGGCGACATTGCCGTCGAGATTGACGCGTTGGAGCGGAGCTGCCGCGTGCACCTTGTTGACGGCCGTGAAGTGCCGCTGCCGGACGGCTTGCTCACGTGGTCAGACATCCGACGCGACGTCTTTGACCTCGCGACAGGTCCGTTTGGCTTTCTCTACGCGTTCACGCTGCCGTGGCGCTTGCTTCAGTTCCTCAAGCTCAGGTACCTCCCAGCAAAGTGGTCGCGCACACGACCGAGTCGCGCCACCACTGATCCACTCGACGCCGTTGAGCGCGGCGGCAATGATGGCCCGTCGTCTTCTGCCCTTACAACGACAACGCCGCAGGAAGCGGCCGACCTCGTTGGGATGCTCATGGAGCTCCCCGTGCTCGATGAAGAGCTCGATCGCGCGTTCTTTGAGGAGACGCGGTGCATCATCCACTTCCAGCTCCTGCTCCTGAACGCCGCCGACGCGCGCTTGAGCCGCGAGAAGATCCTGTTCCAGCAGTTCCTGCGCGAGAACCGCTTCAAGCTCATGTCAAACGGCATCAACCCGCCGGCGAACATCTTCAAGACGAGCTCGTTCGCGTCGATCGACATCCCGCTCGTCGCAGTCTGGCTCTTGTCGCTCACACCCGAGGAGCGCGCGCGATTCCACGCGCTCAAAGCTGCGTTCAACACCGAGATGGAGCGCGTTGATGCGATCATTGACGCCGAGGACGCGCAGTCACAACGCGAGCAGCGCGAGCTCCGCGACGCCTGGCGCGAGCACGAAGACGCGCAGTGTCGCCGACGCATGCAAGAGTTCTACGCGCGGCGCATGCGGCGCGAAGCCGAAGGGATCTTACCAGAGGAGCTCGCGCACCAGGACGAGGCGGTGCTGAACGCAACGGAAGCGATCATGGAGATTGAGTCGGGCTACTCATGCACGCCCGGTGAGCTCGGCCGCGCGCTGCAGTTCGTCGACCGCGAGTTCCCACCGGACGAGACGTCAGTCGCCGGCTGTGCGCATGCGTCCGACATTGTCGGCTGGAAGGTCTCGACTGCGATCAACGTCATCGCCGGGCTCTTTGACGGCGGCACGGACCCTGACGATGTTCGCCTTGGGAAGCTCAATGACTCGTGGCTCCTGAGTGCGATCAGCATCATCGCAGCGTCCGGCGGCGTCGACGACGGCAAAGTCGACGCGCTCATTGACCAGCTCTTCCTCACGAAGCAGACGTCGCTCACTGGCGCGTACGCGCTACGTCTGTACAAGAACTGCCAGTGGGAGACTGTGATCGTCGACGACCACTTCCCCGTGCTCGCAGACGCCCACCGCGCGACGCCGTGCGCTGGCGCGGCGTTTGCGCACAGTAAGGACTTTGAAGAGCTCTGGGTGCCGCTCTTGGAGAAGGCGTTTGCCAAGTACTACGGCGGCTACGCAGCGCTCGAGCGCGGGTACGTCCACCACGCGCTCGCAGACCTCACGGGCTACGAAGCGCACGAAGTGTGTCTTGCGCAGGCGTCGCGCGGCGCGCTCAAGCGCACGCTCTGGCAGCAGCTCCTCGTGTACAAGCGCAACAAGTTCCTCATGGGCGCTGGTACGATCACGAGCGAGAACGCCGACACGGCGATCCTCGACACTGGCCTCGTCTTTGGCGCGTGCTACGTCGTGTACGACGTGCGTGAGCTCGATGGCCACGAGCTCGTGCTCTTGCGGAACCCACCGGGCGACCACGACGAGTGGAAAGGAGACTGGAGCGACCACTCGAAGCTCTGGACGCGCCGGCTCAAGAAGCTCCTGCACGTGAGCGCCGACAGCGACGACAACACGTTCTGGATGAGCTTTGACGACTTTTGCCACGCGTTCCGGAGCCTCTACGTCTGTCGGTACTACGACCCGACCAAGTGGCCGGTCGTGGCGCTCGACGGCGCGTGGCTCGGTCCGACCGCCGTCGGTCTCCCGACGCGGCACAACCCCGAGTGCGTCCTGGCGAACAACCCGCAGTTCGCGCTCACGGTCGCGCGACCGACAGAGTTGGTGCTGAGCGTGACGCAAGTCGATCCGCAAGGTCTCGCACCGGCGGCCGTCCTCCCAATCGCAGTCTACATCGTCGCCCAAGGCGCGCACAAGGACCGCGCGAGTCGCGTGCCGCAGCTCACGCGCGACAACGTCGTCGCCTATAGTGGCGAGCCCGTGCGGCAGCGCGACGTGCGCGTGCACTGCGAGCTCCACGCGCGGACGTACACAGTGCTCGTCGCAGCGTACAAGCGCGGGATGGAGGGGCCGTTCAAGCTCCGCGTGCAGAGCAACTACCCGGTCGTGCTCGAGCAGCTCTGGCCCGCAGTGTGGAAGGACCCGGCGAAGGCGACAGTCGCGGAGAAGATGGCGGCGCGCGTGCTTGAGACTGTTGGCGAGTCGAGCGCCATGAGCAAGCTCCGCGACAAGAAGAACGAGCTCGTGAGCAAGCTCGCTGCTGGCGCGGCAGTCGTCGACCACGCGCTGCGCGACGACACGGCCGTTCTCCAAGCCGAGCTCGAGGCGCAGCAAGCCGCAGCGGATGCTGCTGCTGCCGAGGCGCAAGGGGCAAAGCCAAAGAAAGCGCTCAAGCCTACGCACGCGTGGCTCGAGCAGTGGGACGAGAGCGCAGGCAAGCCGTTCTACTACAACAAACAGACGGGCGTGTCGTCGTGGGAGAAGCCCGCAGACTTTTGATTCGAGACGCTACAGACGCATGCTTACGCCTTCTCGACGCTCTTGCCGCTCGCCTTGGACCACTTGAGCAGCGCCTCGAGCATCGCATCTTCGTCTGCGTCGCCCGTGACGAGGATCTGCTGCTTGGCGACGTCGCACTTCACGTCCGTCACGCCTGGTCGATCATGTGCACAATGAGAGAGAGAGAGAGAGAGAGCGATAGTGTGAGTATGGGCTTGAATGATCGAGCCAAGCGAATAGAACACACACCTTCGATCTTGGAGAGAATGCGCGTGCAGGCGCTCGAGCAGCCGTCGCACGTCATGCCGACCTTGAACTCCGTGACCTTGGGCATCGTGACTGAGCGAGAGATGGAGAGATGGAGAGCGAGATGGAGCTTGCTGCGTGATGTGAGCACGTGAGGGCGACTTTGCGACTGACACGCTTTCGCGCTGCAACGAAAGATGTCACTCGTTTATTTCACTATTGCGTGCTGCATATTTCGGTCATCGGTATAGAATGTGAACACCTCACATCATCATCACGATTCACTATAATGCATACAACAGTCAAGATAAACATGAGAATCATGGAAGAGAGACGGTCGGTATTGTTGACAACGTGGTGCTGACTTGTGCTCCCATGCTCTCGAGCACATGAAGGGCTCTTGTTGCTGCTGTCGTCGCGCAGCTCAACCGGCTCGACTTGATGTCTCTGAGAGCACCTGGCGGTGAGGAACTGCTCGCTGGTTCGAGACCTGCTCTTGTCGACGTAACGAGCGCGTGCTCGTGCGAGCTCGCAAAGCCAACTGGGACTTGACAGAGTCTTGTTCCAGCCTAACCTCCGATCACACTCTCAGCGCTCAGTTCTCGTCGCACTGAAGAAAGCTGTGCTTGCTCGCCTCGGTGGCTCCATCGGCGCACAGTGGCGAACCAAAGCCATAGACGCGCAGTCTGTCTCCCGCGATGTCGTCGACCCATGCTGGGATGCTCGAGATGTTTGTGAACTGGATCGCAAAGTCATTCACAGAGCTGCACTGGCGCCAGATCGCGTCTGGGAGCTCAAGCAGCGGCGAGTTGTCGATCCAAAAGTTCTCGAGGCGACCGACGTGCGTGGCATCTTGCTCTTCGATCGTTGCGATGGCGTCGAGCGTGAGCGAGAGCTCGAGCAGCTGGGTCATCGTGCCGATTGCGGCTGGGAACGCAGTCAAGTGGCATCCGTCGCAGTACAAGTACTTGATGTGCTGCCAGTTGCTTCCGACGCGGTCGATCATCGACGACATGTCGACGTCTGAGAGCGCGAGCCACTCGAGTGACTTTGCGAGCGGCATGTCGACAAAGCCCGCTGGGACGTCGTGAAACGTGACGTTTGAGAGGTAGATCGTCTGGAGAGCACTGAAGAACTCGTCCGTCAGTGCTGCATCTACGGACCACTCGCGCACTTGCGAGTCACGGATCCGTATGACCTTCAGGTCCTCGAAGCGATGGATCTCGGCTGGGATCTCGAGACCTGGGCAGTTCGTGAACACCAAGCTCGACAGGATCGACTCGTCAAAGTGCACGAGCGTGGCGACGACCTCAGCGTACGAGCCATTGGTGCCAGTCTCCGCGCAGTCAATGACGCGTCCTGCGCACGCCTCTTTCGTGGACAGCCATGGGTAGACGCGATGGAGGCAGGAGTGGGTCGTGGCAGCTTCTGAAGCGCTCGAGTGCGTCGACGTGAGCGCGATGGACGCAACGGAGACCACGAGGATCGCAATGCCGTAGAGCAAGAAGAGTCCATGGGCTGCGCGAGCACAGAATGCGCGCGAGCGACTGCCACTCCCGCCGCATGCACGATCGAGGCAACCGATCTTGGTCGAGTCGCTGCTGCTCGCTGGTGCTGCTGCCGCGCTGGAAACGGTAGCTGCTGTAGTGCCAAGTTCATCCATCGTCGACAGCAGTCGCTTCACGCTGCGCAAGTTCGCGGCTGAGCTCATGAACGGGAACGTGCTCAGAATGAAGTCGTCCATGGACATGACCAAGATGAACTCGACTTCACGCTGGACGTCTTCTGGTGAGACGGACTCGTACGTCCCGTTCTGGTAGTCAAAGAAGAGCTGCACGTACGGCCAGAAGACGACGAGCGGGATGATCGTGCCCCACGCAAAGTCGAGCGAGAGGTCGACGAGGATGCAGACTAGCCGTCCCTTCGCTGCTGCCTTCGTGGACCAGTACAGCCGCGGCAGCGCGACGCAGACAAAGCAGTTGAGGAAGATGAGCACGCCGTAGCTCTGGTTCACGAACACGTTGCTCAGCGACCGACTCGACTTGTACGCTTGGATTGTCTGGAGCGCCGACTCGATCACTTCGCGCACGAAGAAGCCGATCGCAAAGTACCGACCACGGAGCCCAAACGCGCGATAGCCATCCAGGAGCTTCTTCCCATAGTGCACAATGTAGCGCAGCCGCAATGTTGATCGCTTGCGTTGTATCGCTGTGCGCTGAGCTGCAGCAGTGCTTGCACACGCTGCAGGTCCGTAGCACAGACGCCGTTGCCGTGCTGAGTGCCACAGCATCGACAGCGCTCCGTGGCTAAACGCGAGTGCGAGCAGGACGTAGCCGGCACTCACGTAGGGATGGACGTCTGAGAGGAACTGCTGCGGTTTGGAAAAGAGGAACGAGATTCGGAGGAACCAGAGGAGCGTGTCGCGCACATGCACGGAGCCATACATGACCGCCAAGCACGTGAGCACGACGTTGTTGAGGAGCTGGTAGAGCAGAATGAAGCACCAGAGCACATGGTGTGCGCGTGTCGACAGCGGTGGCGGAGCTCGTGCGCTAGTTGGGACCGAGTTGTGGTGCTTTGCGCTAGTGCCGTACGCATGTGGCACAGTCGAGTACGTCACATGTAGCTCGTCTTGTGGTGAGATCGGAACGACCTTCGACACGGCAATCGCTGCAGCGCTGCGCATATGTCGTGATGGCGTTGGTGTACACGCAACACAGCCGTGGTGTTGATCGACGTGGTCCTGTTTGGTGCGTCTGGAGGAGGCGACGAGCTGTCCGAACGAGCTGTCGTTCGGCTGCAACAAAGGTGTGACCAAGCCGAAGTCGAAGATCAGTGATGAGGTATGTAGCCATCTCTTGAAATGGCTACATTAGTAGCCAATCACAGGCAAAGCAGCAAGAAAGCGATGATGATACAATGATGATACAAGTACAACTGTGTTGAGCGCACGGTCCTATCGACGTAGTGAGTCTGTCTGTCACGATTCACGGAGCAAGGCACCGCCGTTGGTCGTGGCGCGGGCGTCTGAAGGTCAGTCACCCGGGCCACGTGAACGACGACGGCAGCACGTGCGCGCGCAGGACGTCGCTCGAGAACTGACCGATGAAGATCAGCGTCATGGTCACAAACGCCACGAGCGCGAGGTGCCAGTGCGAAAAGACTTCGACAGTCGAGAGCGACTCGGCCGCGACGAGGCTGAACGGATCGGTCTGGATCTTCTCGTAGATCGCAATCGGGACGTCAATGCGCTCGATCGTCATGTGCTCATTGTGTGCGACGAAGATCCCGAGGTGTGGCTGCAGACAGTCAACAACATGCGAGCGTAAGACGTGAGTCCTGTCACTCTTCGCTATCACCCATTGCCGCATCAGAGAGAGCGCTGTACCTTGTCGGGCATGTGTCGAAACACTTCGAACGCAGTGTCGCCGGGCGTGAACCTGTACAAGCATCCGTACAACAGAGGCGCGTGAGTCTACAGCAGCGCATGATCACTCATGGCACACAAGTACAAGAACGTACGAGATGCACGAGTTGATCGGTCGCTTGTCGTCGAGCGGCGGGAGGTTCTGGAGCCGAATCCAGTCGGCGTTCATGTAGACCCACTTGATCGCGCGGCTGATGCCAGTGCCAGACGACAGCACGCGCGCGGGGTCTCTGCAGCCCATAACAACGTACCACAGCAGAGGCGGGCACAGGACACATGAGTGAATGAGCTGTAGCGCGGCAGACAGTAGGCAACACACCGCACCTCGCTGCGACGATCTTGGGCAGCACGAGCGTGATGGCCTCATAAATCAACGATCGCGCCTGTCCGGCCATGCGATAGTGAGTGTTATGAGCGCGAGAGCGTTCCTGATGGAGGTTCCGGTCTCGCAGCTTTCGCCTCAGGCTCGCGTGCAGCCAGAACCGCGCCGACTCGGCCTTGATCATGTTGTTCACTTTGTGGCACGTCGAGCGCGCGACGAGCAGGTCCTCGGGCGCCAAGAAGTGCGCGATCTCAAACTGCACTTCGTACGGCAGGCTCAGGAACGCGCAGTCGGTCTGCGTGCTGTTGGTACCAGCGCGACGGTGTTAGTCCTCCTGTTGTACTATGTGATCGCTCATGCATGTGCCAATACATGGACGTACTCGAGCGCAAGGCGCGACGACAGACCCTGAACCAAGCGCCGCTCGACGGCAGCGATGTACTCGAGCGCAAGGTCGTCGCAGACGCAGATCGTGATGCCTGTGAGCGTCCCAAACTGAACCGCGACGAGCAAGTCCTTGGGCCAGAGCCAGACGTACGACGTGTACCACGCGAGCGCGTACATTGCGAGCTCTGCGCACGACCGGAGCGTGTGGTCGCTAAAGTTGTCGCGGAAGTAGAGCACGCGCTCTTGGAGGATCATCCCGACCTTGCGCGTCGGCGTCCAGATCACAAACATGTCGCCGAGGAGCGCAAAGAGCACGCCACTCGTCGTCGCGAGCACGAACGCGACTTCGATGTTGCGCAAGTGCGTGTAGATGATGTTGAACGCCACGGCGCCGACGAGACCGAGCAAGCACATGACTGGGAGCGGCAGGATCTGCGTCTTTGCGCTCTCGTCCTCTAACGGAGTAGTCAGAAGGAGAGAGAGCAAGGCAGTCAGTCTATGCGTCTTGCAGCTCGATCAACAGTGTGGAACTGCCGATCGACAGAGTTGCTCTCGACAAGAAAGAGAACGTACCGGTCACGACTGGACGCGCACGCGCATGAGTCCGGACTTGCTCGCCAATGAGCGTGACGAGCGAGCCTGAGAGCGTCCCGACTTGGACTGCGACGTAAAAGTCGCCGTAGATCGCGTAGCTGCCGTAGATGACGCCGAGGAAGCAGCCAAACTCGACGAACGACCGCACGGGGTACCGAATCCAGTTGCGCTGGACATGGATCACGCGGTCCTGCAAGATCACGCCGGCCCAGCGCGTCGGTTTGTAGAGCACGAGCAAGTCTGCGATGCAGAGGAACGCGATGCCAGCGATCGTCGCGACGACGACCGTCATCTCGAGGCTCCGCATGTTCTCAAAGATCCACTGGAACGTCCCAGACCCAATGTACGCAAACAGAAGCATCACTGGCAGCGCGCGCGGGCGGTCGTGGATCTTTGTCTCGGCGTCAGTGGCACTGCAGCTGCTGCTGCTGCTGCTCGCGTCTGTCGATCCAGCGTCGTGTGCTTGGCGATCGACCGCGTCGTCGTCGTCGGTAGCGAGCGCGCTCGTGCCCCAAGGCAAGAGCGTAGCGCGATGGCGACGAAAGTACTCGCCCGAGAGCGTCACGGCGATGCCGCTGAACGTCCCGAGCTGGAGCGCGAGCAAGAGGTCGTTGTAGAGCGCGAACGAGCCGTACACGACGCCAAACCACGTGAAGATCTCGAGGAACGACCGCAATGGCTCGTTTGTCCAGTTCTCCTTGGCGCGCGTCACGCGCTCTTGGAGGATCTGACCGACTTGGCGCGTCGGGGCCCAGAGCAGAAAGACTTCGCTCGCTGCGAGGAAGACAACGCCAGCGAGCGACGCGAGGCAGAACGTCGCCTCTAAGCTGTCGATGTACCGGTAGATCCACACGAGCGCGAGCATCGACGTGTACGAGAAGAGCACGAGGCAAAACACGAGCGAGCACGTCGCTGTGAAGCGCACGCGGACGCTGTTGCGGTCGTTCAGCTGCAGGCGCGAGCAGAGCCAGTGACCGCCAAACGAGATCACGATGCCCGACATCGCAGCGAGCGTGAGCGAGCTGAACACAGTCGACGTCGCAGCGAAGCTCCCGAGAAAGACGCCGACAAACACCGTCGACTCGATGAACGACTGGAGTGGGAAGAGGAGCCACTTGTTCTTGAAGCGCACGACGGCCGTGCGCACGAGCACTTCGGGGTGGAGCTCTTGCTGGATCGAGCTCGTGAGGTACCCAAAGCTCGCCGACATGACGACGTTCCCAGCCGAGAACTGCGAGAGCGTGACGTCGAGCGACGCCTGCTGCTGCGTCGTGAGCATGAAGAGCGTCGAGCAGAGGTCGATCGCAGACGCGAGGACCATGGAGATGAACGTCCACTTCGTGCGCTTGAACAAGTGCGGGTAGTGCTGCTTGATGTACGCGAGGAGCGTGGTCGAGAGCGAGAAGAGCGGCGGGTGCGTCGAGTCGTCGTCGTCATTGTCGTCGAGCGACGGCGCTTTGAGCCGCGAGCGCGCGCGGCGAGCGTTCGCTTTCGCTTGGATGTCGTTCCAGCACTCGCGCGAGAAGCTGAGCGAGAACCACGAGAGGTAGCACGAGAACGCGATGCCTGGGAAGCCGTGGCAGAGCTTACAGGCCACGAGCGTCGTGCCGATGATGCAGCCTTTGCCGATCACGACCTTGGCGCGCTTGTTGAACCGCGACGCAACGGCGCTGATGTCTGTGAGCGAGATGATCGTCAGTGCGCTCGCAGACGTCGCGATGAAGCCGAGGAACATCGTCGACGTCTCGGACGGGACGTGCACAGTCGTCATCATCACGGCCGCCGAGTACACTTGGACGCAGAAGAAGAGCATCATGACTACGACAGGCGCGAGCTTGATCCAGTGGTCTGCTGGCAGTGCTGACTGCTGCATGTCGAGCTGGCGACTCGCGCCGTACGCGCGACGCCGCGACGGCGCAGCGAGGCTCTCGCCAATGAGGATCAAGACAATGCCGCTGAACGTCCCGACCTGGAGCGATGGCACCATCTCACCTGACGCTTTGTACGCGAGCACCGTCACGCCAAACGTCACAGTGATCTCCAGCAGCGACCGCCACGTGTGCTCCTCCCAGTTCTTCCGGCCGTCGACGATGCGCGCTTGCAAGATGAGACCGATCGTGCGCGTTGGCTGGTACAGCATGAGGAGCTCGCTTGCGACAATAAGCGAGACGCCGACGAGCGTAATGAGCATGTAGTTGAACACGAGGTCGTCGATTGCTGCTGCGTGCGATGCGGATGGTACCGCGTCTTGCTCGCTAAAGTACGCGTGGAGGATCCGACCGCACTGCGTGATCAAGTGCCCGACGCAGACGTACGAGATGACGGCTTTGAGCCACGACACGCGCTCGACTGTCGCGTCGCGGCGGCTCACGCGCGCCTCCAAGATGCGCAAGTACGCTGCGGCAAAGTCACTGATAACGGCAAGACCCATGGCTGTGACTGCGCCACCGCAGATCGAGAGCACGCGGCTGTGGAACGTCGTGTACGAGTACCAGACCGACGCCATCCAGGAGCAGACTTCAAAGAAGAACCGCGGCTTCTCGCGCTCCCACGAGAACGGACTCGCGCGGTCGAGCAAGAGCTCGCCCAGGTCTGTCGTCGCAGGGCACGACGCGAGGACGTAGCACAGCGCGATGTACGACGTCCCAGCGCTCGCTGCGAGCAAGATGCCGCTGATAAGGTCTGCGACGCGCACTGGGAGGTCGTAGAGCAGCGCGACGCGCGACGCGAGCATCGCAAACACTGCGATGCTGATCATCAAGTGTGACCGGGTCTTTTGGCGGCTGTGGCAGCTGCAAAGCGGCGGTGACGACGATGTCTTGTCGGCTCCAAGTGAGCTGCTCGTTGTTGAGGCGACGGGCTGCGTGCGTGCGCGGCAGCGGCACGTGCGCTGGAGCTTCGAGACGGCGAGGAGCACTTCGCCGAGCTCGTTCGACTGGTACGCGTCTTTCATGTTGCGGTTCTGCTGCTGCAGGTCGAGCGGGTCGACTGCTGCTGTGGCTGCGCCGTGCGCTTGCTCGGCGCGGCGCGTGGCCATTGTTTTGCTTGTGTTTGGTCTGCTGCTCTTGCTTTTGTTGTTGGTGCTGCTGCTGCTGCTGTGTGGATGATAGCTCGGGTCGTCCACGAATGCGCTGCTGCTGCGCGCATAGAGCTTCATCGAGCGAAGGCGGTGCGTCGACGAATGTGCGCAGAGGCACACAATGAACGCGCTCACGCGCACGCGCGCCGCAGAGACGACGACGAAGAGAAGGACCGCGCCGGCTGGTGTTCCGCCGACAAAGGTGAACTGCTCTTTGTAAAATGAGCTCGACGCAATCTCGGAGCGAAAATGCAGTTTAGACCTCTATTCCTCACGAAACATACAGATAGCAAGTACATTGTGCGAAATGACCCGGCGTATACTAAGCAACTTGAGACAATCCGACTTGAGCCGACTCATTAAGACTAGCGCGATTGTGCACAAGTGCATGCTGCGAAGCGTGAACGCAGCAACATCGTGTGTGTGAAGACGCACAAGTGCGCGACCATTGGCTGCTGCGCGCATGTCAAGGTGTGCTTGATGTAATCGTACCGAGCCGACCGAGTGAGTGCGCGACTGCGTTCATGAGTTCTGTCACAGGCGAGGAGCGATAGGTCACTGTTTCGACCTACTGTCACTGTTTCGAACATATCCCTCTTCAAATCGATTCGCAGCCCTCTTCAAAGCGATCACTAAGCAAGGCGAACATCATAAATTTTAGATTTTCGGAAGTACTGCGAATGTTTGTGGCATACAAAAATAAAGTGTTTTGAATAGTCACACAATTGACAAGGCAAGGCAAGGCAAAAGCAAGCATCACGACGACGACGATGGATGCGCAGCGCGCGCTGCTCGATGAGCTCATGGGGCGCAACCGCGACGGTGATCGCCCAGAGGAAGACATCGACGACTTTCGCCACCCTCGTGTCTGCAAGCGCTTTCTCTGCGGTCTGTGCCCGCACGACCTCTTCCAGAACACCAAGATGGATCTCGGCGAGTGCGCGCAGCTCCACTTGCCCAAGCTCCGCGAGCAGTACGAGCGCGCGCTCGTTGAGCACGACGACTTTGGCTACGACGACGAGCTCGAGACGTACCTCGTGCAGTTCGTCGCAGACGTCGAAAAGAAGATCCAGCGCGCGCAGCGGCGCCTTGAAGAACAAGATGGCGAGAAAGCACCCGTGCTCATGGACTTAGAGACGTGCTCCGAGGTCGTGGAGATCCATCACGAGATCCACGAGCTCCTCTGTGAAGCAGAAGCGGCCGGTACGTCTATTGCACTATTGTGTCAGGCGCTGTGGGTGGCTAGAGATCAGCACGACAGTGTCTAACATAGGGTGATGTGCTCTTGGTACAGGCAATGACGGTGAAGTCGACCGCGCAGTCGAGCTCATGGACCGCGTCGAGGAGCTCAAGCTCAAGAAAGCCACTGCGCAGGCGAACGCGATGCTCTCGTCGTTCCGGTCCGAGACGAGTGCGAGCGTCACGGCTGCCGTTGCGTCGACCATGGGGGCAACAACAACCAGTAGCACGACAACAGATCCGACTGACGGAGCGAGCGACAAAGAGAACGCACCAGTGGCAGAGATCAAGCCGCCGCCGGTGATTGTCCTCACGTCGGCGCTCGCAAACTCTGTGGACGCGAACCAGAAGCTCCGCGTGTGCACAGTCTGCGGCGCGTTCCTGAGCATCTTTGACAGCGACCGTCGCCTCGCCGAGCACTTTAGCGGCAAGCTCCACCTCGGATATCTCCAGATCCGCCGGAAGATCAAAGCCATGGCGGACGAGCGCCGCGCACGGCGACAGGATCGCGGAGAGCTAGACGCTGATGCTAGTGACTCGCCACAGCGCGGACGCACGAGCGAGCACGAGCAGCCGAGTGGGCAGGAGCTTCGTCGCGAGCGTACAGAGCGGTCCAAGTCGCGCTCCAAGCCTCGGTACGTCCTATCGTCGCTTTGTTAGAATGGATGGTTACGAGGACGAACAGGCTACTTACGCGTGTGTCTTTATCCGAAGCAGTCGAGACGACCGCGCACGTCGTGAGAGCGACTGGCGCGCGCGAGACCGCAGCCGTGACCGCGATCGCCAGCGCAGTCGCCGCAGTCGCCGTCGCTCGCGCAGTCACAGCCCGAGTCGCAGCAAAAGTCGTAGCCGAAGACGGCGCCACTAGCCGAATCGTCAGTAGCTCGGACGAAGCCTGCGTCGAGGTTGGGTGCACAGAGCAGACGCTTCGTCTGACAGTAGTAGTCGCTTCAGTGCCGCTGTGACAGCGTGACACTCACAGAACCTTCGCCAGTGCGCGTAGACAAATCACACGCCGGTGCTCGCGCTCTCTCGTCTGCTCGCACCAACTTCGTTCGCACATGCGCTCGCACTCAGGACGTCCGTGCGACGACACTGCGCATTCGCCGTCCGTTTCCGAGCGCGACCGAGTCGACGAGACGGATGAGCAGGAGCATGTGCTTGATCTGCTCAGGCGCTGGGTCGTGCGCGTCTGCGTCATCGACAAAGATCGTCTTGAAGAGCGACAGCACGAGGTTCGACGTCTCCGTGAGCACGACTTCGCGCACCGCAGTGTCGTACGCAGGCGCTTCCGCTTGTGTTGCGCTTGTCGACGTAGTGTCGCTGCGTCCGTACGATGCGTCCCACGCCGCTTGGAGCCGCAAAAGCATCGCGCGGTGCGCTTCTGTCGTTGTGTCCGATGCAACGAGGTTGTGATTCGTGACACTCGACGGTGCTGCTTGCTGTCGCTGCGAGTGCTTCGTCAGGCGCTTGAGCATCGCATCTCGATGCGCAGCTGCTGCCTATGGACGCAAGCACAGCACAAAGCCACAGGCGTCAGCTCCCGCCACTCACATGACGCCGCACCATTGCAAGCCTCTGTACCGGCGAGAGCACTGGTGGCGGCATCGGTGCACGAGCTGCAAACGCCAGCGCTTCGTCCCGCAGTTGCTTCACCATGCGCGTGCCCTAGCAAGCGTTCAAGTGAGTCGTGAGTCGACCAGGTCCACACCGCCACTGCCAGTCAGTCGATTAGTCAGCCATCGCACCTGCTGCAGGCGTGTGAAGACTGGGAAGATCGTTGCTAGCAGCGCGTCCGGTGCGAGTGCAGCAGCGACTTTGTCAGACGTCGTGTCGAGGCGCTCGCTCAAAAACGCCGCGAGGTGCCTGTGCGCGTACTCAAGTCGTCGCGCTTGCGTCGCGAAGCCGACTTGGACTTTGCTCGCAGCCGGCGTCTGTGCATCTGGCGATCGCAGCGCCATGTGCTCGGTCATCTTGCGGCAGAACGTCGTGCGGAAGGACTCGTGCTCGACGCGCGCAGTCACGTCCTCGAGCTGATTGACGAGCGCTTTCATGCGTCGCGGATACTCGATGCGGATCGGCTGCTGTTGTTGTGTTGTTTGTGCTTGTGCTGGTGATGCTTCAGCGAGTGTGAGCGTTGCGAGCGGTTTGGTTGGCGTCGTAGTAGCTCGTGTCAATCCTGCAGTCGCCGCTGCTGCTGGCGCGTGGGCTCGAATGGACTTGGCCATCGCCAAGATGCTCTGCAAGCTTGCGTCGCTTGTTTGTGGCGCGTCCTCTTCGTCTGCATCGTCGCGCTCGTGCTCGCTATCGCTACTACTACTGCTGCTGCTACCAGCACTCGCACTTTTCTTTGCGAGCGCTTCGCGGATCTGCCGTGCGCGCTGGATCGCGTCCTCGATCGACTCGTGCACTTGCTGCGTCTGTGCATCGGCTTGTGTCGCGCGCACTTGTTTGACGCCACGCGCTGCTTGACGGTGCGCGTGGAGCGAGTCGATGTACTGCAGCGCGCGCTCGAGCTCGTCGCACTTGGTTCTCTGAACAAGTGCGCGCAAGTGGACGTCTGCAGCGAGTGTCGTGAGCGTCGAGAGCAGCGCATGGGCTTCATGCGCATACGCTGGTGGTGTCTCCATGTCGTTTGAGGTCGGATGCGATAGTGAAGAAAATCGGGTGCAACGACAGATGGTCGGTCGGTCGCATGACGATCATCGACAGCAAGTGGTCGTCGTCGTGAGCGAGCGCGTCTCGAAGCGACACAAGAGAGCGAGCGCGTCCGACATGGACCGCCGCGCAAGGCAGGCGCGTGCACGTGCTAGCCAGCGAGCGAGGGTCAAGAGGCAACGTCGGGTGTGGCGATAGATATGACAGGTGCTCGCACGCACTCATGTACGGTGCTGCTCACGCACACGCAGAGCCGTCGTCGCAAAGTGCACTACTACCTAGTACTTCCAGACGGTCTCTTCCTAACTACATCATGTGTGTATGTGGCGATAGCGTCAATGCTATGTCGTGCCGCTGTTGCTGTTGCTGTTGTTGGCTGCAGCGGTGTTCCGCGCCTCTTTCCGGAGCTTGTGCTGCAGCATCGCTTCCATCACTTGCAAGCGCTGCTCCTGGAGCTCAATGAGCCGGCCGAACGCGCTGTCTTGGTGCGCGCGCATCTCGGACACAGCGCCTGCGAGCGACGCAAGCGCGTGCGCAGTTGCACTGTTCACTTCGTGCGCGTGGCGCTCAGCCGAGAGTTGCTTCGAGACGATGCCCGTGAGCCGATCGATCGCATTCACGAGCGCTTGGTCGTGCACCACGACGGTCTTTGTCGAGTCTTCGCTCGAGCCCGTGTCGTCTGGGGTCGTCATCGTCATGTCGTGCGACGGCTCGCGATTAGAGTTCCGGTGCATGGCAGGTTGCGTCGAGCCGTTGCTATTGCTGAGTTGATGTTGCTGTTGCTGCTGCTGTTGCTGTTCGCGGCGCAGCGATGGCAGCGACTTGTGCTGGTGCTGGTTGTTGTTGTTGTTGTTGTTGTTGTTGTTGTTGTTGTTGCTTCCACTTGCAGCGTGCGCAACTGTGGTGCTGCTGTGTCGATGCGCGTTGCTTGATGCAGTGGTGTGGTTATTCGCTGAACTGTGGTGCGCCGATGCAGAGTACATGTCGCGCATCGTGCCCCAGTACTGCTTGTAGCTCGCGCTGCGCCGGTCAAAGTGCACGTCCGGGCGCTTGAGCGTCTTCGCGTCGTACTCGTCGTCGAGCGACTTGAGCTTCTTCGCGACCTTTTCGTGGTTCACGCCAAAGTCCTCAGTCTCGCCGAGCGCGCTTCGGAGCTCTGCGCCGGGGTACGAGCTCGACGTGGCGCGCTTGCCACTCGAGCCCAGTGCGCGGCTCACGTCGTCGTGCATATTCCGCCACCGCATCATGCCGTCGCGCTGCTCCGACGACGTCAGTGCGTTGTTGTTTGAGCTCGCTTGCTTGCGGAGGTGGATGGACGACGCTGACGCAGATGCAGATGTCTCGAGAGGAGCAGCTCTTGCTCCGTTCATCGGCGATGATGCACTAGGAAGAGTAGCCGACGCTGGAGGCGCTGCGGTACTTGCTGCTGCTGCTTCGACGATCGATGTCGACGGCGGCTGTGCATTCAAGCGGTGATCATGTGACGACGACGCGCTGAACGGACTGCGGCGATGCACATCGTGCGGACTTGCTTGCCACTGGTGGTGCGCCGCCAGTTGCTGCGTCGCAGTCTGTCGAAACACCCGACGGCGTGGTGACGATGGCGGTGGGTTCATGAACTCGGGTCGACGAAGTGGACTGTTTGAAAGGTGCTGCAGCTGCTGACTCGGTGGCGCCGGTCGCGACGCTGCTGGCGGCAACGGCGGCGACGGTGCAGCAGGTGGAAACCGCGACGGCGGCGGCTCAGTCTCCGCTCGCATCGCATGAGACGATGGTAACGCAGGCGACGCTGGCGCTGGTGGTGGTGGTGGCTGCTGCTGTTGCTGTTGCGGCGGCGGCACATCAGCTTTTGCACTACTCGGCACTTCGCGAGCCGGTGGCTTTTGCTCGTCGTCCGGATCTGCAAGTGGCGTCGCTGCCACTGCCACTGCCGCAGTAGCAGTAGCAGCAGCGACTGCTGCACGCGCCGACTGGTGCAGCCGATGCGCTGCGTCCTGCTTCTTCTGCATCCGGTGCGAGTTTGTGCGCTCTTTGTGCACGTCCCACGCACGCGTGCGGAAGCTCGAGTTCATGATCACGGGCTTGGGCTTCTTCCCGCCGTGCACGGCGTAGTGCACGTGGCAGACTTTGCAGAGCACGAAGCGGCCTTCGTCGTCGAGACTGAGTACGTCCGGGTCTGCGAGGATACTCGCTGGCCACGAATTGGCTTTGCGCTTCGGCATGCGTAGCTTCTTGCGCTCTTGGTGGGTCAAGATGTGGCGATACGGATGGGCTGCGCTGCTGGGTTTCCACGGCGCAGTCGTCGAGCCAGTGCTCGCTGCGCCAGTAGCTGTGGCAAGGGCAGCGACGGCGGCAATGGACGACGACGACGCAGTCTCTGCAGATCCAGGTGAGACGCTCGCGCTGTGACCACTCGAGCTGTTGTCGCTGCTGCTACTGCTGCTAGTGGTGCGGAGATGGAGGCTGTGGTTGGTGCTGTGATGCCGCTGCGGCTGTTGTTGTTGCGTGTCGGCGGGGAGCTGCCGCTGGGTGCTACAAGTGGCGACTCCTGCTCCTCGGGGCGCTCCTGCAGGGTAAGACATGCACGCAGAGCAGACTTGAGTCGAATGGGTCGCGGCGAGTGTCGACTGCGCTCCTGCTGCTGCTGCTGCGATGGCGGCGGCGGCTTGGCTACGCATTGGCATACCCACGCAACGAAGGGAGGGGCACAAACGACACACACACACACAAGCAGCCTCAATATGATGATGGCCACAACGCACGAACCAGCGAGCAAGGGCGAATGTGCGCGAGCAGCGAGCGAGCGAGCGAGAGTGTGCGCAATGATGACGTCGAGAGGCACACAGATACAGTCGACCAAACGGTCGAGCGATCAAGTGTACGCAGGGCACACGAGACAGCGAGACACACGAACACACATATCCGTGCATCATTGATTCGGTGTCGACAGTCGCACACACACACACGCAGACACGCCTCGCCATGCACACACACTTGCACGCACGCACGCACAGATATGTACATTGAGAGCGGAGCGTACCAGAGATGTGGTGAAAAGAGAGAGAGAGGGGTGTGCGTTGGTGCGCGCGGTGCGGCTCCGTCGAGAGCGCACGCAGATCGTGTGTCGAGCACTCGCGTCGTGTGTGTGTGTGTGTTCGAGCGTTGGGTGAGTGGCGAGCGATCCGCGAATGGCCGACGACGACAAGAGGCTAAGCTGACGACGTGCACGTGCGCGGCGGCGGTCGGTCGCGCACAGGCAGTTCTTTCTCGTTCTCCCGGCACGAGCAGCAGCAGCAGCAGAGTGCGTCCACACACACACACAGAGCGCCATATACACGATCGTACCTCGTGGCGGCGGCGTGAGTGCATGCGATGCTAGCGCTCGGGATTCAACATACAAACAGCCTCATGTTCTCGCCAACGACGACGACCACCACCGGTCGGTCGGGACACTGGCACTCCCCTTCCCAGGTAGTGCTATCTGTACACTCTCCTAACAGCAGCCAGTACGGTAGTATTCATTTGCATGAAGCAATTTGTATGCTCAAAATGCAACATTGCGACAAAATGGTATGGAAAAGCCAGCCGGTGCACAAATGGAGTGTGTCGCTAACCCATGAAAAGCATTTCTTGCGTCGCATATAAAACGTGCGTTGCGTTTTTGTTCTCGCTGTATTGGAACCGATACAGGACAGAACAAACAGCAGCGAGCCCTAGCCGCACGCTTGCTGTATACAAACATCAAGACACTTGTGCTCGCCAACCAACCAACCACCTCAAAAAGCAGCGTCAAAAGAGTCGCTACGACTTGCACAGGCTGTCAATGCTAGCTGCTGTATCTCGACGACAGACAGACACTAGGTGCCAAGCATGTGAACAGCTCTTGGACACGCACACGCTGTCGTCGTGAGAAGCACTTTTACGCATGTCGGTCCAGCATACCAAGCTTGCTTCGCGACGTTTACGATTTCAATTGGTTTCGAAAGCAAATGAGTGCGTGAATACCAGGGACCAATCAGCGCGCTGGATTGTAGCCGACTCTGGTCGCGTCGCTTTGTACATGACGTTTGTATTGATAAAGGAAATATATGAAAACACGTGCACGTTTTCACATATATCGACATTTTTGCTGTGAGTTGTTGCACGCGCGTTTTTGAAAATTCAGTCCCAGTTGTTGTGCATCCGACTTCGTGCGAGTGGTGCTGTTGCGCGCCGCTGTTTGCTGTTTGCTCTGTGAACGTGTTCGAGTGTATGCAAAGCAAAGCGACAATGTTCATTATCGACAAGCTTGAGCGGCCCTCGCTGATAGCAAACGGATACTTGAATGATTGAATGCTTGCTTGCTTGCTTCAAATCGTCCAAGTGTGCGTGGCGAGTTGTCTATGTGTCAGTGTGAGTGAGAATCGCAACGCTGTGTACTGCAGGACGTTTCGCACGTTTGGCAAACACAGCAAATTCCCTTTCAAATCTGCTTGAATCGAAATGAAGAGGGTCAAGTGGTTCACATGATTTTGGATTCAGCGACGATTTCGCGAAACTCACTGTAGTCTCTTGACTGCGTTTTTGACCGACCAGTAGTACAGTTAGTATCATGACTACATCACTCTGTGGTGTGTTGGAGTTATGCCAACAAGCACAAACATGGAGCTCTCGAAAGCAGCGATGCATGTGCCGAGCGAAGAGGAAGACGACACTGCGAGCGTCGATGTCCCGAGCACGCAAGAGGAGAGCGGCAAGGGCGAGGAGGATGAGGACGACGAGGACGAGGAGATGGATATGACGGAAGAGGACGACGACGAAGACCTCGACATGACCGAGGAAGAGCTCGACGACGGCGGCGCCAAGAGCACAGGTCCGCGCTCGAGCAGCACAGTATCCGCTGCGCGCGGCGCGCTCGCTAGCAGTGCGAGCGCCGGCGCTGTGCCAAAGCGCGTGAAGAAGAAAGTGCGCATCTCGGACGTCTCGACTGTCCACGGCGACGGTCGCACGTACAATGACGACGACGATGATGATGACGAGCGCGAGAGCACAGTCGATGAAGACGACGAGGACGAAGAGGACGACGACGATGACGACGACGACAGCGCGCGAAAGAAGCAGCAGCCGCAGGTTTTCGACAAGATCGAGCTCTCGGACAGCGCGTCGATGCTCCGCATGATCCAGAGCCTGCCAGAGCTCGAGGCGCGGCGCCACGAACAGTTTCGCCGCTCGCACTTTGAGCGCGGCGCGATCAAGCGCGTACGTGCTTGCCAAGACACATGTGTGTCTCTATCTGTTTGTCTGTACGGCGCTCATGCGTGTGTGTCGGTGTACCTGGCTGCAGTGCATGGCAAAAGTGATCCAAGAGTGCTCGGCCGCCGACAAGCGCGTCCCGAGTGTGAACAACGTCATGGCGATCGTCATGGCTGGTATGACCAAGGTCTTTGTCGGCGAGATCACGGCCGAAGGTGCGTGCATCTGCCAGTCTCGAGTGTCTTCTTTGCGACAAGAGACGGCGACTTGTGACGCCTGAGCTGATGAACTGTCGATCTGTTCCTTGCGATCGTCAGCGCGCCGTGCGATGGAGAAGAACGGCGAGACTGGGCCGATTCGGCCGCGCCACTTGCGTGAAGCGCATCGCAAGTACTACGCGCGCCGTCCGCTCGCACGCGGTCGCAACTTGCGACGGCTCTTGCGCTAGAACAGCAGCCAACTCTTCTGCACATAGGACGCCTCGATCGATGCTCACTGACACGCGCACGCTCCTACTCTATTACGCTCATCGCCACCGATTGATCTGCTCTATCTCGTCCTCCTCATCGCGTGTCGTCTGGTGGCAGCAGCGGCGTTGTTGCGCTGTCGCTGTCATCATCCTCGTCATGGTACGTGCCGTAGTCCATGTTGCGCTCCGATCCTGGGGCAAAGACCATGTCGTCGCGACTCGCGCGTCGCGACTGCTGCTGCTGCTGTTGGCGTGGCGACGCTGCTGCAGTTGTGCCAAGTGACGACGCAGACGACGGTGGCGGCGGAGGCGCGGGGTTTGAGTACGAGTAGTCGTCTTCGTCGATCGCCGCGAGGAGGTACTGGTCTTTCAGGAGCAAGTTGATCTCTGGGAACGACGGCCGCAGGTCCGGATTCGCCTCCCAGCACGCGCGCATGAGGCGAGCGAGCCCTGGCGGACAGTTGATCGGGATCACCGGCCGGAGACCGTTCACGACAGCAGTCATCTACACAACAAACACACACAGGGTCAGTGCGTGCGTGCCACGCGCTCACGTGGCTACAGCGCACCAGACAGACAGACGCGCAGACGCACCAGCTGGAACGGGTTCATGCCCTGGTCGCCGTACGGTTTGCTGCGCGACCACGTCGAGTAGAGCAAGATGCCGAACGAGTAGACGTCGCCCTTGGTCGAGCACTGGATGCCGCCCATCGTCGCCATCTCGGGCGCCATGTAGCTCGGCGTTCCGACCTGACAGACACACACACACACATCCAAACAGACAGAACAGTGAGCGTGCTTGCCACACAGCAACAGCAACCGCAAGGGCCAGGAGACGCACCTCGGCAGTCATCGTCATCGTGTCGGGCTCAATGAGGCGCGAGAGCCCAAAGTCGCAGATGTTGACATCGTTCGTCTCGGACAAGAGGACGTTCGCAGGCTTGAGGTCGCGATGCACGACGTTGCGGCTGTGGAGAAAGCCCATGCCACTGACGATTTGGTTGATGATCTTGAGGAAGAACGTCTGCTCGAGCGGCCCCTTCAGCGCCGGGTTCTCGATCAAGCTGCTCAACGAGTTCGGGCAAAAGTCCGTGACGATGTACAGCACGCGGTTGTAGTAGCTCACGCCGTAGAAGCGCACGACGTTTGGGTGGTGAAGACGACTGAGGATCCCGACTTCGCGTCGGAAGAAGCTCTGGAAGTACTCTTGACCGGTCACAGGGCTGTACAGGCGCTTGACGGCGACGACGGAGCTCCCGCCGCCGCTGTGGAAGAGGCTCCGGAAGACCTGACCAGACGTGCCATTCCCGACTTCGCACTGGAGCGTGAGCGCTTCGAACGGAATGAGCCAGTCGCGCGAATCATTTGAGACAAAGTGCTCGAGGTCGGCCATGCCCGAGATCTCCATGTACTCGGACCGCGAGAATGAGCTGCTGCCGCCGCGCGTGAGGAACGAACCGTTCCGGATGCCGTAGTGCCGCGGCTGGCGCGCGAGTCGCCGCATCGTGCACATACACAGGCCGAGTGTCGAGAGCGCGATCGAGCCGAGGACCGCGACCATGATGAACGGAAAGTCGTAGATCTCGCAACCTTTGCCGCTGTACCGAACGTCGCAGTGGCACACGACTTGGCTGTTGTCGAGCACGCACTTGCCGTGGCCGTTGCACGGGATCTCAGACTCGAGGAAGCCGGGACAGAGCTCGCAGCGTGGACCAATGTACCCTTCCGAGCACGTCGTACACGGCGCTTTCGTGTCGAGGCGCCAGCCGTCGTTGCAGATGCACTCGCCCGTGCCGTTCAAGCCGCTAGCGCACCGGCCATTGCCGCAGTCGCGCGGACACTCGACGCAGTCGTCGCCGTAAAAGCCCTCGGCGCAGTCGTAGCAGTCGGTCGCAGCGCTCCAGCCGCGGTGGCAATTGCACAGCCCTGAACCACGGAGACCGTCGTCGCATCGGCCGTGGCCGCACTTGCGGCATGCGACGCATGTGTCGCCAAAGTACCCGTTCATGCACCCGACGCAGTTGTTCGAGTCGGACCAGCCAACGTCGCAGATACAGCGGCCGTCACCGTCTTTGCCGCTGTTGCAGTGCCCATGCGGCGCGCAGATCGGACACGAGAGGCAGTGCGGCCCAAAGTGCTGCGGCGAGCACTGACACGACATCGTCGTCGGGTTAAAGTCCCAGCCTTCGTCGCAGAGCGCGCAGCGCGAGTCCGGCGTGTAGCCTTCGTCGCAGATGCAGCGGCCGTCGCCTGCGACTGTGTCGTTGCACCGCCCGTGGCTGTTGCACGACCGGCACTGCGTGCACGTCTTGCCGTAGTACCCTGGCATGCACTCTTGGCAGCTCGACGCTGGGTCAAAGCCCTCTGGACACACACACGCGCCGTCGCCGAGGAGCCCGTGGTTGCACTTGCCGCCGTCGCAGGCTCGACAGGGCGTGCAGCGCTCGCCAAAGAAGCTGTCCATGCAGTCCATGCAGTTCTGCGTCAAGTCAAAGCCGACGGCGCACGAGCACCGGCCGCTGCCAGTGAGTCCGTCTTCGCAGTTGCCGTGCGGGAAGTTGCAGTCCGGGCACTGCTGGCACCGGTCGCCAAAGTAGTTAGGCAAGCACGTCGCGCAGCGCGTCGCGGGGTCAAAGCCCTCGGGACAGATGCACTTGCCGCTCCCGCGCTCGCCCGAGTCGCACCGGCCGTCGTTCAGGCACGGGTCGCACTGCTGCGAGCACCCAGCGCCGTAGAACGACCCTGTGCAGTCGTGGCAGTCAGGACCAGCGTAGCCAGGTCTAGAGCCATTCATGTGCATCTGTCAGTCCATCGAGCGATCGCGTCATTGAGCAACTGTGTCGAGGACGCACCTGCAGCTACAGACGCGCGGCGCTTGGTCGTTGCCTGCACAGAGGCAGTCGCCATTGCCAGAGCACGTCGTGCGATCACTTGCGTTCCAACCAGGGCATGCTGGTCACACACACGCGTCAGTCAGGAGTGGTGTTCGTGGACACTGAGTGTTGGTCACACAAAGACAGACGCACCTGCTTTCTCTTCGGCTTGGATGTACACGTTGATCTCGGCGTACCCAGCGTACGAGATGCCGCCCATCGAGCACACTGGCAGCGCAGCGTGCGGCCCTGTCCACTCGATCGCAAGCGCGAACGTGAGTCGACTCGTCGCCACGAGCTCGACGATCGAGCGCCGACCGCCAGCACCAATGATCCCGTTCCCAAACGGCGGTAGGACGTTGTACATGTCGTCGCAGTGCGGGTAGTTCGCGATCGCGTATGCCTCGGACGGGAACACGCGCGCTGCGAGGAGCTCGATGTCGTTCACGCGGAAGCTCGTGACTGCGCCTTTGCCGCCGGCTTCGTTCGCCCAGTCGATCTGCTTCACTGCAGCCGCGACGTCTGCCTACAGACACGAGCGTGTGAGCGTCTCAACAGCAGCAGCCGTTGCGAGCGAGCGAGAGAGACTGACATACATGACAGAGCGTCTGCTGCTCAAGGTCAAGCGCAGTGAACGTGATTGGCTCGAGTGGCGCAAACTCGCACGAGCCGTTGACCCATGCGCGGCAACGCGCAATGACTTGCGCTTGCTGCACGAGCGCGTCGCAGCGCACAGTGAGACTCGAAAAGACGGCGAGTAGCAGCAGTAGAAGCAGCGGGACGCTCGCTGCTCGAGTGTACACGCTGCAGTGCGCTTGCCGCTTCGCTCTCGCTGTTGCTGCTGGTGCTCGCAGTAGTCGCCGCTTCCGCTTGTCGCTGCTCGTCCACGCTGGCACGCATCGCGGCTCCATGGCGTGTGTGGGATGGTTGCTTGTGCGTGCAATTGCCTTGAGTACGCAAGCGAGTGGGTGGAGACAACGAGAGGCAGCGCCGACGACAGCAGCGACGCACACACGCGACGTGAGAGCGGCGATCCGCGCACACACACTCACTTGGACGGACGGATGCACGCACAGAGAGCAGAGCGCGGCGATGCGATGTCGATGGCGATCGCGCACCGAAGATCGAAGGGTACGCATATTGTCGGATTTCCTGACCAAATTATCCTACAGTCTCTGTGATGAAGGATATTCAAAGTAGACATGATTACCGATTTTTACGTTCCCCAACATACATCGATTCGACAAGGGTGGCATTTCATTTAGACTTAGTGAGCGATTGATCGATCAATAGTCAGGAAAGACTAGAATGTCGACTTGAGAGAGAGTATCCAAGAAAGTTGTCAATTTCACTCCAAAATTGCAAACACCTGACTTATATCCTACAATATGAATTGTCCCGACTAATTGCGTGGATATTGGATCAAATGCTGCTTCGAACGACCTCCGAACTTGAGCGCTACTTGGTCGCTTGGTCGCTTGGTCGCTTGCTTGCTTGCTATGAGTGTGCTCGTTCGAAGGAGAAGCTCGCTCGAAGGAGAAGCTCGCTCGAAGGAGAGTGTTCACAACGCGCACAATGTACTCACGACGACTGCGCACCAACGTAGGTTGTCTAAATAGCCTCCAGCTCTAGCTGCACATTGCGTGTTGACTCATGCACGTACCAGGACTTGGTCTGACGTATCCACTCTTCACTACATCTCCACTGAGGTCTATCAGTGCTGGCTGTCAACGACCAGCTTGTCATCTACTCCTCCATGTCTCGCACTCGACACGCATCGCGACAGCAGCAGCAGCAGCGATTGACTGACTTGATTGCCAACGTAGACGTCTGTCGGATCCTATCCCAGCCGGTCTCGACGACCTTTTGACGAACCGACAAAAGAGAACTGCCATGTCGGCCGAGTACGCGCTGCGCATGGACGTCCTGCGCGCCAAGCGCGAAGAGCTGTGCGTGATCTGGATCGCTGTGTCGCTGTGTCTAACAACAATATACCGCTGCACATACACACGCACACTCATTCACTGTGTTCTGCTGGCTCCACATGACAACGCTAGGACGGCGCGACGCATTGCGATCGAGAAGAAGATCGCACTCCGCGAAGCGACAGCGGCCGAGTTCAGCGCCGTGGCACAGCAGAGCTACTTGCTCAAGTGGAAGCGCGCACGTGCTGCTGCTGTGAGCGCCAAGGCACGCAACGACGAGTTCATCCAGTCGCTCCATGCAACGCAGCAGCGCGCGCTCGAAGCGGTCGTGCGGCACAAGAGCGACCTCACAGCCTCAACTGCGCTGCTCGAGCGCGAGAAAGCGCGATACCTCCAGAAGGTCGAGGCAGTGTATCCAGCGTGGCAAGAGCGGCAGCAAGCTGCGCGTCTGCAGACGCTGCGTGCGCTCGAGGAGAAGAAGCGCGCAGTCGAGAAGCGGCGGCACTTGGCAAAGAAGGTTCGCTCTCTCTTGGCTCGCGTGCTCGCTGGTCACTTGCGACGACCGAGTGCGCACTCCAACGACATGTCCTTGTGCTCACACTGCGATCGCACTAGACTTTCGAGAAGGAGCGGTCGCTCGACGATCTCATCCGACAGACGGTAGGTCGTCTGTGCTTGATGCAACTGCTCTGCTACGCGCGACTCGATCGTCGCTGCTGATCTCTCTTGTCTTACGCGACACTGACAACCGCTAGAGCCATGAGATCGAGCTCGCTGAGAGCCTCGAGAAGAACGAGGTGTACGAGCGCGAGCTCTTGCGTCGTCAGAGCGCTGTCCAAGGTGCTACAAGCGATGGACACAGTCGTGTTTGCTTGCCCTGTCGTGTGAAGCACTGACGAGCTCACACTTGCTATCTCGTTGTCAACTGCGCGGCAGCGGCTCGACTGGACCACTCGATTCGAGAGCATGCGCTCGGTGCGCGCTCGTACATGGCACAGCAAGGACACGAGCACATTCGCGAAGCCGACGAGATCGACGACCACGTTGCAGGTACAGAGTACGCAAAGTACAAGGCAGTGGTGTGTCTGTGCTTAGTGCCCCTGACGAATGAGCTGCTGTCGCCTTTGTTCAACACAGACACGCTCTTTGAGACGTTCTCACCACGCCGAGCGCTCCAAGCACTGCAGCGTGCCAACAGGTATGCGCTCGCACGCATTGCCTTGACTCTTCAGCACAGAGGCTGACGAGTATGAGCGTGTGGTGAGTAGCTCGCTGTCGTTTGCAGAGCCTGACACGCAGCAGCAAGAGTCACCGCCTCCACCGCAACCGATCACGCTCGAGCTCCCTCGTACCTCTGGATGGCCACATGAGCGCCACGCGCACGTGCAACAACACCAGCAGTGGCAGCATCACCACCAGCAGCAGCAGCAGCACGAGAAGGAGGCATACGATGAAGCGAAGCAGCGCCAAGCTCAGGTCTCGATTGCTGATACATCCACCCACGCACACCACGTGCTCGACTCTGTGCAAGCATCGAACCAGCATGAGCACTTTGCAGCCTCACACGCAGCTCCAGCAACAGCAAGCAGCGCCGCGCTTCCTCGTCCTCAAGAGCTCAGTCAGGACCTCAAACCAACGGCACACTTGTTTGGCGAGCAAGTCACGATCCCCAGCATCGCACCTGTCAGCGCTACCATCTCACAAGACACACACTTTGCAAGTCCACCGATCCAAGCAGCCACTGCGACACCTTCACCTGCGTACATCCCTTTCAGTCGCTCCGAGACGAGCAGTAGTGCTGCGTCCTGGCTCCAGCCTACTGTGCAGTCTGCTCTACCGCCAGTGTCGCTCACGGCCTCAACGCTCACGACCGAGACAGCAACACCACTGGTTGCACCAGCAGCTACACGTTCCCTCGAGTCTGTGGCGGCGGAAGCAGTCGCCTCGGTATCAACAAAGTCAGAGACGCCAGCGCAGCCGAATGCAGCACCAAGCGTATGTGAGCGCGCGACTGCGTTGGCTCAAGACGATCCACCAGCTCCGCCTCCGATCACAAGTGCGAGCGTCAACAACGCGCCGTTGGACATGACGGCAACGCACGACGTCAAGACTGAGAGCACTCGCCTGCCGAACATTGTCGATGATAGACACAACGCACTTGCGACGTCAGGACTGTCGAGCAACCAAGCGAGAGACGTTAGCGATAGTGCTGAGGACCAGCACACGCGTGCGCAAGATCCGACCAGTGTGTTTGCTGCAGTCGGCTCAGTCGCGAGCTCGTTTGGCGGCCTCAGTGACTCGATACTTGCAGCCTCGAGCGATGTACTCGCGTCGCACGAAGCCATGTCGCCACTCACAGGAAGCGAGCGCAAGGTTGACTTGACGCTCGATCTCCTTCTGTCGGTTGACTCGAGCACAGCGGAGATCGGAGTGGCGTCGCTAGCGACAAACAACAACGAAGAGCAAGCAATGAGTCCGTTCCAGAGCAATGCTGTTGCTACAGACACCGATCACACGTCTCGTGAAGACGAGAAGCTACCGAAAAGTGCTGAAGCAGTCACTGCAGCAGCAGATACGAGTGGATCAGCTCCGAGTCCATCGACAGCTCGAGAGAACGACAACTCCGACTCGCTCTTTGCAAAGACGAGTGACGAAGCGAGCGATGAGCGGCTCAGCTGTCTCGCACACGGCCCAACAACTGCACCATCCACAGCGTCTGAAGTCGACTTGATCGAGTCGAAGCCGCCTGTTACCGAAGCGCTTGACAGCAGTGGTGCTCGGATCGCGTCGTTCACGGCAGTGACTCGGACGCTACACCGTGAGGACGAAGCAAGAGCAGTCAGCGCACTCAACGCTCTAGCGATTGACACTCTCAGTAGCATCGAGACGCTCAATGATGCTCCGAGCGTATTGCTGGTCGACCAGCAAGATGCAGCGATTGACGAGAGCGTGAGTCTGTTGCCTGATACAGTGCCGACTGTACCTGCCAGCGATGAAGCACCAGTTGAAGAGGTGCGTTTGCTGCACGAGCGAGCCGCTGCATGTAACATCTCGTTCTCTTGCTCCTGCTCTGACTCGCTTGGTGTGATCACACGATCTTGGCGCTTGATGCGCACGCTCAGAAGAAGCAGTCGCCACTCGAGAAGCTCTCGCTCGCAGACAAAGCCAAAGTGCTCGTCGCGCTCATCGCGCGCGTCGAAGCTGGTGCGACCGAAGGCGACTCGTTCAGCGCGCCTGCAGAAGGCGACAGCGCTTCGGCTGCTGCTGCCTCAAACTCGAAGCGCGAGCTCATTCGGTACGGCTTGCTCTCGTTGCTTGAGGCTCAGGCTGACTTCTGCTCACACCACTACATCGACTTGTGCATGTGCACACGAACAGCATGGCAGTCGGCGGCCGCAAGGCGCAGATCAACTTCTTTGGCTCGGACATTTGCTTTGAGCTCGTCCTTGACATTGCTCGCGACGTTGGTCCAGGTACGTACGTGTGTGTGCGGCAATGGCTGCGCTGAAGGAGCAAGAGAGCGAGAGAATTGCACTATGTCAATGCCTCACACCTCGTGTGATGTGTCCTGTTGCCACCACTGTCCTACACGCTAGTGCTCTTCCCGTCACGAGCGTTCGAAGGCATCATGAGCGAGCAGAAGCTCCGAAAGGTGCACCAGAACGCAAAAGACAAGGAACTCGGTGCGTCCGTTGTGTCTCTGTGGCGCTTGATCAGGTCGTCTATGTCCAGGCTCTCGCGATGAGCTCATCGCTGTCGTGCGTCTTGTGGTGCCGCCAGAGGTCTGGAAGCTCTTGTCGGCACACATGAAGCAGATAGTGACGATGAAAGCGCTCTCGGTCGCGATGATCGCAGAGCTCTTTGGCGCTGCGTTCTTGCACCACGACCCAACAAACCAGCGCTCGCAGCGCAAGGTCCGTTGCGCGACTATATCTTACTCTGTACGATACTGGCGCTGGTAGCTCTGACGACAGCGATCATGTTGCTGCTGTCACGTGAGCAGATGAACGAGCTGCTCCACAGTGTCTGTGGCGCAAAGGTGTCGTCTGTGAGCCCCAAGAAAGAGAGTGCGGTCGCATCGTCTCCGTCCGTGAACCGAGGCTTCCAGCAACATCGAAGCGCACGAAGCGGCGGCGACGACGGCGAAGATGACGAGTTTGAGACCTTGCGCGCCGATGCTCGAGGTCGTCCGAGTCCGCAGCAGCAGTCGCAACCTCCTCGCTTCGAGACACCGACGCTGCTCCAGACTGCGTTCTTGCAGCACCAGAGTCCGCCCAAGCCAAAGACGTTTGGACTCGCATCCGGAGGGTACGCTGCTGCTGTTGTTGTGGCCTGAGAGCTCATTGAGGCTTTGCCAACGTCCCAACACGCCTACGATGCTTGTTCCTTCCTGGTAGGTACAAGAAGAAGAGCGACTCACAGGACGTGCTCCAGAGCATGGCGTCGTCACCTGCCAAGCTCTCGCACAAGGTACAGCACTTGTTCACCGACAGCTCAGTCGCTTATACGATGCACAACAGTGTTCGTCAGCGCCACTGATCGATCGCATGGCTTGTCGTGACGATGTTCGCAGCTCTTGCGTGGTGGCAAGATGACCGACTACTCGGAGTTTGAAGAGGAGGACGAAGTGGATCTGCACAACCTCATTGGGAGCAAGAGTGACCGTCCGAGCGCCGCATCGCAACACTCAGCCAAAGGACTCGGTGCGTCGTCGTTCAAGCCGTCGTCAACGACACCAGCATCGTCGTCGGCTGGACTTGGTCCAACTGCGTCCGCCGCGACCCGAGCTGCGCGAGACGACGCCGACTTTGACGTCGACTTCTAGCGACAGCCAAGGACCAAAAGAGAGAAGACAACAGCACAGCAGCTACAGGGGCATGAGGGGGTCTATTGATCACAGGCGTCTAGAGTGGCAGTGGTAGTGCGTGTGTAGTGTGGCTGGCTCGAGCACGAGGTCGGTCGCGAGCGCGCGCTATGGTACTTTTTATGAGTTTCTATCGTATCGGATGGGCTCGTGCGGGTTGCTATCGTCGCGCGTACGTCGAGAGAGTTTCTAACGTGAGGTGGAGGTGTGCGTGGGTGTTTGTCGGAGGAGGAGGCGTTGACTGCGTCATTGTATGTGGGAGCGGACGGTCGAGCGCACTACGCGAGGTCGAGGAGCATGTCAAAGTGCTCGTCCGACATCTCGCGGATGCGATCGTTCCAGTGCGCGCGGGCGTTCTGGTGGAGCGCCGACGCCACGGCTGCGCGCACGGCCGGGTCGCGCGAGAGGTACACGTCCATGAGCGCCATGTCGCCGCACAGACTGCAGGCTTCTTGCGCAATGAGGAAGTGCGGCGACGTGATGCTCGCTGCGACGTGCGCAAACGCCTTTGCGACGACGTCGGCCGGTAAGCAGAGGCCGCAGCGGAGGAACTGCACGAGGAGCTTACCGGTGAAGCGCACAAAGAAGAGCTGGAGCTGGACGTTCCGCGCGGGCCACTTGCGCACGAGCCACCGCAGGAGGCGCTCGCCATGGACCGGTGAGAGCGCTGCGAGCTGCGTGAGCACTTCGCCGAGCGCGCCGTACGTCGTGGCTTCGAGCGAGAGCGAGTCTTCGCTGTACTTGTCGAGCAAGTTGCTCTCGTCCTGGCGCCGCGGCTTCCCTGGCGCGCTCCGGAGCAAGAGCTCGAGCGCGCGGCTCAGCTGGTCGCAGCAGTACGCGTGCGTCGCAATCGCGTCGTCGTCGTCAGTGGCTTCCACCGCTGCGACGCGCGCGTCGTGCTCGAGCGTCGCGAGCAGCGCCGAGAGGAACGCGACGAGGCCTTTCACGCTCACGCACTCGACGTCGGCAAACTGCCCGCGCGTGGCGTCGGCGCCTTGGTGGTGGAAGATTGCGAGCGCCGTTGCAGTGACGCTGTCCAGCACCGCGCGGCGGCGGTGCGGCAGTGCGCGGAAGAGCGCTAGGAGCACCGCGAAGCGGTCGTACTGCACGAGCACGTCGAGCTGCACGGTCGCGAGCAGCGTCTGGTTGAGCCAGTGGTCCGAGAGCACGTGCTCGACGAGGTCGTCGCCGTCGAGGCTCTGGAGCGTTGCGAGCGACTCGTCGTCCAGCGGACTCGAGCCCACGACCATCTTCGTGAGCGCGGCTTGGAACTTGAGCACGTCGATCTCCAGCGGTGCGTTCTTGGCTTTCGGCTTCGGCGCGTCGCTCTCGTCGTGCTCAAAGTGGAACACGTCGCCCGCGGCCGAGCGCGGCTGACCGGTCAAGAGCCGCAAGTTGAGCTCTTTGCCGACATCGACGTGCGGGAGGAGCTGCGCCATGAGCTCCAGCACGAGCTCTTCGCAGTTGAGCGCGTCTGGACTGTCGCGCTTGCGCGCTGGCTTGTCCGCTGCTGTCTTGCGGCGACCGACGCGGCGCTTCGCGAGCTTGCGCTTCGCCATCTCGGGCGACGACCCGAGCTCCTCGAAGTTGTCGTGGCTCAGGAGGTGCCCCGACTCGTTGAAGAACGACGCGCTCTCGAAGAGCGTCATAGGCCGCGCCTCTCGCTTGCTACTGCTGCTGGTGGCGCTGCGACTGAGTACTGACGACTCCTTTGGCGCCGACGACGACAGCGACGTCCAGCGGCGACTGCCACTGTTGCTGTTCGGGTGGTCGTTCTCGTCCAAGAGACTGAACTCGTCGTCGTCGTCGTCATCGCGCGCGACGCCAGACGCTGGCGGCCACGACGCCGGAGCAGTCGCAGGCACCGACTTGCTCAGGCCGGTGCGCGCGCTCGGGGCCGCTTTGTCACGGCGGCGGTGGTCGGGGATGCTCCGCCCATTGCTACTGCTGCTACTGCGCGCGAGCTGTTGCTCGTGCGCGAGCCACAGGTCGCGCTCGCGACGAAGCTCCTGCAGAGGGACGCCGTGGTGGTGCCCGTGCTGCTTGAACTTGGGCTTGAGCGCGGCCGAGGCGGCGCCGGTGCCGGTGCCGTGGCGCTTGCCAAAGTCGCGTGCGTGCTTGAGCTTGCGCTGCGCTTTCCACTGCGCGGCCGGGTCGTCGTCCTGGAGCGGTCCGAGGAGCGCGAGCTGCGCGAAGCGGTCGCCGACGTCGTCGGCCGCGGCGGCAGCGGGGCCGGCGCGCGGCTTGGCGGCGAACGTCGGGGACATCGTGTCCGGAGGTCGTGGGGCTTGAGGTGCGGAGGTGCGTGAATTGCGATATGAGCTGTGGTGCGCAGAGGAGTGCTGTTTGGTGTCGATCGGTAAACTACGGCGCTTCTTCGAACGAACATCTCGGAGTTTGTATCGAGAGTCTGTTCGCGCGCGTTTTTGTTAGGTGCGACCGAAATATTACGTTGAAGTAGCCGATTGCGTTGTTGTTGTCGTTGTTGTTGCTGAGATTTGAGTTGAGGGCATCGCAGGTCGAGCAGCGGCATATGGAGTGCGCTGGCGCAAGTAGGATGTGCGTCTAATCCGTGCGTGCGAGTATGTGTATGATCGAGACCGGCAGTGAGATCGAGGCGATGTATATTGTGGGTCATCGTCTTACCCCGAACACACCTCGCGCGAAGCGATATCAAGGTAATTTACGTCGTCAAACAATCAACGCAAGTCGAGTCGATTTGAATCTTGGATTTGGGAGCAGTTTTGCGCGGCAACTCGGAGCTTGAGGCGAACGCAGATGTGTTGGTGTTGGTGTTAGTGGTGTTGGTGGTGTTGGTGTTGCCTCGATCAATCTTGCGGAATCACTCGCTCACTCACTCGTCACTGCCGTTCACAAGTCAGGTGTGCTTCTCGCTATCAACGACGACGACCAACGACGACCGACGACGAGAGGATCGTTGTCGAAATGTGAACGTTCTTGTGGTGCGTCGATAATGCCAGAGAATGAAAGAGGCAGTTTATACTGATCAAAAACAGGAGATGTGACACAGTGCTAGTTTGAGCCAGAGAATCTACCAATATTACAACCAAGACAAACACTCAAGATTCAGCAAATTTGATGATTGCATGCACTTGGATTCCAGAAGGTAGCCAATTAACGAATCGCGTTCGAACGATGACCGACGAGACGTGGCACGTTACTCTGAGTTACTGACGCTTGTAGCTTCTGTCTGGCAACTCTCCTCGTTTTACCATTGAGATATGGTCCGTGATATCTACAAACGTGACGCACCACAAATGTAGATATATGTAGGTAACTATAGCTAGCGCGGACCTAATCTATAAGCGAACATATGACCTGAACAACAGCGATTTCTTGCACTTTACCAACTGTATAGACACAACGCGTCTAAGCAGCATATTTGTCTAGCATATATATTAGTTACACACACGTTTTCGGTTTTCGCGAAACCGAATATGCCGTTTGCTGTATTTATGTGATTCGCCTTAGTCTAAGCTACAAAACGCGCCAGAGCAACGATCAACAATCAGAGCAGCGTCCTCAGCATGCGGCGTGCCGGCGACAACTTTGCACTGCGACATTAAGAGCGGCAGTCTGCGCGTTGCTACAAGCGTGGCGGGCCCGATTCTTACTCCCTCGCACATCCAGCAGCGCATCCAGTTTTGCTCAGCACACCTCGGGCCCTCGATGCGGTTCGTCGACATGGACAACGTCGTCCATGTCGGCGAAAAGCTCTATTACTTGGCGACTCCGAGGAAGCGCGCTGTGCTGCTACCGGACGAGCCGACGCCTGCGCTTCGACTGCGTAGCCGGCTTCACATCACCAAAGTCATGATGTTGCTGGCGGTGGCGAGGCCGCGCTGGGTCCTTGGCCGCGGGTTCTTTGCTGGCAAGATCGGCGCATGGGCATTCCTCACCCATGAGCCGGTCCAACGAAGCAGAAGAAAATCCGGCCTGCCGGCGCGATGGTGGCGGTGGAGCAGTCCATGGCGAAGGCCACGTTCAAAGACAAGATGCTCGCCCACGTCCTACCAGCCATTCGATCCACATGGCCATCCCGTCCTCGGACCGTCTGATTCGACTCCAGTTTGACAACGCGCCAGCACACGCAATCCACGACGATTCTGACATCCAAGCAGCTCTTGAGCACCCATTGATGCCCATCGTGCTCCACGCGCAACCGCCGAACTCGCCTGATCTGAATGTGTTCTTGATCTCGGCGTCTTCAACGCAGTGCAAGTACGTCAGCGCCGGATCGCAACACATTCACTAGATGATCTCGCGGCAAGTGTTGTTGCAGCACTACAATCGCTCCCGCCCGCGAAGTTGGACGTGTGCTTTTGACAATGCAATGTGTGATGGATGAGTGCATACACAGTGGCGGTGGCAACAGGTTTAGGTTGCCACACATGTCAAAGGCGAAGCTGTTGAGGGAGGGACGATTTCCTCGTAACGTTCAGTGCTCGCCCTAGACTTGTGCGTTTTGTCTCGCTAACCTGAATCACGCAATCTACAGCATAGTGAAATCTAGATAAAAACCGTAGCATTGATTTGGAACAGACGAAAACGTGGGATGTATGGAACGGAGTGGTATGCCGCTTACTGTATTTATGTGATTTTCCTTAGTCTAAGCTACAAAATGCACCGAACAGTATTTGCACGACTCAATCACATTGAAATAGAGAAAACATTTACGGACATGAAAAAAGATCTAAGTGATCGCACTCAAAGATCTTAAATCAAGTCACCTTTCTCACGTACACGTGTTGGCTGTTACAAGACAGTATGATAAATATCTACAGACACTTAAACATGACAAAGTCGTGCACAATTGACTTGCTGGTTGTATGCCCTCTATGCTCGTATTTTCTGTCCAGCTCGTCCATGTCTCAACTGTATGCTGCGTCGGTTACATGCGTCAGCCACTCATTCGCCGTCACTCTCCTTGTGTCCCAAAACGAGCGCTCCGCCACTCATCTAATAGTAACACAAACCTCGCAGTAGTTTCGGTGTAGCACAAAAATGTTTTTTGTCATGTTGGTCAGTACTTTAATACTTTAATACATACGTTGAGTGCGTGATCGCGGCGCAGTACAAGCGTCATCTTGCGCCAACGCTGATCGTATTCGAAAGGGGTAGTACACAATCCTAAACGCATTGTAGCCATCTCAAGGCAGCAAGGGGATTCAGACAATGGCACGAACCAGTATGTGCACATACCTTTACAGATTAGACGTTGATGCGAGAGTAGATGTTTGAGTGGTTGCAGTTGCGTGTATTCAATATCTAGTGGGAGGCAAACTGAAATACATCTGCGAGTGACATCACATTCACCTGACACACTTTTTATCGCATGCTCTCTCTTACCAGGCTATCGACCAACACCCCGCGTAGTTTTTGGCCAGGACGGCAACGCAAGCGTTCTCTTGATTGATCATGTGCGAGTTTGAGTGACCACTCGACTTGACGTTGTTCCAATGGGATGTATTGTGAAGAACTGTGCCCATCATGCTAGGTTGTGCATGTGCGTGCGACTTGAGCTAGATACATTCATTTGACCGCTCGTTGTGTTGTTGTTGCGCTCGCTGGTCGTACATATTTGGTTGTCAAGATGTGTATTAAAAGGAACGTGTTCAAATCCAACGCATCCAATGCCAATTCGAGGAAATGGTGATCAAGGGCTCCCTTGATGATACAACGGATATCAATCTCGACATTTCGACAAATCTGATGCAGGCAGTAGCTTGCAGGTTGCGACTCATAAACACACCTGTCTATTTAATTCGCCCGCTGTAACATCCCCAATACCTTTTGCGGAAGTGTTGACGGGCAATTTTCGACCAATATGATACAGAAGTAGTGCATGGCAACGAGGCAAGCAGAACGCGGCACGCAGGCACAGTGCCTGCAGCGCGGTCACGTCATCACTGAAAAGCTTGAGGTCTCGTCGACGCTGTCGGCACGCGTGAAGTTTCGCGAGCGACAGGCGCGCCGCGACGAATTGTGCATAACTGTGCTAGTAAGGCAGCAAATATCCGCTGAAACAATAGAAGAACCTCGGTGGATGAGGGCGGTGCGAGTCGATTCCCTCCGCTTAAACGCTCGTAACGTTCATGAAAGACGCCATGAGAGCTTAGCAGGTAAGTGGTGCATTACACATTTGTCTCTCGACTCAGCGGACATTCATTGTAACGGATCTTCTTGCTGTATCACTTGAAGGTCCTCGGAACTTGAAACATGATCGGTTTCACAGAAGTGAACCACAACAACTGGATGAAACTGCGAATTCAAGACTTTCAAGTGACGAGAGGGTAGAGAAACCACTGTTCTGACTGTGCGAGCGTTCGCCATCCGAAACGGCTTTTCACGGTAGACAGTGGCTGAAGCAAAGGCGACTGAGCGTTTCATCTTCGAATCTGCTCCGCGTTTTGGAAGGATCGTGTTGTCGCGGATTCTCGAGGAATCTTCAGCGCGGGTGAGACGGTTGTGGTGGAATGACCACAGCAAATTCTTGTCCTCAGTGTCAGAACCTTGCCGCTCCGTCGTATACTGGATCGCAGGTCGCGATCCGCTTTTCCGGCGTGTAGTGGAGACCGTGGAGGTGAAGACGGCGGTCCACGAAGGGAGAGAGGGACTTGGGGTCGTGCGATCTCGCTGTTCCGGCGAGCTGCACGTACGCGACCGTCGAGTGGTGTCGTCGATCGCGGGTCGTGATCGTGGTTGTGAGGCACGATCACGGACGCACGGCGCGATCAAATGAGCCGCGCGGGGCGCAGAGCGACTGTAGCGGACGGGTTGTGAGGACTCCTTGACGCCTCTGCTGGGGGATCGCCAGTGCGTTCGAAGGACCGTCGTACGGACGCGGCGGTGTCGAGGACCGGAGTTCGCGATCCCAAACGGCGCACAAAGGTCTGCGAGCGTGAGCGCTGCAGACGGTAGCAGGGGGCGAGCTGGCCAAATCTTCCAGGCTCGTCCCGTGCCCTTGATCGTCGGTGATCGCCAAGATCGCCAGATGATCGCCAATGCCAATGCTGATCCAATGACCCCACGTCGGTCAGTCAGAGCGATTCGTCGGAGCTTTCAATTCTGGACCTGCGCGTGGCAGTTGCTGGGCGTGAGAGGTTGAGAACGGGCCCTGAGAGGCTGGTCACTCGCGATCCCCTATCGAATGGATAGGACGTGTGCTGGACAAGGAGAATTCCGGACTGAATTACTTTGCTTAACTATCTACCGCTTTGACTTGCTCGCACTATGCTGGACCTCTGCACACCTTGCGCTTTCGCGAGATCGTTGGGAGATGGGCCGATCCCAGCTGCCCGTCACCCTTCCAATCAAGCTGATAGGACGAGTTCGCTCTCCGCGAGTCAATCGCGCCTCACAAGCTTCCTGGTACCTTCGGCGCGGTGGCGCTTGCATTTACCCCCAAGCTCACAGCTGTGCTTGGCTCCAGATCGCTCTGGACCGCCAATGCACCTCGTTGGATCGTCGGAGGTCCTCGCCAGGCGTGATCGTTGACTGCAGACTTATCGCGCGGCGCCACAGGTGTGCACAGCGCCCTCGAGACAGAGTCTCAGTCGTGTTGCGTCACGCTCGATCAAGCACTATCGCTGCTGTCACGTGGCGATCGTCGGGTCACTTGTGCTTCTCGCGATCCTGGTCAGATCGGGGGATCAGGCGTCGTTGTTCATCGCTGATCGTCGTCTCCGTGCCGCGCGTCACTCTGGACCTGTCTGTCTCGCCGCGGAGTGCCCGGTCGTGTTGTCGGGATCACCGGTTCTTGTTCGGTATCGCCCACGTCGGGTCACGAGCGCGTCACCGACGATCGCGCGCGCACGGTCACTGGATTTTTCCGATCGCGTTCTACCACACGGTTATCTTCTACGACATGCCTTCGTTCAAGACGTGGGACATGGTCGAGACAGCGCCGCACGTGAGTGGCGCGCTGCGTCAACCATAGCGCCTTACAGTTAGTCCCACATTGCGATCGACGGGCGAGTAGTCTCGTATCCTGTTCATCGCGAAGGGTTTGTCGGGCGCGTTCGAGAAGAACTAGGTGCCGACGTACCTGAAGGGCCACGTCTACGCAGCACAAAAGAACGCGTGGATGGAAGCAAACGTATGGAAGACCTACATTCGTGATTTGCTTCGCTGCGAGTTTGACTGTCTGTTCAGCAATTCTGTGGCCCTAGTGTTTGAGCACTCTCAAGAGTTGCTCGCGACAGATGCGTGCTATGCTGTGGCCACTCTCCCATCAAATAGCACTGCGTTCGATACGTTTTTGTAAAAACAGTGTATTGTCACACAACTCACTCCGACAGCAGTATGGCAAGACGTTGTAGATTTTCATTGTATTTTTTTATTTGGAACGGCTAAGGCAGCAATACATCAGTGTACAATCGTCTACGCCCGATACCGATGCTCTTGGTGTCCCTCCCCCTACAAGTGAGCTGACGTCGTCGAAGCCAAGAACCACGGGTACGCGCGGATGACGCGCATTGTTGATGAAGAGTGGTGTGTGGCCAGTGGACTCATGCACAGCGTTGTTGATCGCGAGCTCGATCATCGGCAGCATCGCACTCCACGGCGGCTTGAGCATTGTTGCGCACGACGGGTCGCGGGAGTACGCCGCAGAAACCGCCTCGCGCAGCGGGCTCACGGTGACCAAAGTCGTCGACACAGGCACTGCACTCGTCATCATCGTCGTCAGCGGCGACATGTTGTGGTGAGTCGGGTCGAGGATTGTAATCCGGGCGCCGCGACAACGCGTCGGCGATGCTGTTCGTCGAGTCCGGCTTGTAGAAGACGACGAAGTTGTACTCGGCGAAGAACGACTGCCAGCGCGCCAAGCGCTTGCTCAAGTGTCGCGACTTTGTCGCGGTTCGAAGAGACGCTTGATCGGTGTAAATGGCGAAGGTCTGCTCGCGACGCAGATACACGCGAAACTTCACCAACCTGTAGGGCATCGCGAGCAGCTCTTTGTCATGCACGGAATAGTTGCGCTCTGCGGGCTTCAAATGCCGCGACTGGAAGCTGACGACGCGCTCCCGTCCGTCGTCATCGTGCTGCATGAGTGCACAGCCGATCACAAAGTCGCTCGCACCACAGACGATATTGAACGCCTTGGCGTGATCTGCCAGAGCAAAGATCGGCGTGGGGGAGAGCCGCGTCTTGACGTCGTCGAACACGATTTGGTGCTCGCGGCGCCACTCCTACGTGGTGTCTTTCTTCAGCAACTACAACAGCCGGAATATCACGGACGCGAAGTCTTTCGCGCAGTGGTGAAGGTAGTTTGCAAGCCCAAGTCACTACTGGAGCTCCTATTGATCGCAGGGAACCAGCCATGCCAGGATTGAGGCTACCTTCTCTGGGTCAGCGCGGACCCCGGCCAAATTCACGTAGCTGCAGAGCACCCGGATCTCGGTAGCGCAGAAGATAACCTTTTCAAGTTCGCGTACTGCATGTTCTCGCTCATGGTTCGAAGACCTTCCGCAAGTTGCCGAGGTGGACGTCCAGGGCTGTCGCGCCCACGCTGGGCGACTGTGCACGAAGTGACCATTGAAGTAGCTCGGCGCGAAGTCTCACAGCGGTCACATCACGTGGAAGACCATGCGGCTGAACATTGCGGGGGCGTTCTTCAGCCCCTGCGGTATCACAAGCCACTCCCTGGGCATGCCGCTCAGGGTGCTGACTGCCTTTACCGGGACGTCCGACTCGCGCATGAGGATCTGGTAGAAGCCGTCCGTGTGGTTGATCCCGCTGTAGGTCGTGCAGCCTGACATGGTGTCGAGAACCATGTCCTTGCGTGGAGTCGGGGTCTGCGCAGGGATCGTCGCGTCATTCAGCTTATTGAACGCATGGACGATGTGCCAACTCCCAGTCGCTTTCTTCGCGCAGAATGTGGGGCTCGAGTGTGGCGAAGTCGAATCGCGCATGTAGCAGACGGCACGATGACCTTCGAAAAACGCGTCAATCGCGTCGACTTGAACACGCAGCAGTGGCCACTACCGCGTCACGCAGTACTTTGTTCCAGGCACGTCATCGATCAAGTAGTGAACGCCTCAGACGGCCGGAAGCACCTGCGGGATCTTGTCGGGGAAGATATCGGAGAACTCACGCGCGAGGCTCAAGACAGGATTCCCGGACGCTTCGGCTCATCCCAGGACTGCGCACCGTATCGGCCTTCGCGAGCGGACTTCATCTCCGCGGCGCTCGCTGTCAATGAGCGCCGACTTCACAGGATCGATCAAGATGGCGCATAGTTGCTCAACGCGACCAAGCTTGATCTCACTAAGAATTGTCTTCCAAGACATCACTGGCAGCCGAGTGAGCTCAGTTGCTTCACGTGGTGGACACGCGCGTTCATGTCGTGACTCGGTGGGCCATGGCCAGTCATGTGACGACGTGGATCGTGTAGAACGACGGCGCCGGTGCAGATGGCCAAGCCGGTGCGCACGGGATGCTTTCACGCGTCTCGTAAACCGGGGCGCGAGACACGTCTCGTGCTTCTGCGCGATTGTACACCGTCAAATGTCGTACCGCAGGGATCGCGTACTTCCTGCGGCTCACGGTAACCCACCGGTTGCCTTCGACTGGCTATCTCGCAGACGTGGCGCACAGAGCGTTGCAACAAACCCAGCATGAATGGCCATCGCTCTTTTGCGTGTTGAGCGTCGCGGAGTCGGGGTCCACGACTGTTACGTTCGGCAAGGCGATAGCACTATCCCGTCAGGTGTGCAAGAACACCACCGACGTCGATGGTGCGCGGCCTTACTTTGCGAATCAGCAAGTCGATGTCTGGCCGGTAGCGAGCAAGCCACGGCATTCCAAAGATACAATCAAACGAACCGCCGAGGTCGACCACGGGGAAGTTGTCGATGCTCTTGAAGCCGTCAAACCCGTACTGGAACTTGACCTAGCGTTGCGGGAGTGACCACGTCTCGTCATCTGCAAACTTGACGACCATCGCGCCTGGTTGCTCACAGGCACGCACCCGCGAGGGCAAAGCTGCAGAGATTTGGCTCGGATGAAGCTGTTCGTCGCGCCTGAATCGACAAGGTCGCCGTCGACATGCAAGCTGAGTACGATTAGTCGCTTATCACTACTTGAGGTGGTGGCAAACCGCTGCGCGTGGAGCACAGCGTCGGAGGGGCTAGCAGAACGTGACGCCACCGGAGGCACCTTTCGCTCAATGAGCCCAGTAGTTCGACCTGTATCTACTGGGCGCCCGCGTTTTTTGCAGGCGCTGGCTGCTCGAACTCTCCTTCGACCTCTACAGTAGCAAGTACTGGAGCTGGCGCGCGGCACGTCCCCGCGTGACTGACCTTACGGCAACTGAAGCAAATGAGCTGATTGTTGCTTGTCCCACCGCAAATGCTGAGGTATCAATGAATATGATGAACAACCCGACACATACTGATTTGTTTTGGCTGTAGTATGCAAACTATATTAAATCAGATTATTCCGTTATCGTTTCTACTCATTTCTATGAACCGGAAGACCGTACGGCGAGGTTTTAATCCAATCGAAGGTCGTGCAGGGTAAGGCTCGTTTCCAATAGACCTTCCAACATGTTTTGTCGGAAACGGACCAAAACTTTTGGTACTCTGCATTCAGAAACCAAGACAACTACATATTTCTCATATATTGCTCACGCTTCCGGCAAACAACTGTCTACAGCAATGTATTCTATCAGACGTGTATTCTTCAAGGGTGAAGAATTAGAGGTAACAACCAACACAGTCGATGATCAATACCATCGCCTAGATGCACGCAGTTTGACATCCTGCACGAACTGCACGCAAGTACGCACGCCTATACACGCCAACACGCATCAGGACACCGCCATGAACATGATCAACAGCCTCATCGCTGCAATCACCACCTCCGCGCTCAACACAGCGAATAATGTGTTCAATCGATTCCTCACCGCTGAGTCCCCTGTCGCATGAGTACCTCGTTGAGGTCCTCTTAATCAACCACAGTACGCCAGCTCTCATTACGTACCTGGATAAGTTCGTGATGCACCTCGAGGACATGCAGGGCCCCAAGCCGTGTTACATCAGACGAACACGGCTATCAACTACTTCCAGAAGGTGAAGAAGTGGCTGCTCAGCGAGTTCAAGCAGTGCAAGGCTGCCGTGAATGAAGACGTTCTCTAAACGGCGATGCAGCTCGAGCGCCACTACATATAAAGCGAAGAAGGGCCGATGGTCGACAAGACGCCTGCGTGCATGAAGGAAGACGTGCGTCTATTGATGCGGTACCTCTACTCATCTGCTACAACGGCTAGCGACTACGGAGATGCGGCGCTCATGTGCCTGATGTGGCAGGTCTTCTGTCGCGCGTCCAATTTGGCGCTCGTGAGCAAGAGTGGACTCACCGCTAGCGCCACGAACGCGCTTTTAACTCGACTCCTTCTCGTCAAGACAGACGACGAGCAAGGAATCTCGCTCATGCTGGACCGTAACGACTTCCTCGCCTGCTCCGTGCTGGCGCTCGCGCTCAGACTGATGATGCAGGCTTCGTCCAGTGTTGCACTGCTATCGCAGCTTCTCACAGCGCCAATTCCAGTCGACAAAAGTCCCGGCTCGACGGCACCTCAGCATGAGCTCCTCGAGGACGCCGACGGGTCATCCTCGCCGAAATTCAACCGCGGTCGACAGTCCGCTCCTGCAAGTCTTGCGCCAGGCGTCCACAGCTACGTCCATCGAGTGCTGAAGTGGTGCGCTGGTCGAAGACGCGCGTCGAACCTGTAAAGCGCACAAACGAGCAAGTTGCCACCGCGTCCAACGTGAAGCAGCGCAAGGAAGATCGAGTACCAGGGTGCAATCATTAGCGCTTTTATGTATAGACCCTGATACACTAGGTCTCACCGGCAATTCTCTTGCCAGGCAGTCACGTGTACGCACTCGCAAACTACCTGGGTCGCAGGTCAACACCATAACACGACGAGGTCAATCAAACGCTGGCCTCTTCTAGGCTCTTACGCAGTCACACTCGCTGGCCACACATAATTCATACGAGTTCTATCCATCACTGGCCACTCCACGCTATTGCGCTTGCCTCACGGGGCTCTTACGCCTTCACTATGGTTGGGTTCACTGACCTCTTACGCCTTGCACTCCATACACACGCCTGACGCCCACCTGGATCAGGCAATGCAAACAAAGGTTGTTCGCTCTAGGCGTACCAGTGTGCACCTCGGTACACAAAGGCAAAGTGATTCATCACGCGCTCTTTCTTTAAAGGGGTACACAAGCTATGATTATAATTGTAATTATCTAGCTTTGCGGAATTACTATTCACGCACTTGTTTTAGGACCAGCCTGTTGGCGGTCGATCTTATTGGTAGATATTGTTAGAATATTTGCCAATAAGTAATGTTGGGCTCTGAGAGCCAACCACATTTTAGTTGACTTAGTTATAGCATCTCATACATAGGCTTAGTGACTCGCACCGAAGGGTGGAGTCCGCTCAACCAACTAAAATGAACACTTGGAATTTGGACTAAGGAACTCTTTTGTCATTATTTGCTTCCGTCTTTACTGATTGGAATCCTTGCAGAAGGTGCTTGCACACGCTTCCTCGCAAAGGTGCTGCGTAATAGGGGAACGTCCGGTTACACTTTCACACCAGTCAGGTCGCGCGCTCGCTCTGGCACAGGCGCGCTATGTTTATGCAGACTAAGCTGACACACACACGCATGACCCTGGTTCCCGTCCATACTCGCCACACATCGTACTCGTACTGCGTTGTAGAGTTGTGCAGAATGAAGGGAAGAAGAGAGTGTCGACGGCGACGCTGGCGTTGATGAGGACGCGGTCAGTGAGACCCCTCCCCCGCCAACCCAGGTTGCAAGCAACAAGTCAGTGACGGTCAAGACCGAAAATGCCACGACGTTGGTCACAAACTCATCGTCGGCGACGTTTGTCGACCTCGTGAGCGATGATGACGACGCTAGTGCAGATGGCACCGCGACGTGTAGCGAGCGTCGTGTCGCGGTCGCAACCGTGAAGGTCGAGGCGGATGAAGTACCCTTGTTGGCGTCGTTCCGTCCATCGATGGCGCCAACAGCGGCTAGCATTGATGCTCGTACCGCGGAGCGGCAACCAACGACATGTGATCGCCCGCGCGAGGCGCTGTTGTCGAGCGCGACGACGACGCCCCACGCGAAAACGACTTCGAATATGTCGCTTGTCGGCGTCGTGGGCTGCTCGGATCTGTGGTCATGACCGTTCACGGGTACCGTTGGCACCTCAAGCGTAACAACAAGTTGCCACGCTACCAGTGCCTGTCGGTGCGACCGATCGCCGGCGTCCTGATCGTGCTTGAAGACGGTGACACCATTGAAGAGTACGAGGAGTGCTTTCACAAGTGGTGCGACGTGCACCAGCTCGAGGCCGAGTGAGGCGAGAACATCTGCGACCTCCGGCTCATCAAGAGAGGTGCACAAGTGGCGCTTCGAGTTTGCGAACTTGCGCGCTCATCGCTGCGTCACTGCATCCATCGCCTAGGGGAGACGCAAGCGCGGACTGCCCATTGCCTTACGCGTCAGCCCCGGCGCGTAGTGCAGCAAGCGCTGCGGCTGGGTGGCCGACTGATCGCGATCAAGCCGGTCGACCTTCGACTGCGGCGTCGTGGCGTTCGGGTGGCAACTCTCCACACGGAGGGGCGCCCGCAAAACGTCCATCCCGCTATGGGCCCGCCGTAGGTCGAGCCGAAGCTTAACTTTCAAACGTCTCGACGGTTGACGATGCTGCTGGTCGAACCGGGCGATCAAGCCAGGCACATCACCCAGCACACTCGCTCGGCTTGGCTACGAGTTCTGCGAGTGTGGATAGCCACGCCACTTAACAAGAAGTGCTTGGGGTAGCCAGAGCCTTGCTGCTTCAGCAGCGCTTCCACGTAAAGTACACTTTCGCTGATGAGCCCAGAAGCAGCGGCGGCGCTCGCGGCGCTGACGACGCGCGCCTTGTGACACTGGAGTAGCGGATCTCGAGTCAAGAGGGCCAGATCCGGAAGCGCATGGACCGCCACCGCACTCAATTGGACGAGATGGTGTCTGGCGGCCCGCGCTCGCGTTCTGGTCGTCGTCTTGACGATATTGAAACCGAGACTTCGAGCTTGCGCGAGCGCGTGTCATATCTGGGGACTGGCGTGGCGGCTCTGCTCGCGACAGTCGACGCGCACGATCGCGAGATCTCGCGTCTGCGCTGGAGAGCTCCGTCCGCTCTACCGGCACCGACGTACCACTCGCCGTACCGTGCTAAGCGCGAGTACTCGAGCTCGTACTTGGACTCGCGCTTCGGCGGTGCCTGGAGCCAGCTGAAACAGAACGATGGTCGCGCCGGTACTTGCTACGCGATCGTGATCGTGGACACATCGAGGAGGTTTGCGAACCAGACCGTCGTGCCGATGACTCGTGCTTGGCACAGCGCTCAAACGTCTACAGGACGCATCGCTCGGATGATCAGTCCAAGAATCGCGGCCAAGGCGACGCGCAGGCGTATCTTGATCCGGCTCACTCTAAGCATCCTCTGGCGGCAAATATGGCTTGAGCATCCCGACGAAGAACGTTGGATGCATCTGCAGCGCTGGTGGCAGCTGCAGAGTGCACATCCGTCCTCATACATACAAAACCTTGTACGGTCCGACGGAGCGAGGGCGTAGCTTGTTTGTGCGGACAGTGGACACGCGACCAAGTGGTAGGTTTATCGCATTCAATAGGATGAGGTTGCCCACGTTGAACACATGTTCGTTCGTACGACCACTCTTGTCCGCTTGTCTCTTTTGTGCGTCTTGTGCATCTGCCATAGCGTCTCGCTGTGACGTAGCGCAGTAGTTGCTTGCACGACTCGTCGTGCTGATACTCTGCTCGAACTTGTTCGAGTAGCGGCATCTCAATCGAGACGACATGAGCGAGCTTATAGTCTGGTCGTCTCGAGAGCGCATCCGCAAGGACGTTCAAGCGTCCGGGCTTGTACTCGACCTTGATGTTATTTTGCGAAGAAGGACAACCAGCGCGCCATGCGCTGCGGCAAGTGCGGAGAGCTTGTCGTCGTCCTCAAGGACGCGTGATCCGAATAGATCACGAACAGTTCCGAGCCAAGCAGGTGCACTCGGAACTTGACGAGAGCGGCTTCATCGCAAGTAGCTCGTTGTCGTGAACCAGGTAGTTCTTCTCGGCGGCCTTCAGCTGCCGAGACCGGAAGGCGACGACACGATCGCGATCGTCGTCATCCTTCTGCATCAGCGCGCAGCTGATCGCGAAGTCCGATGCGTCACACACGACTGAGAACTGCATCTTCGGTTCTGGCAGCGCCAAGATCGGCGCTCGCACCAGACTCTCCTTGACCTTCGCGAAGGCGGCTTTATGGACCTCAGTCCAAAGCCATTCCACGTCCTTTTTGAGGACGTCGGACAGTGAACGGACTATGTCCGCGTTGTGGTGGCTGTACCCGTGAAGGTATATCGCCAATGCAAGCCACTTGCGCAAGTCTTTCTGACTGCGCGGCGAAGGCCAACCCACGATTGCCTTCACCTTGCCTGGGTTGGCGCGTACGTCTTCTCGACCGACAAAGCAAGCATCCGAGGAACGGCATTTCCGTCGCTCCGAAGACGCACTTGTCGACGTTCGCATAGAGCTTGTTTGATCTCATGCAAGCGAGCACCTCTCGCAGGTGCTCCAAGTGATTCTGCTCGTCGGATGCACCATCTTCGGCAACGCTGAGAACGAAGATGTCGACGAAGTGCGTATGCGCAACTTCCTCATCTGACGGAAGAGCTGCGTGAAGAGGTGATTGAACGTCGCCGGAGCGTTCGGGAGCCCTTGCGGCATCACGATCCACTCCCACAGCATGCCACTAGGCGTACTGACTGCCGTCAGTGGAACTTCCTGTTCCCGCATCAGGATCTGGTAGTACCCGTCTACTCGATCCAGTGCACTGAAGATCGTGTATCTAGGCATGTTGTTGAGCATGACGTCCTTGCGAGGGATCGGCGCCTGCGCCGGGATCGTCGCCGCATTCAACTTGTTGAATGCGTGGACGATCCGCAACTTGCTATTCGGCTTCTTGACGCAGAACGTCAGGATTGAGTGCGGAGACTTCGACTCTCGCTCAAAGACAGCTGTTTCCTTCTTTGGGCAGTGCTCACTGCCGCGTCACGCCTTACTTGGTGCTTGGCACCACGTCGATCGCGTGACGCACACCACGATCTGGTGGCAGCGACGTCGTGTGCAAGGAGCCATGGGCGTCGCTGAAGTCCATGAGGACTTGATACAGAGGATCGCTTGAATCATTCAGTATCTGCGATCCAGGCCGCATCTCAAACCTTCGCTTGACCCCCCCCAAGACGCTCTCGTCCATGGCGGAGGAGGAGTTCACTTTCACTTCTTCCTGCTGTGGTCGTATCATGACCATCTCGGACAGCTCTCCAGCTGTCAGCTCGGAGAGGAAGTCTGAGAAGCTCAACACTTCAAGGCTGTGAAGTTGAGCGAGCTCAGGGAGTGGCTTCAAGACAACACCCGTGTCCTTGAATGCACCAGTCAGGCCGTCGATGACCCTGTACAAGTCGACGGTGGGAGGCCGCACTCCGCGTGTATCAACACGCCGTTCGCTTGTGCGAACGTCGGACTGCTCACGGCTGTTGCGTGCATCCTTCCGTCTCGCGTTTCTCTTCGTTGAAACCGAGACGCGCCGTTCCTCGGCGCTGGCACACTCGTGCCGTGAGCTCACGTCGTGATGCTCATGTCTGTCGGGTATCCCAAGTGACACGCGGGTCCTGTCAGAGCTGTCGCGGGCGGCCAGAGACACTGCGTCTTGCTGTGGCAACTGCTGGGTCCTACTATGCCCACGAGTTGCAGCGGTTCCAGTGAACCCGGTTCTCTGCACCTGAACGTCGTCGCGTTCGTCTTTTGCTTCCGCGCTCGTCTCGAGAGGAGCTGGCGCGGCGAGGACCCGAACCTCACGGCACTCGTGAATAACTCGATCTCGGCGAGCTGCCGCTGTCCGTGTGCGCGGAACAGCCTCGCGCGGTACGTGTATCTCGCACCCACCGACGCCCACCACTTTCTCGTGGGACGTTTTCGGCTCTAGCTATGCTCGACGTGAGCGAGCAGAGGTGAGAACACTCATCAATGTTCTGCTGCTTGCAACGGGCACGCTTGCACTGATCGACTTGATTCGCTTGTCGATCCATGGTTGGTGCCGAACCAATCACGTCATATCGAGGATCAATCACAACGTGCATCCATGAAGAGTTCCATGCAGATCTCGACGCAGTTGAAGTCTATGTACTTCATCGTCGAGGATTTTTGGTGTCCGTGATGACGTCTCGCTCGACGAGCGCCATCGTACATCGCCTTGTTCTGGGTGATGCTCGCAAGCCGCTACGTGCGGCTTGCTCCTGAATCAATCAGGACCTTCATCTTCTCCTTGAAGCCGCTCACGCTCGCGTGGACGACGATCAGATTACCGCTGATCGGTTTGTCTTGTGGAAACTCGTGAGAGTTTCCGAGGGCGAACCATGCATGCATCGCGGTCTCGCGACCATCATTCACGTCGTGTTGCCCCAGTAGGGCGACCCGCGCCTACTGGGCGTGGCCATTTCCCGGACCACGGGTCAGAGCACGTGTTCTTGGTCGACCGCGTTGTTGATCACGCGTGTCAGGTCGAACAGAGCTGCCGCGCACTCACCGGTTCGACCGCGCACTCACGAATGAAGTGGCCGCTCTACCGCATTGGTAGCAATGCAGATCCGAGCGCTGACGCTCGATCGCATTGACGTCCATTGACGTCGGCCCTCCAGTGGAACGCGTTCCACTTGGAATACACGAAGACGTACGAGCTTAACGCAAGCTGTACACTTCGAGCCGAGCGATGTCAATCGCTTGCTCGAGTGTCGCTGGACACGAGTGGAAGGCCTGGTCACGTGGAGGACCCATACGGAGCCCCTCTATGAAGGCCGTGACCTTGGTCTCTTCCTGCAGCGGCTATGAAGCCATCGCTGCGACGAGCACTTGAAGCTCGTTCGCGTACTAGCCGAGTTCTCGCTTGCCTTGCTTGCAAGTGAGGAACTTCGAACGCATTCGGAACGCCACGTTCGGTGGTTCGAACGCGTGGCGGAGTTCCTCACGGAACCTACTCCACGTGGAGAATGCCTCATACAGGTTCTCCGAACGGGTCAAAACCCATGCCTTGGCTCGACCGCCAAGGTTCGAGACTGCGAATGCGACCTTGAGCCACTCTTCCGTGTGGAGAGCGGCGTCCTTTGCAATATTGAGATCTTTGATCCAGAGCTGAAAATTCGTGGACTCCTTGCCATCATAGACTGGTACTCTCAGTCTTATGGGTTTGGTCGCAGTCAGGGCTGTGTATGGAAAATGGAACTTGTGTTATGGACTGTTTTGTCACAGTGCCATTATGAATGGGCTCAACGTCCATCCATATTTGGCTGAGGCCAGCCTGTCATTGTGAGTCCTGTGACGTATCTCAGCATGACCGAGCCGACTGCACTTGCCAACATGAAGACACCAAGCAACAGGCAGCTCGTCGCCACGCTGTTCGATGCCGTCAAGGCAGGCGTCTGGACGTGCTCCTTGATCAGTGAGCAGCGGTTACTGTCGCCTGGCAAAGGGTACACTAATTGGATAGACCACTTGGACAGAATCCATGGGCGCGAGACAGCGCTCGCCGCGCACCGCGCAGTGGTGAACCTCGGGTCGCTTTCGCCGTTCTTCGCTATCGACGCTGCGACGCTCAACCTCTTCCGCAAGGTGGAGTGGATCGTGTTCGAGAATCGAGAGATCAGCATGGTGGAAAAGACGCTAACGCGCCACAACACGACACTCAACAGGGTGAGCCGAAAGACAACATAATCTTGCTGCAGAGCAGCATATCCTCCCGCACCGACAACTCGATGAGAAGGTCAACACGCTCTCGCGCTTGCTGCGGTCGTCCAAGCGACGGGCTGAGATACATGATGTCTGCCGCGCGCCGACGCTGTGAAACGCAACGCGATGGGACTCGAGGCACAAGATGATCGACCTCGTTTTGACTACATCCCGCACATCGACGACAGTGAATCCGCGCTCGCACCATACAATCCAAGCGCAAGCGAGCGTCTCGTTCTCACTGAGCTGAGCAAAGAGCTTGGCAAGTACCAGTCAGTCAGTAAGATGCTTCAGCAAGAGTCAGGCGTCACGTTGCGCGACGCACGTGTTCTGTTCAACCCGCTGGCGGCCGTCTTCCCGAAGTCGCGCAAGAGGTACCTTACTCATGACGCGCAGGCGTGTCGTCACAGTCGTTTGAGACCGGCGTACTGCGTGTGCTGTCCGAAAACGAGGACTGCATGAGCCACGAGGAAAAGGTCGCGCTCCACAGCTTCGAGATCCCAAGCCGCTCACAGCCAGTAGAACATCTCGTCACCAAGATTGGTTTCGCGGAGGCGGCGCTTCGCGCTGACTCGACCGAAAGACGAGCATAGTCGTACGACGATCTGCGCCGGATCCCTCCCACATCTAATGATGTCGAGCGATTGTACTCGCGTGCGGGACTCAACTACTTGGATCTCAGACAATCGATGTCTCCGGACACGCTCGAGATGTGCTTGATTGTATATGTGAACAGGCGCCTCTGGAGCCCTGCCCCACTTGCAACGACGGCAAAGGGAGACAGAAGGAGTCGCCATCGATCGTGCACTGTCGCCGAATAAGTGCATCAATACATGATGGAACAATGGTCCATTTGATATGGCAATGGCTGACGTTTTGATCCATCAAGATTCCATACTATTGGACCCAGCCCTGGTCGCCTAGTACTGCGGCCGATCGTCGACACGGTGCGGAGTCGACGGCTCGGACGCACCCAGAGCCGTCTCACGAGCGTAGTCCACCAGGTTCGACTCAAACAGTAGGTAGTTGTTGACTCGTTCGACCTGCCCTGTATGCCTTGCGGCGGCAAACGATGCCGCACCATCGTCTCCTATGAGCTGGAGGATGCAACCCAGGGCATGTCATTGGTTGTCTTTGAGATGAAGAAACTGCTCCCGTTCCATCATCTTGCCGTCTTTATCCGCGAGGGTTTAGACCAGTCAAGTCCGCGTAGGCGTGTATTGACTACAAGTGCTACCAAGTGTGACGGGGTCTCAAAGCACCATGCTAAAAGAAGCGCGTACACACGTGTACAGAAAATTGTTGCAGGGTACGTGTTCCCAGAGCCCGGACGTTGTGAAGACAACAGAACAGGTTCCAAACTAGTGCATTGAGTGGTTATCGTCCTGTAACATGCATGCCTAAGTATCCATATACTAAATGCAAGATAGCCACTGAGTACCGTGAGGTACACGCGACTCAATAGGCAATGAGGCGCTGTCGTGCGTCTGATGTGATGACGACCACAGTTTGGTGTGTCCCACACCACAACAGACCTTATGTGTTCAGGATTGGACATCCCAGATTGGTGTACGCATACATCAATCCATGTCACTGGCAATATGGCTCCGTTACATTGCAGCACGCTTCTCGGTACAGTATATGTGTAATACCGTCACGATTAGAGCACCATCCCATTTGCCTGACATCCAATCGAAGTGGATGACTGTGAGCTATGTGAACAATACCAACTCGCTTGAACATCCACCGCGCCTTAACTTGCATCACCAAGCGCAGTATCTGTGAACCAGTACCAACAAACCATGGCTCCGTGTCGTGTGTCGAAGACCAACGAAGAGAAGCGCGAGGTGATCAACTGGATCGCAAACGACGCTAATGGTGTCCCAACGCAAGCTCTCAAGCACTTGTGCGACGACAGAGGGTGGAAGGTGAGTGGAGCACAGATCCGGTACTTGTTGATGCACCACACGGTGATCTCGAACGCACTGCTCTGCAGCTGCACTTCTCTGCATTGACTTAGCGAAATCGAGGGGTATTTTACAACAGATGCGAGCCGCGAAAGAGAAGGTGTGTCGAGCTTGGATCCAAGACGCAGCGTAATCGCTCTCATGGAGCGAGCTGAATGTAAGCAACTTCAGCGCCTCAGACACTTGGCTCGCGCGCTTAATGGAGAGGTACGGCATCTTGCTTCAACGGACCACGTACCTCACCATACTGTCGGACCTTGAGTTGGTCACGTGTGCGGCCAGCTTCATCCACTACCTCTAGAAAAGAAGCGCGTCCTCGACCCAGCCTACGCGCTGCTGACGGACGAACCACGGGTCCACTTTGAAGATCCTTGTCGCGACGCTGTCTACACAACTGGCGCGCCGCATGGTACAGAGCTCAACAAGGTTCTCCTAAAGCGGATCATAGTAGCGCTTGCTGCGATAGCTGCGGGCGCGAAGAAGCAGTCGCTCATGGTTTGAAAGGACTCTAAGCAGAACGTCAAGCGACAAGGCGGCGTGTTTGTGACGCAACAAGAATCTGCGTGGGTCAACAGCAAGCAGCTAGAGAAGTGGATCGGGCTCAAGTTTTCAGCGATCATGGATTCGTGTGGCGGTTGTGGGCGCGTTTGGACATGATGCGAGCTCACATCTCGAAGGTGGTCAAGGAGAGTGCTCGAAGAAAAGCATCAGCCATTCCGAGCGGTCTTACTCTGTACGTGCAAGACGGGGAGATCGGGATCTTCAAGTCGTTCAAGGACCAGCTCTCATCGCTCATCAACGAGTGTAAGCAGTCTGACCGAGTGCAGTACGCCAAGAACGGGAACCCGAGGCCGCCAAGTGTCGATGAGGTTGTGTCGTTGGTGAATACAGCGTGGAAGGCTGTGCGAGATCAGTTGGTGCGGCGCTCGGTTGGTGCTGCAGGTTTGACTACAGATTTCAGTGCATGGCATGTTGCACGTCATGGCGTGTATCAGATAGATGTGGTTGAGTGGCGAGTGTGATTCGGAGACTGAGAGCGTCGACTTGCCAGAGGCACTAGACGAGTTGGTTATTGAAGAGTAAATTTGAATGATAAAACGTTTTTGGTTCAAAAGGACCTATGAGGTGGTTCAGAACCATCTTACCATTATACATCTGCGTGATCGCTGCGCGGAGTTTGAGCCCAGGTCATTTCTATTCCGGCCCCCGGTTACACCACTCTACCAGTGTAACCGTTTGTGGACTCAATGGGAAAATTTGATACATATATTTACAACCCAACACAATACAATATCTTTGGCCCAAATGTGGTCGTATCGGGTAATAGTATATAGTCAATTTATAGATAGAACTCTATATTATGCAGTAAAACAATTTTTTGTCTGATGTATTCATAAAAAATATGTTGCAACACATGAAGATACAAAGCGTGATAATGAGTGTGATCTATGCAAGCGTCGCTCAAGAGAACGAACACGCACACGCTGGCGACACCAGCGGTCCGCAGCACTAGCGATCGACGAGCTGGCGCCACCACCAAGTCGCAAGACGACTGACTGTCCTGCTGGCGATACCAGCGGGCAAAGGCGCGAAAGCACAACGAACTAGGGACACCAACGACAATGTAGGCAGGCATTGCATGTGTGTGTAGTAACTAGATCACCTAACAGCTCACTCTTGAAATCGACACGACCTGATCTAACAGTGATGACGGTCCACAGGATCTTCTCACGGAACGGAATCTTGCGGTCCGGCTGCGCCACTTCGGGCAGCACGCACATGACCGGGCGGATCAAGTGGAGGAAGCGCACTGTTGTTCATCGCACGCGTGTCGTCACAGAGGGAATGAGGGGGTGCGGTGTGAGTCTCACTTGTGTCAGGTCGATGTAGATCGCATGAGCTAAAGATGCTCCTTCACATGTTGCATACACACAGTGCACACGATGCATCATCAGTAGACAAGAGAAGCGCACGACAAACGTACTGGTTGCTCGCTTGCTCGCTCACAGAGGCAAAGACGCTGTTGAGTCGCTGCGCGTGAGGGAATGCTGGAATGATCGCTCCGAACAGAGCTCTCGATACCTCGCGCGTTGGATCGCAAGCTCGCCCCCTTTTGCGCTGAAGTGTGGACCACGCGTAAAAAGCATACAAACGCCAAGAGTGTGAGTATTTACGATCGCCACGTCGACAAGTTGCACACTCAACCAAAAGTGTACTTGCGCGAGAGTGTGTCATTTCACTTGGACAAAGTATGAAAGTGCAGATTTCGTGACACGTGGCAACGTGTCGTACTTTATCGAACGCAAAATACAGGTGATGTAATCAAGGTATGCAGTACAATGCACGACGTATTTATCAAAAAAGAACAAATCTAGAAGTTTGTGCCTCCTACTTTGAATCACTAGCCGCCCACACAAAATATACATTAAATAAGAGAGTATACACCGTTTCAAGAAGGCCACACTGTGATGCCTGAGATGACAGCCTCACAGACTCTAGTCAATTTCTGATCAACAGCGCATGCTCGACACTAAGCAGCACAGTCAGTGTAAGCGAGCTGGTGAGAGAGAGACTTGAGTCTGGCTATCGTGAGCAAACTACTCTACACTGCGCATGCTCGACACTAAGCAGCACAGTCAGCGTGAGCGAGCTGGTGAGAGAGAGACTTGAGTCTGACTATCGTGAGCAAACTACTCTACACTTATCTACGGTGTATATCTCACTCTGCCAATGGGTCTCTCGACTCGGCTTGAGTCGACTCGGTTGGCACTCGTCTTCAAACAGCGAGTCTCTCTCGCCATTGCGCAACACCAACACAAGCAACACAAGCAACGCAATCGACTGAAGTTGCCTCGTGCTCACTGCTTACAATGATGCTCTTGCTCTACGCGGACAACAGCTCTAGCAGAGCCAATAGTGCTTGCTAGACTCTTTGTCGGTGTGTTCGTCTGCGGCAGCAGTGCTAGCAACGAGCACTGCGTCGGCGCTCGAACTTCACGGTCGGATTCGCCACAGGCGCCGACGCAGCGCCTTGCGATAGAAGATCACGCAAGGTTCTCGACGTCATGAGGCTCATGAGTGTGGGTGAATAGAGAGACTTGCTGGAGCGCTGATGCGCTTGGGCAGTGACGACCTCACGAGCTCGCGTTTGCAAGTCTATGGTAGTGGAACTCGACTTCATCACACCCACCCACTCACACACGCACTCGCTCGCTCGCCCTAAGCATTGTGCACCCACATCTCACACACCCTCGACTTCCACAATGGCAAGATCAACGCCTCAACGGAAACGATGGTCCGGGTCTTTGCCAACGCGCGCCGACAAGAAGCCAAGACGCTTGATTTCATGGCGCCGATCAGCACCACCGAGAGCGTTATGTCTGCAGTGACGCTGTCGTTCGACACGCGCAGCACGATGTCAGTGATTCCTCACACATCGAGCGCTCCATTGAAAGCAGTGTTACTCGACAAAAGAGCGCCAGATTGGTCGACGCTGAGGATCACGGACGGCGTTGACGTGAGCTACTGACACCCAAACACAATCGACAGTATCCTCAACTACACCGAGCAACACTACGGTCCGTCTCGCGTTCTACGCGCGCGCGTTCTTCCACACACGAGGCAGCTCAACAGAGCTGGGCACATCAATTGCGAGTGTAGTCACGTACAGTGTACACAACGACATGGTTTGCAAAGTGTTCAAGACCTCATAAGGTGTGAGCAGCGGTGGTAGTGATAACACAGGCGCGTACGCCCGGTACTGGTACATGATCGCGATGCAGATGCCGTCACCTCGGACGTCTCGATCCGCTTGCTCAAGAGCAAAGTGCTCGCGTTCAAGCAGAGCACGTCGCACGCCACTAGCACGCGCAAGGTCTTTGTGGTTGAGTCACGCTTGAACACTGCGGTCGATCAGTGGGTCAAGTTCATCAACAACGCTGGCTGTGACGCGGAGCTGCAGCGCAACGACGCTCGACTGTCATGGATCTTCGGATCCTGTATATCAGACTCATCAGCCACGCATGCAACCACACAGCACCCGACAACTCTTCGAGTAGTCGTTATGAAACTCATGCATTATCTAGCACAGCACGCAGTAGCAGTAGCGCAACAGCAAACAGCAGCACTAGCTCTAGCACAGCACTCAGTTCTCAATCTACTTCATACCAAGCACGAGCACAAGCCAGCACCGCGGATTCACCACATCGACCGGCGGCGTTCGAGTACGTGACTGGATTTTCGCACAGGACGTCTGCGCGAGCACCTGGCGCTTGATGGTGACAGACTTCCAACGCATTGCCACGTCGTCGCGTCTACCGTCGCGCATCGTGGACACTGAAGGCGAAGCTGGAGAACAGGCCGCGCCACGCAAGACGATTGTGCTGACAGACCCTGCGTTCCACTACGCTGCGACGACGCGCTTTGGCGACACGAACATAAGGACCCGCGGCATGGACCTGTTTCGCGCTCAAATGCCTGAAAGCTGATGGAGAGTGAGCTCGTGAGGTCGTCACTGCCCAAGCGCATCAGCGCTCCAGCAAGTCTCTCTATTCACCCACACTCATGAGCCTCATGACGTCGAGAACCTTGCGTGATCTTCTATCGCAAGGCGCTGCGTCGGCGCCTGTGGCGAATCCGACCGTGAAGTTCGAGCGCCGACGCAGTGCTCGTTGCTAGCACTGCTGCCGCAGACGAACACACCGACAAAGAGTCTAGCAAGCACTATTGGCTCTGCTAGAGCTGTTGTCCGCGTAGAGCAAGAGCATCATTGTAAGCAGTGAGCACGAGGCAACTTCAGTCGATTGCGTTGCTTGTGTTGCTTGTGTTGGTGTTGCGCAATGGCGAGAGAGACTCGCTGTTTGAAGACGAGTGCCAACCGAGTCGACTCAAGCCGAGTCGAGAGACCCATTGGCAGAGTGAGATATACACCGTAGATAAGTGTAGAGTAGTTTGCTCACGATAGTCAGACTCAAGTCTCTCTCTCACCAGCTCGCTCACGCTGACTGTGCTGCTTAGTGTCGAGCATGCGCAGTGTAGAGTAGTTTGCTCACGATAGCCAGACTCAAGTCTCTCTCTCACCAGCTCGCTTACACTGACTGTGCTGCTTAGTGTCGAGCATGCGCTGTTGATCAGAAATTGACTAGAGTCTGTGAGGCTGTCATCTCAGGCATCACAGTGTGGCCTTCTTGAAACGGTGTATACTCTCTTATTTAATGTATATTTTGTGTGGGCGGCTAGTGATTCAAAGTAGGAGGCACAAACTTCTAGATTTGTTCTTTTTTGATAAATACGTCGTGCATTGTACTGCATACCTTGATTACATCACCTGTATTTTGCGTTCGATAAAGTACGACACGTTGCCACGTGTCACGAAATCTGCACTTTCATACTTTGTCCAAGTGAAATGACACACTCTCGCGCAAGTACACTTTTGGTTGAGTGTGCAACTTGTCGACGTGGCGATCGTAAATACTCACACTCTTGGCGTTTGTATGCTTTTTACGCGTGGTCCACACTTCAGCGCAAAAGGGGGCGAGCTTGCGATCCAACGCGCGAGGTATCGAGAGCTCTGTTCGGAGCGATCATTCCAGCATTCCCTCACGCGCAGCGACTCAACAGCGTCTTTGCCTCTGTGAGCGAGCAAGCGAGCAACCAGTACGTTTGTCGTGCGCTTCTCTTGTCTACTGATGATGCATCGTGTGCACTGTGTGTATGCAACATGTGAAGGAGCATCTTTAGCTCATGCGATCTACATCGACCTGACACAAGTGAGACTCACACCGCACCCCCTCATTCCCTCTGTGACGACACGCGTGCGATGAACAACAGTGCGCTTCCTCCACTTGATCCGCCCGGTCATGTGCGTGCTGCCCGAAGTGGCGCAGCCGGACCGCAAGATTCCGTTCCGTGAGAAGATCCTGTGGACCGTCATCACGCTCTTCATCTTCCTCGTGTGTTGCCAGATCCCGCTGTACGGCATCCAGACGAACAAGTCGTCGGACCCGCTCTACTGGATGCGCGTGATCCTCGCGTCGAACCGCGGCACGCTCATGGAGCTCGGTATCTCGCCGATCGTGACGTCTGGTCTTGTGATGCAGCTCTTGGCGGGCTCCAAGATGATTGAAGTGGACCAGTCGCTGAAAGAAGACCGCGCCCTCTTTAGCGGCGCGCAGAAGCTCTTTGGCATCTTGATCACGCTCGGTGAGGCCGTCGCGTACGTCGTTTCGGGCATGTACGGCAACGTCTCGGACATTGGCGCGTTCAACGCGATCCTGATCATCCTCCAGCTCCTCTTTGCCGGCGTGCTCGTGATCATCCTCGACGAGATGCTCCAGAAGGGCTACGGTCTCGGCTCGGGCATCTCGCTCTTCATTGCGACGAACATCTGCGAGAACATTGTCTGGAAGGCGTTCTCGCCGACCACGATCAACACGGGCCGCGGCACGGAGTTTGAAGGCGCGATCATTGCGCTGTTCCACCTCCTCATCACGCGCTCGGACAAGCTCCGCGCGCTGAAGGAGGCGTTCTACCGCCAGAACCTCCCGAACATCACGAACCTGCTCGCGACAGTCTTTGTCTTTGTCGTCGTGATCTACTTCCAGGGCTTCCGCGTCGACTTGCCAGTTAAGTACCAGAAGTACCGCGGTCAGCAGGGCACGTACCCGATCAAGCTCTTCTACACGTCGAACATGCCGATCATCCTCCAGACTGCGCTCGTGTCGAACCTCTACTTCATCTCGCAGCTCCTGTACAAGAAGTTCAGCGGCAACTTCCTCGTGCGTCTCTTTGGCGTGTGGCAAGACGTTGAGGGCAGTGCTGGCCAGACGGTCCCAGTCGGCGGTCTTGCGTACTACATGTCGGCGCCGAGCAACCTCGCGCAGATCCTGTACGACCCGCTGCGCTTTGTGATCTACGTCGTGTTCATCCTCGGCTCGTGCGCGCTCTTCTCGAAGACGTGGATTGAGATCTCGGGCTCGTCGGCGCGCGACGTTGCGAAGCAGCTCCGCGACCAGCAGATGGTCATGAAGGGCCACCGCGACTCGTCGATCGTGCACGTGTTGAACCGCTACATCCCGACTGCGGCGGCGTTCGGCGGCATGTGCATTGGCGCGCTCTCGATGGTTGCCGACTTGCTCGGTGCGATCGGTTCGGGTACCGGTATCCTCCTCGCCGTCACGATCATCTACCAGTACTTTGAGACGTTTGCGAAGGAGCAGGCGGAGATCCCGTTCAGTGGGCTCTTTGGCTTCTAAGCGCGCGCTCAAGTGCGCGATCGGACGCGAGCGAGAGTGATGGTCTACGCAAGCGCACACTTGCCGCAACGCGATGCAGATTCGAGCATGCGACGTCGGCGACAGCGAGTGGTGGTCTCTGCCATGCAGGGTGTTTGTTCCCGTTCAAGGAGGACTCTCAGGTCCTCTTGCTGAAGCAATAGGTTAGAAACATTAGGTCAAGTCAGTCAGCAAAGTGGGTCGCTGGACGCGTGAGGCGACTCCCCGGGCACATGCACACTCGAGTGTGTGCGTGTGCACGTCGCGTCCAGCGGCTCTAGGTGCGCGATGGCGACCACGACTCGTTCAGTTGGCGTCGCTCGAGTCTTGTCGAGACGGCAGCAAGCTCGAGTGCGCGCGTAGGTGTGCATCCTCCTCTCTCGATCCATTCCATACACATCCTTTGATCACATCCAAGTCTTGTCATCTTCATCACGATCGATCGTCATGGATTGATGTTGTCTATTCAAGCAAGCTCACAGTGCTCGGCGTGTTGGGTGTGCAGGCGGTCGACCGCCATCGCTCTCGAGCGCGTTGCTCATGCTGCTGCGACTACTCGCACTCGCAGACGCTGCGCTGCTCATGCTGCTGCTGTAGCCGTGGAAGCTGCTGCTGTTCGTGAACGAGTCCTTTGGCACTGGCGCCGCGCCAAAGCTGTCGATGCTGCTGCCGTTTATTCCTGCGGACGACGACGACGATCCTGCAGCTTGACTGCGCTGCTTGGCCTTTGCGCCAGCTTTGAGTGTCTTGTACCACTTTTCGTACTTGGCGAGCTGCTCGTCTTTCGACTTGACTGCGTCCGAGAGCTGCGCGAGCTGCTGTTGCTGGAGCGCAACCTTCTGCTCCAACTCGGCTGTGCGACGATCGCGCTCTGTCCGTAACGAAGCAGGCGGCGGAGGAACAGCGCTGCTGTTCATAGCACTGTTGCGCTGCCGTCGCCACTCTTCAAGCGCACGCTTGATCATCACGAGCTGCAGTGTGAACCAAGAAAAGAGCGTGAGCATGCCAACGTGAAGCACATAATGAGAGAGAGCCTCGAGCGTATGGACTGCACCTTTTGGTTGTAATGCACTTTGAACTTCTCCATCGACTCGTGGATCTCGCGGTTCTCGCTCTGGACGTTCGTCAGCGTCTCGCACTTCTGTTGCCACGCACATACACAAGGAAGGACGCACTGTCAGTGCACTAGCACACATGACAAGATCGTCCCACTTCAGCGAGGAGGACGCACCTTGAGCAGCGTCGTGTTCTCTGAGCTGAGGGACTTGACCGTGTTGAGCAGGCGCACGATCTCGAGCTTTTGCTGTGCGATCGTCTCGTGGAGACTCTCGACTTCAGCTGCGCTCGGATGGAGCGCAGTCGCTCCACTGTCGATCGTCGCACGTCGGTCGAGCGATGTCTTGTGGTCGCTACTGCGTGTCGCGCCAGCGCCTCCTGGATACATACCAGAGGTGTTGCTGCTCCCGGCAGACGACACGCTCGCTGCGCGCACCGGCGGTTTGTGAAAGCGGTCGTCAAGGATCCCACGCGCGCTGTACTGCTGCTCCATGAGACTGTGCGATTGAATACAGACCCAAGACGGTCAGTCTGACTGCATGACTTGAGCGAGTAAAGCAATTCGAGCATACCGAAGACGCTGGTTGCGCATTCGTGACGCGACTGCTGCGCGCAACGTCGAGCCGCCATCGACTGCTGTGCCCTGGACGCCACTCGATGTTCTGCACGATGCACACATCCAGCAGGCGTTAGCACAAAGCACTGTCGTTGTATGATACACACACAATGTAGGACGCACTTTGTCTTAGCCGGGAGCAAGCAGAACGAGTCGCCGAGCGACGACGACAGGTGTCGCGACGCCATCAGCACGTTGTTCTGCTCCAGTTCGTCAAACACGTTGAGAGCACATGCGTTCATGAGAAAGTCTGTTGTAGATACGCTGTTGAGCTGCTGCCAGGTAAGTCAGTACCTTGTCGGACGCGCCTGTGCTCGAGAGCCCAATCTCCTGCAGTCGGCGCCAGAGTTCCTCCATCTCTGCGGCTGCGAGGTTCAGCTGTGTCTCGGCAGCAGCGCTCGCTGCTGGGTCGTGTGTATTGCTGCTATTGCTATCATTGCTGGCGCTGGATGGCGTTGTGGTACCGTGGTCTGGTGAGCGCGATGCAGCTTGTGCATTCGCACCTGTTCGTTTGGTCTGAGCAGGATCGGCGACTGTGTTGTTGCGAGAGGCGCTAGCTCGTTCGAGAGCATTCGAGTTTGCTTGTGCAGGTGCTGCATTGCGATTGTTGTCTTGCTCACTTGTAGTTACAGCTGCAGGCAGACGCGCGCGCGCCACTTTTGAGCGGTACTCGTAGTTCTCTGCGAGCAGGAGCAATGCGTCGATCGTGCGCTTACTCGAGACGTGCTCTGCTGCGAGCGCAAACTTGTCGCTCGCGAGTCGCCCTTCGCGCTCAGCTGCCGCAAAGTCGTCACGCCGGAGCGCATCCTCTGCGCGCAGCGCGTGGAAGTGCGCTTGCACCGCCGGCGCTGCAGCCTCGTACTCGTCGGTCTCCTTCCACATCGCCGTCTCGCTCTCGCTTTAACGAAGAGCTTTTGAAGCTTCACACACCAACGTCGTCGTCAAAGTGTTCTTTGTATGATCTTGATTTTGTATGTGGATACGAAATCCTAGATAGTTTGAGCAGTACCGTAATATGCTCAAGCATACAGATTTCAAGACGATTTCAACACAATTTTCATACTTTTCAAGTCCATTTTCGATATCTAGTATTTTTTAGATCAAATTTGTTAAAATACATTATTGTATATATTTTGCAGTATGAAAATCGAATTGATGTCGTTCAAAAGTGGCGGCAAGTGCAAAAGCAAACGAGCGCAACAAGCAACGACTTGCTGAAGCTGCTGCTGCTGCTCTCTGTGTGTGGCCATCGCTCCTGCATCCATCCCTGCATCGAGACCCTCTTCCTCTTGTGAGTGAGCGACTGCGATGCACATTGAAGAGATCATCCTCGACGGCTTCAAGTCGTACGCGACGCGCACGGTCGTGAGTGGCTTTGACCCGCGCTTCAATGCGATCACGGGGCTCAATGGCAGCGGCAAGTCGAACGTGCTCGACGCCATTTGCTTTGTGCTCGGGATCACGAACCTCACGCAAGTGCGCGCAAACAACTTGCAAGAGCTCGTGTACAAGCAAGGGCAAGCCGGCGTGACGAAAGCGAGCGTCACGATCGTGTTCAACAATCAGGACAGCAAGAGCTCGCCCGTTGGGTACAAGCAGTACGAGCAGATCTCCGTGGCGCGGCAGGTCGTGATCGGCGGTCGGAACAAGTACTTGATCAACGGCCACACGGCGCAAGTGAGCCAAGTGCAGAACCTCTTCCACTCGGTCCAGCTGAACGTGAACAACCCGCACTTTCTCATCATGCAAGGTCGCATCACGAAGGTCCTGAACATGAAGCCGCCCGAGATCCTCGGCATGATTGAAGAAGCCGCTGGCACGCGCATGTACGAGAACAAGAAGCAAGCGGCGCTCAAGACGATGCTCAAGAAGGAGAAGAAGGTCGACGAGATCAACGCGATCCTCGCGAACGAGATCACGCCGACGCTCGAGAAGCTCCGCGCCGAGAAGACGCACTACCTCAAGTGGGCCGCAAACAACACGGAGATGGAGCGGCTCCAGCGCTTCTGCATCGCGTTTGACTACCAGAAAGCGCAAGATGCGCTTGCAAACACTGCGCACACAGTCGAGCGCATGCAGCAGGCGCAGCAAGACGCAGTGGCGCAAGAAGCAGAGCTCGACGCGGCGATCGCGCAGACTGAAGACGACGCCGAGGCGCTGCAGGCGCGGCGCGAGAAAGAGATGGGGAAAGAGTTCCAGAAGCTCAAAGACGACGTCGAGAAGCTCGAGAAAGAGATGGTCAAGTTCACGACCAAGCGCTCGCACGTGCAGTCGTCGATCGAGACGCAGCTCAAGGCCGAGCGCGCGATCGGCGTGCAGCGCGCTGAGGCCGAGCAGAGCATGGCGAAGCTCGCGACTGACATTGAAGCCGCAAAGACGCGCGTCGCACAGGTTGAGGAGCTCCACGCTGCGAAAGAGACCGAGTCGCGCGAGTACCGGCGGCAGATCCAAGCGCTGAACGCCGGCATGGAGCAGAGCGGCGACAGCGACGCGTCGCTCTCGGAGCGCCTCGCAGCGAAGCAGCGCGAGCTCCAGGAGACGCACACGGCGATCAAGCAGATCAACATGAAGCTCACGCACTTGAGCGTGACGATCGAGCAGAAGCGCGCCGAGGTCGCGCAGACCAAGCACAACAACACGAGCATGGACCGCGCGCGCGAGCACCAAGTGCGCGAGCTCGAGCACATGCGCCGCGACGTGAGTGCGCTCACGGACCGATTCAATCCGAGCGAGGAGCAGCGCTTGCTCGACGACGTCAAAGTGCTGCAGCAGAAGATCGCCGCGTGCGAGCGCGACGTCGACGACGCGTCGCACAGTCTCTCGTCGCGCTTGGACTTCAAGTACCAGGACCCGCACCGGAACTTCCAGCGCGAGAGCGTCAAGGGCGTGCTCGCAAAGCTCCTCGAGACCAAGCACGAGTGGTCGGCGCTCGCGCTCGAGATCGCGGCCGGCGGCAAGCTCTACCAGATCGTCGTCGACAACGAAAAGACGGCAAAGGACATCCTCAAGTTCGGGCGCTTGATGAACCGCGTGACGATCATCCCGCTCAACCGCATCTCGCGCCGCACGGTCGAGCCGCGCAAGGTCCAGAAAGCCCACGACGTGGCGCGTCAGTACGGCGGGAAGGTCTGGGAAGCGCTCGAGCTCATTCACTTTGACCACGACGTGCGCCCTGCGATGGAGTACGCATTTGGGTCGTCGCTCATCTGCGAGACGAGCGAGATCGCGAAGAACGTGACGTTCCACCGCGACATCAAAGTCCGGACCGTGACGCTCGATGGCGACTCGTACGACCCAGCTGGGACGCTCCAAGGCGGCTCGGCGCCGTCGAGCGGCACGCCGATTCTGCTCAAGCTCCACCACTTGATCACGAGCACGCGCGCGCTGAGCGACCTCAAGCGCGAGTACCACGACGTCTGCCGCACGCTCGACGCCATGAAGCAGGTGCGTTCATGTCGTAGGATTGCGTGCTTGCCTGTCGGAGCTGACTGACTGACTAGGTGCTGATGATACTGACGCGTTGCCTCGTACTCGATAGGACGGCGACCGGTTCCGCAAGTTGACGCAGCAGATCGAACTGAAGGAGCACGAGCTGCGCTTGCTCGACGACCGCATCGCCGACAGTGCGTACGCGCAGCTCGAGCGCCACGTTGTCGAGAGTGAAGAGCAGCTCGTCGAAGGCAAGCAGCTCTTGGTCGAGAAGCAAGCAGCTGTGACGCAGCTCACGACTGATGTCTCGCGCTTGGAAGACGACATCAAGAACATGAAGCAGTCGCGCCAGTCCAAGATCGGCGTGCTGGAAGAGCGCTTCACTGTGTCTAAGAAAGAGCTCCAGCAGCTCAGTGCGCAGCGCAAAGCCGCAGAGCAAGCGCTCTCGGAGCTCGTGCTTGAGTCCGAGTCGGCGGGTCAGGACCTCGAAGGTGCCGATGAGAGCGTGAGTGGGATCCAGAAAGAGATCGCAGCGCTCCGGAAAGAGGAGGCAAAGGTCGCGAACAAGGTCGCAGAGATCGAGCGGACGTTCACGGACGCGTCGCAGAAGCTCGTGGAGCGCCGGAGCCACCTCACGCTCTATGACCAGCAGCTCAAGGACCTCGCAGTCAAGCAGAGCGAGCTCGCAAAGCAAAAGAGCGCGCTCGAGATCGAGCGCAAGAAGGCGGAGCACAAGATCACACGGCTGCTCAAGGACGAGAGCGAGGCGAAGCACATTGTGAAGAAGCTCGAGAAGGCGCACCCGTGGATCGAGTCGGAGCGCGAGTTCTTCGGTCGCGAGCACACGGACTACGACTTTGAGCGTCGGGACCCTGCGAGTGCGAACCGCCGGCTCCTGGAGCTCAAGGAGACGCAAGGCGCGCTCTCAAAGAAGATCAACAAGAAGGTCATGGGCATGATCGAGAAGGCCGAGCAAGAGTACCAGGGCCTGATGAACAAGCGCCACATCATTGAGAACGACAAGGAGAAGATCACGTCCGTGATCAAAGAGCTCGACACGAAGAAGAACGAAGCGCTCGAGACGACGTGGGTCAAGGTCACGAAGGACTTTGGCTCGATCTTTGGCACGCTCTTGCCGGGCACGACCGCCAAGCTCGAGCCGCCAGCGAACGGTGCGCTCTCACATGCGCTTGTCTCGTACTGGCGTCGGTACTGACGCTCTCTCTCTCTCTGTTGACGCGCTGGTCTGTAGGTACGATCCTCGACGGTCTCCAGGTCCGCGTCGCGTTTGGCGGCGTGTGGAAAGAGAGCTTGACCGAGCTCAGTGGCGGCCAGCGCTCGCTCCTCGCGCTCTCGCTCATCCTCTCGCTCCTGCTCTTCAAGCCTGCGCCAATGTACATCTTGGACGAAGTCGACGCGGCCCTGGACCTCTCGCACACGCAGAACATCGGCCAGATGATCCGGTCGCACTTTTCGCACTCGCAGTTCATCGTCGTGTCGCTCAAGGAAGGGATGTTCAACAACGCGAACGTCGTGTTCCGCACCAAGTTTGTCGACGGCGTCTCCACGGTCTCGCGCACGGTGCCGTCCAAGAGATAGGTGCCTGACTCGTGACTCGCCTCAATGGCGCGATCTCCAGTCCGTGGCAGCTTCTGACGCAGCTAGCACTCCATCGACACGTGCGCTTGCATACATGCATCCTCGTCGTTCCTATCGTCTCTCTCTCTCTCTCTCTCTATGTGTCTCTTTGCTTGTAACTAGCGACGCTGGACGTGGTCTCACTCGGTCAGTGACACGTCTACTTGACTCGGAGCTCGTACGTCGCCCTCAGCAGCGCCTCGTGTGTCGTGCGGATGACCGACCGCAGCAGTCGTGAGCTCGAGTTGCGTCCGGAGCGCCTCTGCTTCGCGCTCTTCACGATCGCGTCGCGCGAGCTCGAGGATCACGTGCACTGGCATCGGACGGATCGTTGCGTCGCGGAGGTAGACTTCTGTGAACGCAAAGCCGTACGCGCTGCGCCAGAGCTTGACCACATGGGCTCGAATTGCGCGGCGGTGCTCTTCGCGCGCACGGCGCTGGAGCTTGCGCGCAGCGTCGATCTTCTCGTACACGATGCTGAAGATCGCGTAGAGCAGCGTCGCGATGTTGCTCACGAGCGTGACGTACGAGAGCATCGTGACGACGCCGGCTTCGAGGTACAGCGAGCCCATCTTCAGGATCAAACCGCCTAACAGTACGACACGAGCAGTAGCAGTACGTGTGAGAGCTTGCACAAGACGATTGGAGGGTAGCACACACAAGAGAGCGGGTAGAGTCGTACAGAAGAGCGTGACGAAGAGCTGGATCTGCGTGACGCCCGCGAGTGCGCTGTCGGATCGCTCCTTGTATGGCTGGTAGAAGAGCATGACCGAGAGGTAGATGAGGCTACAGACACGCACAAGCACAAGCAAGTGTTAGTGCCGATGGGTAGAGCGGTGAGTTGTACTACCATAGCGTTGAGACGCATGACAACGTACTAGACGAGGAGGCCGGCGATGATGCGATTCGCGCCAGTCTTTGCCAAGAGGCTGATGACGCTCGTGAGGAAGAGCTTGCGACCGAGGTCCCAGACCTCAAACCACCAGAAGCGCGTGTCGTCTGTGGTCGTGCACATGCAGGAGTTGGCAGACAGTCGACTCGTTAGCCCCTAGTAGCGGCCGATCGATGGAGGTGATGACCTGCCAAGCACACAAGAGGTAGTACGTGCACGAGTGGTAGATGAACCCGACTTGAGCGACCATGCTCGGCTCCTGTAGGTGCAGACAACCACATGAGAGCGTGAGCAAGTCAGCTCCTTATCCGTGCACATGAAGCACCACTCGAGTCGTCATAGGCACGCACGTTGAGCTTCTTGTTGTAGAGGAACTCGGCGAGCAAGTCCTTCTCAAACATCGCGAGCTTCTCGTCGTCAAAGTGGAGCCCGCGACTCGCGAGGTCAGCGCGCATTTCATGCAGCAGACGCTGCTTGAGCCGGGCGTTCGCAGGTTCGTCCAAGAGCAGGAGCTTCTCGTTCACGCCACTTCGGCGCTTGAGGAAGAGCAGGAGCCAGAAGAGCAGCGGGACGCCTTGAACACAATCCCATGCATCGTCGTATGAGCTCGTGTGACGATAGACTGCCAGTCTCGACTACATACAGGACGAGCGCACGTACCAATGACCCAGATCACAATCAAGCCGACTGTCAGTGGGAGGTAGTAGAGCCACTCGCCCTCGTAGCAGAGCAAGCTCTTGTCGCGGCTCATGTACCACTTGGCGCCGATCTCTTCGCAGTAGAACAACCCAACCACGCGCTGGCTCAGCTCTGGGTAGAACAAGAGCAAGATCCTAGCGAGACATAGCGGAGCAAGAAACACGTGAGTCTTGCGCCTGCGCACTAGAGTCTTGATCGTCATGGCGTGGCGTCAAGCGCAGGTCGTACCAGAAGAAGAGCTTGGCGCACTTGTTCTGGTACGCCTGGTAATTGAGTCGAAGGCGAATGCGCGCGCGCCAGAGCCGCAAGTTGCTCCGCACGACCATGCCGAGGACGTCGCCGCTCTGGATGTGGTGCGACGTCGGACACGTCGGGACGTGCTCGCTCGACGACGCTGGGAGTCGCGCAACTGTCACGAGGCGATGGATGCCTCGGCCAACGCGCGTGCGCTTCCACCACGTTCGAATGCGATCGAGCAGCGCCTCGGTGCGCGTCCAGACTTTGGCTTTCATGCGCGTCGAGAAGCTTCGGCGCTGTAGTCGTGACTGTCGGTCTTTCTGCTCAGTCCGGAGCTTCAGCAGAAGCGTCGAGCGCCGCGCAACTGTGTGCGCCTCGCGCTTGAGGAGCTTGAAGACTGGCAAACCGCAGTGGACGCAGTGTCGCGGGAGTGTCGATAGCATCACGCGGTATCGCACGACGCCCCATGTGAGCACGAGGCCAGTGAACGCGAGCAGGATGAGCACGACGATCACAGAGAGGCTATGCATCCAGATACGAGCAGTAGTCTGTGGTTAGCACTTGTGTGTGAGCGCGAGAGAGACCAGCGATAGGAGGCACTCGTGGCTCGAGTTCAGGGGCAGCGAGCACGCACCGGTAGTTCTTGAAGTAGTTCTTGTCGAAGAAGCACTCGATGCCCGTGGTGTCGACGACGCTGAAGTCTGCGATCGAGAAGACGTCGACGAGGCGACTCATCTCGCTCGGCCACGGGATCTCGTACACCTTCTTGAAGCCACCGAAGATCTGGAAGAACCCGAGCATGATCTTGAACTTCTCGGCTCTGAACGCCGGTCGCGGCACTGCTTGTGGCGCGATCTGGAACAAATGATGCGTCTGTCGACGTCGACGTACGCGATCACCGATGCGGTGGATGAGCTCATACGCGCGCTGCTGAGCAAACGACGTTGCTGCGCGAAGGAGCGTCGCAGGTCGCGCGTCGAGGTCGTAGACTTGAAACTTCTTTGCTGCTGCTGCGTGCTTGAGGATCTCGCGCTCAGACGCGTTCCAGAAGTACACGACGACGAGCGCGAGTGCGATGACAGCGATGCCAATCGGCACTGTCGCGAGCAAGTGCGCGATCCGTGCAACGGCAGGGTCGGTCGGGTCCGAGCACGCTGGAGAGATCATAGTGGGAGGTTCCAGTCAGACACATGAGTACCACAAGCAATCTCGCTCCATGCGAGCAACATGCAGAGCGTGAGCGACGTACGTTTGCACATGCCGTTCGAGACTTTGTAGTAGTCGCGCACGCACGTTGCACACATGACGCCAGAGTACCCGACGAGGCACTGCTGCGAGCTGAGGGCGTTCGCTGTTGTTGTCGCAGTGGCGACCTCAGTCTGCTCTTGTACGCACGCAGAGTACGTCTGTTGAAGGCGGCAGACGCATACAACAGAGAACAGTGCCAGTCAATCACAGAACCATCTCCACTCTGCCAAGAGCAGTATGGCAGTGCGTGAAGGGACGTACGTCGCATGGGTAGTACTCCTTCCCCGACAGACACGCAAAGATGCGCTTGCGGCTCCAGTACTTGTCAAAGTTCTCGAGCTTGGAGCACTTCTGGATCCGGTACGTCATGTTCTGCTCACTCACGTTCCGGCACGGGTCGCCGAGCTCCCACGTCGACGGACTTGAGCAGCCAGTCGAGAGGTACGAGTCGCGACTGCCCCAGAGGTAGTACCCTGCCACTCGAATCGGCGCGCTCACGCCAACTGGCGTCCCAGCACTGTCGAGCTGCTCGCACATTGCGCCGAGTGGGCAGAGGTAGCACTTGACACCGTCCAAACTGCTCCAACGCAAGGTACAGACGTAGGCGTAGAGTTAGCTCACTAGCATAGCCGTTCAACAGCATCAAGAGGGCGACGACAGTACCTGTAGTACCCCTTCTTGCACGGGATGCAGAGCCTGGAGCGTCACACACCGCGAGCAGCAGAGACACCTGAGCATCAGCACTCATCGCCCCACAGTGGCAAAGGCTCTCGTCGATAGCGTACCCGTCAACGTTCTGGTAGCCCGTCTTGCATCGTTCGACGACGATCTGCACGGACGTGAAGCGCTCAAGATCGCTTGCGAGCTGACACGTGATGCCGACACGGTACGGCTCGGTACGCGAGTCCGAGAAGACTTTCGCAGCGTCGAACGTGACGTATCCGTCTTGCACAGCGACTTCGTACGCTGGCGAGAAGACGAACGAGTTGTTGCGATCGCTGACGTCGTCTGCGATGCGCTTCGCAGCGCACCACGTGACGTTGTCGTGGCGAGCAATCTCGCCGTAAAAGTCTCGGATCACAACTGTCGGCCACATGACTGCGTCGCTCGGTCGCGAGAGCTCTCTGTTTGCTGCCATTGCTTGCGTCGCAATGTCGTCTGGTGTCGCAAGCGGCGATACGCTTGTTGTCTTGGTCACGCCGAGACTGACGCCGCTCGTGACGGTTGACGGCCACCAGCCCGCTGTAATGCTCGTCGCACTCGTGCTCGCAGCCAGCTTGCTGGTTGACGACGTCGTCGATGTTGAGTCGGCGCACTCAAAGAACGAAAAGCGTTTGCTGAAGACCCAGTAGACGTCTGCGCCTGCGGTGGCGTTGTTGCTGGCGAAGACCGAGCGCGAGCACCGGAGCAGGTTCTCGCTCACAGACGTCGTCGTGCCAATGTACAGCGCGCCACCAAAGTCGAGCGCCTGGTTGCTCACGAACGAACCGCTCGTAAGCGCGAGCGACGCGTTCTCGACGACAGACAGCGCGCCGCCAGTGTATCCTCGGTTTGTACTGAACGCCACACGGTCTGCGAGCAGCGCCGAGCCTGCACGCATCGACACGCCGCCGCCAAAGTTGAGCGCCGTGTTGCCTCGGAGCGCGACGTTCTCAAGCGCGACACGCGCCGATCCGATGCAGTACAGCGCACCGCCTTCCGTCGCGTGGTTGTTCTCAAACACTGAGTCACGCACGAGCGCCGTTGCGCGCACAGACAAGTACAGCGCACCGCCCCACACGTCGACCGAGTTGTTCCGGAGCGTTGCGTTCGTGAGCGTGAGTGCAGCATCGCGACTGAGCTCGATCGCGGCGCCTTTGAGTCCGTAGTTGGACTCGAAGAGTGTCGAGTCGATCACTACATTTGCGTCGACTGCGTATACTGCACCGCCTTCGTTGTTTGCGTCGCCGTTGTTGCGGAGCTCGCACTGGCGCATCGCGAGCGTGTTCTTGCGTCCGAGGAAGACCGTCGAGCCAAAGCCGTAGTTCCGATTGAACGTGAAGACGCTGTCTGTGACGTTGCACGCGACGCCGGCGCCAGGCGCAAAGAACAACGCACCACCGCGGTCTTGGCAGATGTTGCCATGCATGCGCACGTTGCTCAGCGCTAGTGAGCCGCCAGTGCGCATGAAAACGCCACCGCCGTCGTAGTACGCAATGTTGCCGGCGATGCGCGAGTCGCGGATGTCCAGTCGTGCGTTCTGCGTGAAGATGCCGCCGCCAAAGTTGTTGGCCCATCCGTTGAGCAAGCTGCAGTTGCGTATCGACACAGTCGCGTCTTCGGCGTAGATGAGCCCGCCCGAGAACGACTGGCCGTCCGAGAGCGTCGAGTGCAGGATCTGGACGCTCGTGTCGATGCCTTTGACGTACATCAGTCCGCCAGTCGCAGCGAGAGCGGCGTTCGGGTTGCTCAGGATATTGCAGTTCGAAACGACCGCTTGGACGCCGCCGTCAAACGCCAGCGATCCGCCACGCACCGACTTGCCAAATCCGACCGTGTTGTTGACAAAGTTCGAGTCGATGATTTCGACGTTGCCCTCTGTGAGCGCCGCCAAGCCGCCGCCCTCTTGATCGCGCACAAGGTTGCGCGTGAACGTGAGGTTCCTGCCGCTCAAGTTGGTGCGCGAGAGCATGATGCCGCCACCCGACTCGACTGCGCGGTTCGCGGTAAAGCGACAGCTCTCGAGCGTGATTGTGTTCATCACCCCAGTTGCAGCGCCGCTGGAGGCGATGCCGCCACCGAGCTGTTACGCCGTGTTGCTCGTGATGTCGCAGTTGACGAGGCTCAGGTCGCTGTGCGCATCGAGGTAGATGCCTCCGCCAAAGAGCTGGACGACGTTGCTCGAGATAGACGAGTCCGTGAGTGAGAGCTGGCCGCCGCTCACGTAGATGCCGCCACCGTTGTCAGCTCTGCTGCCCGAGAACACAAACGACGACGCGTTCAAGCGGCAGTCTGTGCCCATGAACATCGCTGCGCCGATGCCCGAGGCATCCATGAGCGCGTTGCCGTGGACTTGGCACTTGACGATCGACGCGGCAGTCTCATCTTCGTGGAGCTCGACGACGCCAGAGGCAAAGATACCGCCGCCTTTCGGCGCAACGTTGCTGTAGATGCTCAGGTCTGCGTGCGAGAGCTGCGAGTCGAGGATCGCGAGACCGCCGCCGCCGCCGTTCTCGGCCATGTTCTCGTACACCTCGACGCCTTCAAACTGGACGTACGACGCATCGCTGATGTACACGCCACCACCAAGACTTGCTGCGGTGTTCACGTCAATGAGACAGCTCTTGACAGAGCCTTGAGCAGCGCTGAACGCGACGCCACCGCCAAGTTCCGCGCGTCCGCCAGCAATGTCGAGGCGCTCTATCGAGCTCGCAAGCGTCGCAAACACGTTCCCGCCACGACTCGACGCGCTGTTGGCGGCAATCTGCGAGACGCCGTCAAAGTCTGGGAGCGCGACGAGTGAGCTGCTGTAGAGGTACACGCCACCGCCAGTCGTTGCCGTCGAGTCGGTCACATTCACGTTCTTGTGGTAGAGACTCGAGCCTTCGAGCATCATCGCACCGCCCTTGTCGTCGCTCGTATGCAAAGTGAACGCTGAGTCTTCTGCAGTGATCGTCGACCCAGTCGCGTGCAGTCCGCCGCCTTTCAACGTCGCGTGAGACTGCGTCACACTGACGTTCTTGAGTGTCAATGCGAGACTCGATACGGCGACGCCGCCTCCAACATGCGCGTGACACTGCGAGACTTGCGTATCGACGAGCGACGACGTGCCTTCGACAAACACGCCGCCGCCTGCATCTGTCGCCGCGCAGTTCCGGATCTGGACTTGGCCAGCGAGCGCACTGTTGACTGCGTGCAAACCGCCGCCGTTTACTGCTCGTCCGTCTGTGAGAACAACCGCTGCTGTCGCAGTCACGTTGCTGTTGCTCACCATGACGTTGCCGCCAGACACGGACGCGCTGCAGTTCGTGACAGACACGCTGCTCAATGCCGCGTTTGCGTTGAAGAGGTGGATACCGCCGCCTTGAGGCGCCGCACTTGATCGGATCGCCATCGCCGACACGGTCGCTTCGTCTTGCACGTACAGCCCACCACCACTGCGAGTCGCACTGTTGCTGTCGAAGACTGCAAAGTCGTTGCCTTGAAATGTCGACGCACGCATCCACACGCCGCCGCCTGTCAGCGCACTGTTGTTGCGGACAGCGACGCTGCCTGTGCACTCGACACTCGACGCTTCGATGAGCATACCACCGCCTCGAGACGAAAGCGCGTGGTTCGACGCGATCTCGATCTGTGCGAGCGTCACGGCGCTGTCGGTGACTGCAATGCCACTACCGCCACCGCTGGCATACGCCACTCCGTCCACGATGCGGCCACCAGTGATGCGAAGACTCGAGTCGGTCACATAGATGCCTGCGCCAGTTACTGTTGAGTACGACAGATCGTCAGCCACGGTGCAACTGACAACGGCGCGTATGTTCCTTAGCAATGTGACGACACGTACCCGCTGTGTTGCCGCTCAGAACCGTCGTTGATGTTGTTGTCGCAAGGGCGGCGGCTGACGTGGTAGTGTTAGCTACACCGAAGCAGTGTCATACAGCCTCAGAGTTCTAACAACAGCGTACCTTGAGTCGGAGCGAGCGCTAGCGTGCCTTGTCCTTGAAAGTGAACGCCGCCGCCGGATGCACTCGCGTGGTTTGCACGAATGGAGCTGCCAATGACTGCCGCGTCGACTTGTCCAGCGAATGCAAGTCCGCCGCCGCGCGCGCCAGCGCGGTTGTTCGCAACCACAACGTTCGTGATCTGACACTGGCCGCTGCTCGTGGCGACGGCGCCACCTTCGACGCTGGCGTAGTTTGAGAGCAGAGCAAGTCCTGCGATCATCGTGTCGCCACTCGCTACGATCGCGCCGCCGTCAACGGATGCGCTGTTCTTTGTGAGGTTCGACGCGACGCCAGTAATTGACGACGTGGCTTCCAGCGCGATCGCACCGCCGTTCACTGCTCTGCAGCTCGTGACGTTCGAGCGCGTCATTGTGAGCGCTGAGGTACTGAGGTAGACGCCGCCACCACTCGCGCCTGCGCTGCAGTTCACAAACGTCGAGTCGGTCATCGAGATCGTCGAGTCGGAGCTGTACAACGCGCCACCGCTCTCCGTCGCAACTGCATCTGCTACAACTGTATCGAGTAGCGTGAGCTGGCTGCTTGCGACGCGCATCGCAGCGCCGCTTGCTCCGACGCAGTTGTACAACGTGAGTCCGTCGATGTGGAGCGTCGAGCGGTCGATGTCTACCGCTCGTCCCATTTGCTCACAGTCGACGCGCGTCCAGTACGACCCGCGCATCGTGTGGACACTGAGACTTGCGCGGTTGGTCACGACCAAGTCGCGATTCACGAGTCCTTTGTACACGCCTGGGTAGACAAAGATCGTGTCGCCGTCTGAGCTCAAGCTGAGCGCCTTCGACAGCGACGCCACGGCCTTGGTCGCAGTACCCGCTTCGCTTGCGTCCATGAGTTCGCCCGTGCCGAGCACATCGTCTCCAAGCTCGCCAGCGACAACGATCACTCGACTCGCATCGAGACTGCAGATCGGATCGCTGCAGCGCGACGTATCGCGGCAGCACACGATGCGGCTGCTGCAGCCCTCGCCAGTGAACCCGATGCTGCACTTGCACGCGCCGTTGCGCTGGTGCTGTCCGTGTTTGGAGCACACGTTGCTTGCGCCACCAGGTGGTGGGATAACTGCTCGCTGCGACTGCGTACTCGTGTCGTAGCGCAGCTCAAAGCCGGACTTGGAGATACTCGCGTCGCTCGTGAAGCGGAGCACGAGCGCTTCGGACGACTGAATGAGGAACGCGCTCGTGTCTCGAAGACACCCGCCTTGCCACACGAGCGCATCCGAGTCGGCTTCGTGGATCGCGACGCGGTCGTGGTCGCACTCGAGGTCGAACGCTGTGAACTGAGGCATCAGGGCAAGTGGGAGACGTCAGTTAGTCCTACTGAGCGAGCAGCACAAGACGCTCATGTGCATTGCTAGTGATTGTCGAGTCGACACGTACTCGCAGCGTCAGGACGTCGAACGGACGCAGTGATTCGATGCGCCACGTCTTGCTGCTGCTTGGCTGGTAGTTGAGCTCGCTGATCACGCCCGCGCTGCCGACACACTGCGCCTCGCTCGCTGACACACTTGCGTCGAGTGTCGTGACTGCGAGGCGTGGACTTGACGTACCGACGGTGCTGCCAAAGTCTGCAAACATCTCGTACTCGTACTGCGTGCCAGGCATGAGACCTTGAGTGTCGACGAAGCTCAAGAGCGGACCCGAGTAGATCGACACGCCACTGCGCAGGACGTGGTACGTCGTTGCGCCTCGAAACGGCAGCCAGAGCAACGACACGGTCGTTTGCGAGACTAGCACCATGCCGTAGCAGCAACATCGACAAGTACACAGTGTGAGACGGTGCTAGCTACAGCGCTTCGTAAGTGAGCGACTGGATGCAGACGTACCGCATCCGAGCTGCGGTGGTGGGAGACTGTTGACAGACGCTGACGTCGTGAAGTAGAGCGGCAGGCTCGGCTCGCTGCTGTCGCCATCTTGGTTCGTAGCGATCTAGCAGTACACAAGTCGGTTAGCCGTAGTACCAGTGCCGCACAGATCACCATCTCTCGATGCAACTATAGCACAGAAAAGAACCTCTCATTGACGTACCAGTGTGATCGAGTAGACGACTGACGGCGCGAGCGACGACACAGTCGTGAACGCCTTCGTCGCAGGGATCGAGACCGTACTCGCTCCGTCGAGGCTCTCGACAATGACAGTGTAGCTCGCGATTGTGCTGCCGCCAGTGTCGTCTGGGATCTCCCACGTGCAGTCGACTGAGTCATGACCGACGACCGTGATGCGCACATTCATTGGTGCGCTTGGTGGCGACACGGGCGCTGTCGTGACGCTAGCGGTGGTGCTGGGCGGCGAGTCCCCGACCTCGTTGCGCGCAAGGACGTAGAACCAGTAGTCCGTTGCTGGCGCGAGACGGTTCACTGAGCACTGCGTCTGCGTATCGACACACGCGACGCTGAACGGACTCGTGCTCGAAGCCGTCGTCATGTACACAACGTACTCTTTCAGGATTGCGCCGCCCGAGTCCACTGGGGCACTCCACGTCATTGTGATCGATCCGCCTGTGACCGCTGCAGCGGCAAGCCCCAGCGGTTTGCTGGTTACTGTTGGCGCTGTCGTCAAGGCTGGCGCAGCGTTCGTGCTCGAGCCCGAGCCAAAGACGCTGGTCGGCAGGATCTGGATGCTGTAGACGGCTTCCGGATCGAGACCACCGACGAGGACGCCACTGTACGACGACGCAGCAAGCCGTCGGTGCGACTGACTCACTTCGCTCAGTCGTCGTGAGCCACCAGTCGATGTGCTGACGCGAGAACTCTGGAGATCCGTGGACGTCAAGTTGAGGCGGTTCTCGCGGTCGACGAACACGCGGTAGACGACATCGAGCGGACTCGCGCCGCCCAAGTCGGTCGGCTCGTTGAACGCAATCAACGCTGCTCCGCCAGTCGTTGCTTGCACGACGACGTCGATCGCGCCAGCCGGTGCAGTGCCGTTCAGTGTACTGAAGGTCACTGGGTTGCTCTCTGGTCCCCGTCCTTTGCTGTTCTCGGCGCGAACGACGACGCGGTACTCGCTCAGCTGCCGCAAGCCGTAGAACGCGTAGCTCCGGCCAGTGACTGGTCGCACGACCTTGCCGGATCCGTCCGAGTCGAGTGCGATCGTGACGAGGTAGCCCGTGATCGTAGCGCCGCCGTCGTCATTTGGCGGTTCCCACGTTACATTCAGCATCCCGCCAGTTGCTGTCACGAGCCTCGGTGGTGCACATGCGCCAGGTGCAGACGGCGGCGTCGTTGAACGCATGCGTGCGGAGGAGTTGCGCGATTCAAAGAAGCTGTTGAAGACTGAGAACTTGAACGCGTACTTCGTCAGCGGCGACAGCTTTGCGATCTCTGCTTCATAGACACTGCCGTTGTAGCCGAGGATCCAGTTGTCGTCATCTATGCCTTCGTCGTCATTGCTCTCGATCTCGTCATTGCTCTCTTTGTAGTAGAGAAGGTAGCGAACGATCGGGTGTCCACCCTTGTCACGCGGGTTCACAAGGTTCAACGTGATGCCAGCGCCAGTCTCGCGCTTTGGTACGAGCATCGGCGTCCCAGGCGGCGTGGTGTTGCTCGTGCGGAACTGCACGGCGTCGCTCATGGCCACTTGTCCAAAGTAGCAGAGCGACAGCGCGTTCACGCCCACGACTTGGAACGTGTAGTTTGTCAGCGGCTCGAGGTCGCCGACCGAGATCGTCGTCGAGATCTTGAGTCCCGCCTTGGTCGTGACTTTGTCGAGCGCGTCGCCGTCGAGCTCGACGCCGTTCATGTAGACGTCAAAGTCGAGCATGAGGATCCCACCGGTGTCGTCTGGTGACTCGAGCACGAGCTCAAAGAGACCGCCAGTCGCTCGCACGAGCGTCGGAGGCGGTGGGACGGCTGGCACTTGCGCGTCAGTTGTACTCAAGTTCACAAACGAGAACGTGTGACCGATCAACTGCGCCTTGCGACTCGTGAGCGACGCAGACGCGTGCGCGGCGAAGAGCGGTACGGCGCTCTTGGTCGCCTTGGACATGTTGCCAATGACCACGTAGCTGTGCGAGTCCTAGTGATAGTAGTAGAGGCAAACATATCAGTGAGAGACCTGGACCCACTCGCTAGCTGACAAGACATACAAGTCACGAAGAACGTACGACGATGCTGAGCACGGCGCCAGTCGTGAGCACGCGCGAGAGGTCCGACGTCGTCTGCGCCATGCGCGAGCCACTGATGATCGAGAGGTTCCCTGGGATGTCCACTGGTGGCAAGCCGTTCTGCGGCAGCACGAACGACTGGTACCACGAGTTCGCGTACAGCGTCGAGATGCGACCAGCGAGGCGCGCTTCGTCCGTGCGCTCGCGCAGCAGTCGGAACGGCGACGTCGCGTTCCGCGCGTACACATTGAATCCTGTGATCGGTACACCGCCTGTACATACGAACGCAATGAGGTGACCACGGCGCACTCGACCTCCAATGCCAAGTGCGCTTCCTACACCTAAGGCAAGGAGCAGGCTTGCGTACCGGTGTCGCGTGGCATATCCCACCGAAGGGGGATCGACCCGCCAGTTGGGCTGTTGCTCTCGTCCGGGTACACACTCGTGGGTCCCGGCAGCGTCGGTTCGCTCGTCGAGAAGCTGAACACCAGACTCACGCTTCCCCACCCGCCAGCAAAGATCGGCTCGAGTGCGAGGTTCCCAGCCTGCATGCCATGGATGAAAGCAAGTTCCACAACCAGAAGACAAGTGCGTAAGCTGTGAGGTCGAGCCGACAGCAGCGAATGTGCTAACGCAACGTACTTGGACAGCAAAGCTGTACTGCGTCGTCGCATTCAGTCCAAACACAGTCGCTTCGCGCACTGGTTCGAGGTTCGTCGCGACGACATGCGGCAACCCGAGCGCGTCGAGCAGGTACACGCGGTACTTGGTGATCGCAATGCCGCCCGTGTCATCCGGCGCGTACCAAAAGAGCTTGAGACGACCGCCTGCTTGCTCGCGCATCTCGACGCGGCTGATCGGACCAGGAAGCGACGGATCACCGGTTGTGAACTCGGTCGCGTCGCTGAAGTTGCCCGATCCGATCGGGTTCACAGCGGCAACTGCGACTTGGTACGTCGTCAGTGCTGTGAGGTTCCCAAGCTGCACGAGACGCCGTGGCGCGAGCGTCAGGTCGATCGACGAGACTGACGAGTTGAGTCGCACGATGTAGCCAGAGAGCTGGCCCTTGGCGCTACCATTGTGCACTGGCAGCTCGATCGCAAGCGTGACGGCACCGCCCGTAGTGTTGATCACAACCGGCGGGAACGAGTCGCCAGGCAGCGACGTGTCGCCATCGTCGAGGATTGTGACTTGCGACGTGCTTCGTCGGAGCACGGCGCCGCCACTCACGACCAGCATCTGGATGTAGAACGTCTCGTCCGGCGCTTCAAAGACGCGGTCGTTGATGATCGGGACCTTGAGCTCTGCCGTTGTGACGCCGTCATCAAGTGTGATAAGACCAACGAACTTGCGGTAGTCGCGATCGAGCGTCGCTGTGCCATTGCCAAATGAGAACGCAAGCACGACTGGAGTGCTGCTCCCTTGCTCGCGGACGATCGGAATGACTGCAGTCTGTACGCCTTCAGAGAACGCGTACGTCGGCTGATCAAAGCTCACGTAGCCAGCGTCGACGTCATCGACGATCACGACGCGCGCCGTATTGTTCCCACCGATCTTTGCAAGTGCGTTTGAGGACGCGCCAGTCGCCGACACGAGCTGGATGTCAAACACTTCGTCTGGGCGCTCGTACAGCGCGTCGTTGAGAATCGAGATGGTGATGTTCGCTGCCACCTGGAGGTCGTTAAAGTAGATCGTGTTGGTCGTGCTCGCGGACCCGGGCGTCAAGGCAAAGTCGACGCCGATCGTCGCAGCATCAGTTGACGGCGCGACGGCTCTATAAACGAGGGCGACGCGGCCGCTGAGACCGTTCGTGCGCTGCACGAGCAGCGACACTTGCGTCGCGTTCTCGAGAACGGTCACGACCGCCGTGGTGTTTGCGAGGTTGAACTCACCGGCTGCGTCTGGCTGGGTGCGCACACTCGTCGCTGGGCTGTACGTGCCGACGCCGACTTTGTTGCGCGCGCGCACGGACACGGCGTAGAGCGTGTCGTACTTGAGACCAGTGGCTGTGCCCGATCGCTTGACGATTGGGAACACCAGCGTCTGCTGGTCTGGACCGACGACGCGCAGTTCGTACGACAAGTCGAGCGGATCACCGCCTGTGTCTGCTGGTTCAAACCACGCCATTGTGAGCGACGTGCCTGTCGCCTCGACAAACACTGGCGGCGCAGCGATTCCACCAGGGGCGCTCTGCGGCGCTGTCCGGACAGTCACGCTCGGACTGACTGGACCCGTGCCAAGGGCGTTCGTTGCTGAGCACGACATGACGTAGCTCGTCTCGCGCAAGACGCCGAACATCGTGTAGCGTGCAGCGAACGCACCGAGCGGGACTTTGACAGTCGCGAGCTGTCCGCGCGTGCTCTCAAACACTGTGATCTCAGTGATCGCAGCGCCGCCTTGCTCGACTGGCGCCGCCAGCTCGAGCGTGAAGTTGCCGCCGTGAACGGACACTGCGAACGGCGCGAGCGGCGCTGCAGGAAGCGCGACGGCGAGCGTCGTCCGGTTCGCGAGCAGTACTGCGCTCGAGCCAATATCGTTGTACGCAACGACCGACAGCGTGTACGTTCTGGTGGCAAACAAGCCGCGGAACGTGTTTGTTGTGCTCAGCCCGGTGTATGAGCCGACGACACTCGAGCCAAGCAGGAGCGTCACGTCAAAGAGCTTGATCGGCACGCCGCCAGTGTCTGGGTCGGCCATCCAGAACGCTTGGACCGTGCTGGCGCCTGCCGTCGCGTTCACGAGCATCGGGACTTGCGGCTTCGTCGCTGCCGTTGTCGACGCAGGGCAGATCGCGCTGAATTCGGACCCGAGCGAGCTCGTGGAGAACGACCGGATCGTGTACTCGTAGCTCTTGCTTGCCGCCAAGTTGGTCTTGTCGATAAAGCTCAGTGCCGACGCTGGCAACTCACTTGGAAGCGGAGCGCCGTCGCGGTAGATCATGTACCCGGCAAGCGGCTGTCCGCCACTGTCGATCGGGCGTTCCCAGCCAATCTCGATCGCACCACCGGTCTTGTACGCGAGCTGTCGGACGTTCAGCGGTGCAGACGGCGGGCTCGCAGCGGTCGTCTTGCGCATGAGCTGCACGCTCGGCGGACTCTCGCCCACAACGTTCGACGCAATGACAATGTACGAGTACGTCGTCGACTCGCTGAGGTTCCTGTCGATGTAGGTGTACACGTTTGGCGTCGGAGGCGAGTAGATTGCATTGAGCGAGCCAATGACCGAGACCGAGTAGAGCACGTAGCTCGTGATTGGGACGCCGCCCGTGTCTTTCGGTTCGGTCCACGTGAGCTCGATGATGCCGCCCGTGAATCGACTGAGAAGCAGCAGTGGTGCTGTCCCTGGAAGCGTCGGCGCCAGTGTCCGAACTGGCACGACTCGGCTCGAGACCCAGTCCGACTGCTGGTAGCAGCTCGAGATCTCTGTGAATGCAAAGACGTACATGGTGTAGTTCGTGCTCGCAGTGAGTCCGTAGACTGTGCCTTCGCGCACGGGGTCGCGCTTGCTGTCGTACCCGATGACGTCGTTGCCGCCGACAGTCGTCGCGTTGAGCATGATGCGGTAGCCAACGATGTTGCGGCCGCCAATGTCGAGCGGCTCTTCCCACGACAAGCGCACTGCGCCGCCTGTGACGTTCTGGATCGTGACGTTGAGCGGCGCAGATGGCAACGTCCGCTCGAGCGTCGTGACACTCGAGACAGGACCAAAGTCACTCGGACCGACGATGTTGAGCACTTGGTACTTGAGCTGGTACGTCGTCTTGCGCTTGAGGCGAAAGAGCGTGTGCGTGCTCGAGGTACCTTCGTACACCATCGTGAACTCGGTCTCGCCGTCTTCCAAGCGGAACAGTCGGTACGTGCGGATCTCGGACCCGCCAATGTTGAGTGGATCGTGCATCGCAACGCTGATCGCACCAGCCGTGACGTCGGTGACGGTGAGGAACGGCGGCGGGTCTGGCACGTCTGGGTTCGACGTCTGGAGCAGCAGCGGGTCTGAGAGTGTGCCGTTGCTGACGAGGAACGTTGTCGCGCGCACTTGCACCGTGTAGCTCGTGAGCGCTGAGAGGCCTTTGACCAAGCAGATCGTCGGGACTGTGCACGACACTTGCGAGAACTGCACGAGCGCACCAGTCGTTACAAGGACGTTGTAGATCTTGTAGTTGACGATGCGCGAGCCGCCGTCGTCGATCGGGACGTCCCACGAGAGCAAGATCGTCGAGCTCGATGCCGCCAAGAGCGTTACGTTAAATGGCGCACTTGCGCGTGCTGCGACTGTGGTCGTTAGCAGCGACGACTTGCTCGGTAAGCTCGTGCCTGCGCTGTTGATCGCGCGGACCGAGACGTCGTACGTCGTCGAGGCGTTGGGACCGTAGACCACGCTGCTCTCGATGTCGCGTTGTACGGAGAGCGCGAGGACGCCTTTGACCCAAAAGTCGACGCTGTACAGGAGCGGGATCTTCTCACCGCCGCGATCCAGCGGTGGTGTCCACTGGAGCTCCATGTACCCGCCACTTACAGACAGCAGCACGAGACTCGTGCATTGCTTTGGCGGCGAGATGTCACCGTCGTCGACTGCGCTCACGTTCACAGAGCTGAACGCACCGTATACTGGCCCACCCTCGACGATCGCAAAGCTGATGTTGGCCGAGTCACGCGTAAACTGGTACTCGCTGTCGTCGTTGATCCTCAGTCGCAAGTTAACGGACGTGACGCCGTCTGCAAACGTGAGCGTTGGCTCGACGATCTCGAACCGAGTCGCAGCGGTTGCTGGTGAGATCGCAGATCGTTCCGCTGCGATGAACGCCTGGATCACCGCTGGTGGCGTCGTGCCGCCTGTGCGCGTGATTGCAAGCGCGACTTCACCCGAGTTCTCGAGAAACTCGAGCGCAGCGCTCGTGAACGACAGGAAACCGGCGTCGCCGTTGTCTGTCACGACGACGCGCGTCTCTGTGCTCAGCGACGTCACCTCGTCCGTGATCACGACAACGAACGTCGTGTTTGGCCGGTAGAGCGCGTCGTCAATGATCGGAATGACGATGAGTCCGTACTTGATGTTTGTCACGAGCGTCATCGTGCCGGACGACGCGACGTAGTTGACACCAGCGACTGCGCTCTCGTCGCGCGTGACGTACGAGAAGCGCGAGTCGCCGAACGAGCCGTCGATGCGCAGCACCGGCACAGACACGTTCGCAGAGCCTTCGCGCACCTCCATGTCAGCGAACTGCGCCACGACGCGTCCAGAAAACGGATCCTGTGTGCGAAAGAGCTGGACTGGACTCGATGTACCAAGGAGGCCAGTGGTCGTGATCGCCGCGACGCGCACGCTGTAGAACGACGAGAAGTCGAGCTTTGTGAGCTCCACGGCGTTCTCGTTCACGATCACGACTTGCGTGGCGTTGAGCGGCGAGCCATCCTCGGCGCACTTGAAGTACGTCACTTGGTACGCGAGCGCTGCGTCGCCGCCCGTGTCGAGGACGTACTCCCACATGAGCAGCAACATGTCGTGCGTGAGATCGATCTCAACAACCTCGACCACTTCTCCCGGCGTCGAAATCGGTCCCGTCGTCACGAACAGCGCCTCGCCGCGCGTCTCGCCTGCTGTGTTGATCGCCGCGACTGAAAAGGCGTACTGCGTCAGCGCTGTAAGTCCGTACACCGTGTACGACGTCTCTTGCGACGCAAAGTCGTAAAGATGCTCGCCGTCTTGATACAGTGCGAGTGTGCCGTTCTCGCCGCCGTCGTAGCTCGGTTGGGTGACTGTGAGTACAGCACTGCCGCCGCGAATGTCCGACACTGTCGGGCTTGGCGGCGGACCAGGACGATCAGGCGACGTTGTCATCACTGGATACTCCACGACCGAGCTCTCGCCAGCTAGTGTCACGACTTTGCCAGTGACGTAGTAGAGCGTGCTTGCTCTGAGACCCGCGAACGTGTAGTTTGTCGCCGTTGACTGGAACGACGCGAGCACCGAGCGGTTCTGATCGAACAGTGCGATTGCAAACTCGACGTACGACGCGCCGCCAACGTCTTCTGGTGCGCTCCACGCCGCCTCGATCCGCCCGCCAAACGAGACGACGCTCGTGAGCAGCAGCGTCTGCGGCACTGAAGCATCGGTCGTGCTCGCTCCAACGTAGTTCGGACTGCCGAGGTAGAGTCCGTTGAATGGCCGGATCTCGTACGTGTACACCGAGTTCGCAGTGAGGCTGTAAAAGTCTATGAAGACTGGCGCTGGCGAGACAAAGCCGCCGCCGCTTCGTCCGAGGCGATTCACTTCGTAGTACACGATCGCGCGGCCGCCAGTGTCCATGGGTGCGTCCCACGTGAGTTGGATCAGTCCGCCAGTGGCACTAACGACACGAACGTTCTGCACTGCGCTCGGTGCCGAGCACGCTGCAGTCGTGACAGACAGGATCGTGCTCGCGTCTCCAAGTCCGTCCTGGTTCCGCGCAAAAACTAGCACGTTGTACGACGTCTTCTCCACGAGTCCGTAGTACGTGAACGTCGAGACGCCGGCTGGCATATCCACGATCGGAGTCGTCGTGCTGCCGTCGTCCGATACGCTTGCGACTTGGTACCCGAGCAGCGGAACGCCAGCGAGGTCGTCCGGCGGTGTCCAGCCAAACGTTGCAGACCCGCCAGTGCGCGTGATGAAGAACACGGACGCTGGAGCGCTGAGCTGGCTGTACGACAGTGTTGACACGGTGAGCAGCGCACTCACGGCTTGCGAGCTCGAGTCGACGCAGTAGCTCGCAGCGTTGAGCGCGACAACTGAGAACGCGTAGACCGTGTTGCGTGTGAGCCCTTTCACGACCGTCGAGCGCGCGAGCGAGTCCTGACCGTCGTACACGACGAACGACTTGTTCGCAAACAGGTCGAACCGTTGGTACACGAGGTACCCGATGACGTCCGGCGCGCCGCCGAGGTCCATCGGTGCGTCCCACGCAAGCTCAATGTTGCCAGCCGTGAGACGAGCGACTCGGAAGTTGAGCGGCGTCGACGGGATGCCGAGCATCGCTGGCGTTGAGAACACGGCATGGACACCAGCAACGCTCTCGCCCTGGACGATCAAGCGAGCACAGACACGCGAGTCAGAACGCACGGACGCAATGGCGAACCCACACGATCTACAGCGCGCTATCCGACCTCGGACAGCCGCTCACAGCACCACGAGAGCAACTAAGACCTACCGCAGCGTTTGTAAACGTCGCGTACACTTCGTAGCTCGAGCTTGCGAGGAGCTTGTAGACTCGGCACGTGTACGGCCTGTCGTCGACTCGCGGCGAGGCACTTGTGCACACGACGTTGAAAGACGTCGCTATTGCGTCTTGCAATGGCTGTGTGAGCGCCAGAGCGCTGTCGCTTTCAATGCGACGCACATAGAGCGCATAGTCGAGTACAGAGAGACCACCAAAGTCGCTTGGAAGTCCCATCTCGAGCGTGAGCGTGCCTGCTGTCGCAGGCTTCAGCTGCAAGACGCGTGGTGGCTGGCTCGGTGCAGTGCCAACTGTGGTCACGACCGTCACGTTTGCGTACGCTGCGGTCGACTCGTTCACGATAGGGAACGCTTCCGACATCGCTGCGATCGACACTTCGTACGTCGTCGAGGCATTGAGCTGCGTGAACGTGAACGACGTGGTCGTCGAGTTGACTGGAGCCGAGACATTCGCGACTTCGAGTACTTCAGCCGGTGCTGTCGCAAGCTTGAGCATGTAGCCGATGATGCTGCTGCCGCCGAGAAACAGCGGCTCGTGCCACGCGAGCTGCATCGCGTTGTTGCCCACTGAAGCGACTTGCACAGCCGTCGGTTCGCTCGGAGGCGTCGGCGCTGTCGTTGTCGCCACCGTAGCTGCTGCAAACGCGCCGCGTCCAAACTGGTTCCACGCAGCGACCTCGAACGCGAACGTCGAGTACGGCGGCAGCGACGAGAGCGTGAATGACGCCTCTGTCGTGTTGTATAGACTCACAAAGCTCGCTGCGGTTGTTCGCGACACGCGCACGATGAAGCCACCAACGAATGTGCTCGTGTTTGCTGATGCGTTTGCCCTGGACCATGTGAGCTCAAGTTCACCGCCTGTTGCGCGCACGAGGCGAACGTCTGTCGGTGCGTCTGGAAGCGTCCGCGAGGTATCTTCGTCATCGAGCACCACGACGCGCTTTGTTACGATCGAAGCGTTGGCGCGGCGCTGCATGGGCTCGGTCGAGTTGCCACCGACGAGCCGCACGCCGAAGGTCCGCGTGCCTCGGTAGTAGATGTCGTTGAGCACGCGGACCCAGACGGACGCGAGCGTCTGGTGGTCCGAGAACGCGATCGTCTTGCGTACGGGAACGTAGAACTCGGACGCGCCAGGCGAGACGTCGAACGTCTCAACGTCAAACTGAATCGCGCCGAGCGAGCCGTTGAGACGCGCGAGATGGAGCTTCACGAACGACGCGTTCTCAAACACGTGTGTGCTGCTGTGGACGAACGAGACGAGTCCTGGACGCTGGCTCTGGTCGATGCGCACGAGCGCTTGCTTCTGTGGCGTGAGGAGACCTTGCGCGCCAAAGAGCTCGAGCACGACTGAGAGCGGCTGTGCGAGACTGTAGTCTTCGTCCCAGACCGAGAGCGAGACGCTCTTGTACTCGTCGCCGTCGTCAAACGTGAGCGTCCCTGGCTGGCTCACAGCTCCCGAGCTCGTGAGGTACACGCCGCACGCACAGTTGGCAGTCGCGGTTGTCGCGCAGTCGCAGCGGAGCACGACGTTGTCTGGCTGCGTCACGTTCACACCAACGCTCGCGACACCGGCTGTGCCGCCGACGCGATGCACGATGGCAGTCACGACGCCGCCAGTCGTGACGCTTGTGTTGCTCATCGAGAGCAGCTCGAACGCACCGACCGACTCGTTCACAGTCTGGAACACGGTCTGCGCAACCTCGCTGCTACCAAGCGCGCTATTGGCGCGCACGTGGACGCTGTAGGTCGTCAGCGGCGCTAACGAGCGCACGACCAGACTCCGCTGACACTCGAGTTGACGCGGATCCGCTGCTTCAGCTTTGCACGGCAGCGTCTCGGTGTGAACTTGCGTATCGCTGAGGAAGACGCTGACGTCGTACGACGTGATGTCGTAGTCCATTGGCGCCGGCTCGCCGATCTCCAGCGCGAGCGAATACGTGTTTGCGCGCTTGAGGATGATCGACGGCATCACTGGAATCCCTAGCGCTGTCTTAAGCTCAGTCTCCACCAACGCACTCTGGCCGACTGCGTTGCTCGCGTAGATGCCCACCGTGTACGACTGATCAGCGCTGAGCGCGTCGACGAGGAAGCTGCAGCACGCAAACTGCGATGACCGGATGACTGCACCAGTCGAGAGGTGCCGCACTGCAAAGTAGTAGCTGGGCAACGCAGCACCGCCAGTGTCGCACGCTGGAGCAATCGATACGTTCAGCCAGCTCGATGCGATCTTGTTGAGCGAGAAGATTGGTGGCAGCGGCGCTGTGAGTGGCGCAGTCGTCAAGACGCTCGATGTCATCGCGCCTTCGGCTCGCGACGCGCTGCTCACAGCTGTCACGCCGTAGATGTACTGTGTCGACGCCGTGAGGCCACCGCAGTCTGTGAACGGCTGGAAGACGAGCTGCGGCGTCACGAGTGCATAGTCACGATAAACTCGATAGCCGATGATCGTCGAGCCGCCCGCGTCCTAGTGCCACGCAAAGACACATGAACAGCAGCGTGAGTCGCTTGTGTAGCAGCAGTAGTGGTGTTGCAGGTGACAAGCGATGTACCAGTGGAGCGTCCCAGCTGAGCTGGACAGAGCCGCCAGTGCGGTTCGTTTGGCGCAGACGAAGAGGAAAGCCAGGCGGCGTTGCGTTCCTGAAGACAGATGCAAGCAGGCACACAGAGTGACCGTGAGTCGCGTGTCAGCTCCATGTCGAACGACCATGACACATTGTCGTCGTACGTCGTTTGGAAGCCTGCGATCGTCGAGAACGCGCTTGCGCCAACAAAGTTGTTTGCTTTCACGCCGACGTAGTAGAGCGTCGAGTGCATGAGCGCCTGGAAGACCGTCGTATTGGAGCCCACGACGAGACGGTGGCGGCGATCACGCTCTGCGAGTTTGCTGCACTGCAAGCCAGCACCAAACGGACTGCTCGCAGTCGTGAGGCAGCAACTCGCTGTGTCGTCTGGACAAGTGTTGCTCGCAGGCTTTTGGCAGCTACTTCCGTTCGCAAGCAGCTCAAACTGCTCGCTAGCTTGCAGCCTAACGGCGCGGCAGGATGCACAAGGGTCACCGCTTCCAGTACTGTTGCTTGTACTCGTGCTGTCCATCTGGAAGCACGGCGCCATCGAGAACAGCGTGGCATTGTAGAGCACGTCGTCGAGAGGCATGCCACCGCTGTCGATCGGCACATTCCAGCCGACTTCGATCGAGCCGCCAGTGCTAGCAACCAGCGTCAGTCCCCACGGCGCACTTGGCGGTGTTGCCACCATAGTCTCGAACGTCACGCTCGGGTTGCCGACTGCCGAGCTCTCTTTGCCAACTTGGTTGATCGCAGTCACTTTGACAGCGTACACTGCCGTTGCAACAAGCGCCGAGAGCTGCAGCGACGTAGATGTCGTCGTTCTCCGCTCGCTCTTACCAGACGACACGATCGTCACGCCGTACGCTACACAGTGCACAACAACAGAAGCAGAAGCAAGCGATCGTTAGCCGATCGAACACGTCCGAGCATGAGCATTGGGTCTCTCGTGTGTGCGTGAGCGGTGGCCCAAACACTCGCACAGGGTCGAATGCAACACAGTCAGTCAGTCAGTCACACACACTGCACCTGTGATGTTGACGCCACCGCTATCAAGTGGGAGCGTCCACTCAACAAACGCACTGCTCGCTGTGACGTTTGACACGCGCACGCGACGAGGAGCCGATGGCGCAGTCACTGCTGTTGTGCTCATCGCGGCAGCGATGCTCCAGTTCGTCGCTCCGAGACTGGTCGCTGCTGCGACTTGCACAGCGTACATCGTTGCAGCGCTCAGGAAGCTGATGTCGTGCACGACCGAGTCGTTTGTCGCGACAAAGTTGACAACCGAGTCGTTGAGCTTGACAAGGAAGCCCGTGAGCTGCGCGCCGTTCATGTTGATTGGCTTTGCGAGCTCGACTGAGAGCTGTCCACCGGTCGCATCGAGCAAGTACGGAGGTGGCAGTGATCCTGGTACGCCCGGCGCACTCGTGATCGCAGACACTGGAGCTGCTGGGTCCAAGCTCGCGGGCAAGACGAGACAGACGTCGACGTTGTTCACTGCGGCGGCTTTGAAGTCGTATCGAGATGCGGGCTGGAGTGGCAAGTCACCAGCGCCGGGCGAGCGAAGCACCTCGACAACGTCGGGCGTATCTGTACCGACAGTGTTGGCGACCTCTTGGAAGTCGCTCGAACCATTCGACGCCATGTACACTATGTAGCCACGAATGCGCGCTCCACCGTCATCTACAGGCGGGTGGATCTTGAGCGTGACGGATCCGCCTGCGTGGTCGAGCACCAGCGACAACAGTCGATCAGTCAGTCCATCGGTCAATCGGTCCTGGCTCATGTACATCCAAGCGCCAGTGCCAGTGCCAGTGACGCAAGAGCGACAGCGATCACTGCATCGTGTTGCGATTGTGTTTGCACGCACCTGTTGTCTGGAGCACAGTGGGCGGCGGACACGCTCCCGGTGGCTGGAGCGCTGTCGTCGTCGCCTCGACGAAGGTGCTTTCGGGACTGCTGAAGTTGTTCGCGTTCGTCGCCGACACGGACAAGAGATACCGCGTGCGCGCGTTGAGTCCGTAGAGGACAAACTCTAGCTGCGCAACTGGCTGCGTGAGCGTCGCGATAGTGTAGTCCAGTGTCGACCGCGCGCTCAGCGTGAGGGTTTTGAGGCTCGCGCCGCCCGAGTCGAGCGGCAAGCGTGCCAGGACGCGAGCAAAGCCGCCGCCGACCTCAGTCACATTTGGCGCGTCGGGCTGTGCTGGACTTGACTGGTTGCTTGTTGCGGCCACTGCAATGTTTGACTCGAGCGGTGCTGCGCTCGAACCCGCTGTGAGCGTCGCTTTGACTTGGAAGCTGTACGTGGTGTTGTTTGCGAGGCCGTAGAGGCTGTAGGCGCGCACGGACGCGTTTGTCGTACCCACTTGCGTCGCGTTCTGGAAGACGCGGAACGAGACAATGTCGCTCGCATTGTTGGCTGCGGTCCAGTTGGACGAGATCGCCCTGGCAGTGGTCGACAGTGGTGGCAGCGGCGCATGACACACGAGTGCGTGCCAACACATGTGAGTGAACGCCAATGTACGCGGGCGTCAGCGAATGTAGACGCAGGCACAGACGCAAGCGCAGACTCAAACGCAAGCACATGCATAGGCGCAGACACAGACACAAATGCAAACGCAGACGCGAACATGGACACAAGCACGAGTATGAACATGAACATGCTGCGACTATTCAGCGACAGCAAAGATCCATGCGACTCGACTCGACGCACCACTCGAAGCGCAGCGATCCGCCCGTACGCGAGCTCAGCCACGCGGTCGCCTGAAAGTTGCTAGTGTTGGTCGTTGTTGTTGTTGTTGTCTGCGCGGCAACAAGCGCATGCCGCCGCCACGCAATTGCGCACACCACCAGCAAGAGCGGCGACAGCAGTGGTCGCAGTAGTCGCAGTAGTCGCGTCGCCGCGCGCGCGAGGGTCATCTGCGGTCTCGGCGGCAAATCCAAGAGTGAGCGAGCGAGCGCTGGGCGTGGCGTGGGTCGGTCTGAACGATTTGAGCACGCGTCTCTTCACGACGACAGACACTCACTCGCTCCATCGACAAAGATTCGCATTTTTATTGAGGTTTTGATCCGCTTACTGCTGACTCAAGCGCTTGTGTAAACGCTTTTCATGGTACTGAGGACTGCTCAACACAAGCTAAATACTCGACAGTATTTCACACTTCGTGTCATTTTCAACAGCCAAGTGGGCAAAAATTGCGCATTTGCAACTGATACTAAATACATTTTTTGTATTGTTTGATGGTACATACATGTATGTGCTGCAAATGAAGCACAAATTGACAGGTGATACTCATCAATCACTGCAAAGTTCATCGATTTGATATCGTGAATAAGATCAACCATGACCCATTACGAGTTTAGTATGCAGCTATTTACATCAACACTCGCCTACATCAAACAAAAACTAAGCTTTACATTACACGTCTTGGAAATGTACCGCGCCTCGAAAGTATACGGAGGATAACATCACTTATGAAACACATACAATGCGTTTGTGTCAAAAAGCGTCAATGATTGCTCACTCATCTTGTCTTAACAGGTTGAGTCTTTGTGTGAAACAGTATGACAATCGGTGATAGATGAAATGTAGAAACAGGAAAATACATGATTGGTGGTACCGTTTTGTTCAGTGTTGTAACGTATACCAGGGATTGGAAAAGTAGTATTCATCGTCAACTACTTGCATTTTTCATTGAATCATTGTTTTTGTGTCTTCAGTTAAACAATGCAATGTATTGCCTTAACGTTTGCAAGACATATTTTGAAAGTTCGATGTTCTAAACCAATCGATTCACCTCTACATCCAGTTGAAATATATAGAGAGTGGTAGAAAACACTAAACAAAAAATCGGTGATCAGGCTACGGCAGTGTCTTAAGGCTAGAAATGCGCACTCATCATTTGCAATAACTCTAATCAAGGAAGTGAGAGCTTATACTTTTACGGCTACCTCGGCGGAGGCCTCTACCAATGTAAGCAGTGCCGCCAAGTTCGCAAGCAACGTGAAGGCAGTGGCTTCGCGAACATCCTATGCCACCTCGGGATGATTCGCAGTGGCTTGGATGGGGTGCGTACCTAGTGCTCTGTTGGTATTTTCCACGTGAAGATGGAAGCCAGGACGCCGATTCTCACTAACGTTTTCGTCAACGTTTCGCGCCCTCTACAATAAGACGGTCGAGATGGTCGCAGCTTTAGCGACAAGTATGCCGCGAAGTAGTCGATTGAGACGAAACTCGGTGTACCGTTGCTTGGGTGTGTGAGCCATATGTCTAATTTGACCGCGTACCGATTGTTGATCGATCACAAACCGGTACTTAGCCAAGTCGAGCAACTGATGTCAGCTTTCCGGCGCTGCATCAGCGCTGCGCTGTTCGCCAAGTTCGCCGATCATCATTTGACATGCTCGATCGGTACATCCCCATTCGCGATCAAGTCAAGCAAGGCGAGTCAGTCAAAGACCTCGTGCCGAGTGGCGCGGCGCACAAGAAGCTCATCGCTCTACGTGGGCACCTCGAGCGTTTGAACAGCATGTGCAAGGCTTTTCAGGCTACGACCACCAGCGTCGCGATGTGCGCCCGATCGGCCAGTCAAGCGATACTGCGATCGCTGATTTGCTTTCTCCAACGTTACACCTCGCCGAGGGACTCTTTTTGCGGCGCGAACTCATTCTTACACCGCAGCGCAGCTGCATAACCTCTCTGCTCACTTCGAGACGAGGCTTTGTTGTGCGAGAACAGTACGCATTGGGATGCTTCGTTTAAGTGTGATGTCGACATTGATGTGGGGGAGACCTTCACCATGAAACATATTGCACAAACCATATTATTGGAATAGTCCGTACTGTCCGACTTCGGCGCGCAGAAAATACGATACTGCATTATCCGAGACCAGGGTGATGCAAACTGGACACATTCTCGGCGAAATTATTGCTCTTTATACGCTCTAACTTTGGGTATGTTGAGATCATCACCTCCATTGCAACTCTTTGGGAGCGCCGAGAGGCTGGCACAATCACCCTCTTTCATGTCATGAACAGTCCGAGTAAAGCAAAATCGGTAAGTTGTTTTGTTAATGTCATGCACATAGCGTATGGCTAGTATACACCAAAATACCTTAGCATATGCGCTTCAGTCTAGGTGTTGTTGGAATATGAAAACCAAGTGAAGTGGCCAGCTTCGCTCCATTGTTGAGAGCGATCAGGACACCTCGTACGCAGAGTTGAGACCGTTACACTGTAGAATGTAAAGAGGTACCAATCATGTATTTTCCGGTTTCTTCGTTTACTGTGCGGTAAGTGTTGTGTACGTTTCCATTTGGACTGCAAAGAGGTACAGAGGATAGCGCAAGTAAGGCATGAGTGTCACTCACAGATTTGGCAGTATGTATTGATCTAAACCACATTTCGAATTCGATGCCGAGCGCTTTGCGTCTCGATCAAATCAATCCAAACAATTTCAATTCACATAAGCAGTCGCAGCACCTAAAGAACGTTGCCGCCAACGCGCATTTGCCTTACCAAGAACCAGAAACTCGCCATCTGCAACAAGCGCGCGCAATGCAGCAGCACGACACTAAACCAGCTAGCGCAGTGGGCCGTGGCCGCCAAGTTCTCTCTGGACATGGAGCAAGTCGTGCATCAAGCGTATACTGCAGAGCGATGACACGCTCAGATTGCCTTGCGCGCAAGCAGTTATGTCTCGCGCAGTCGTCGCTATCGGTCAAGTCGTCGCCGAGTTTGTCGTCCGTGCAGAGCATTCCCGTCTGTTCGTGCCTGCCGGGTTCGGCGTCGCGTACGGGAAGAGAGCCGCGCAAGAGCTCGTGGCACCACACGCTCGCGTCTCACTGTTTACTTGATAGAGCACTTTCTCTTGCAGTACTCGTTGAGAACGAAGCGGGCTCGGGGAGATCGCATCCGCCAGCTTCACCGCAGCAAGCCAACAGCTGCAGCAGTTGCGCATGGAAATAGGTCAGTTTTTTCCTTCGAATGTTCTCAATATGGATGAAACTGCTCTATATTGTCGTGCTGCTTGCCAGCCATCTGTTGCGCTAAAATATGCACCTGCTCTACAGTAGGACAAGTCGCGAGTGACTATCGTAGTCGCTGCGAACGCCACTGGTACCGAGAATCTGCCTCTTCTCTTCCTCATGAAAGCAACTGCGCTGTGATGGTTGTGCCACAAGCCCTACGACAAGCCTTGCCAAGGGACAACGATAGGGCGGACGACCGTTTCGACCATCCCGAACTGGCTACGAGAGTTAGACGAGCGCATGCGCAAGGAAGGACGGCAAGTCCTGTTCATAGTCGACAATACTCCTGTCCACATCGACCACGGCGTAGAGCTCACAAACATCACCGCACTTAAGATGCCGCCGAACATAACAGCAGTCATACAACCGCTCCACCAAGGTATATCGCCTGTTTGAAGCTGCGCTACAAGGTGCTGAGCACCTAGGCCGCAGTTGACCGCTGTCTCGATGTAGAGCTGCTGCCGCACAAATTCTCGTTGCTCGACAGCATCGAGTGGTGCGCGAGAGCTGGACCAGCATCGCTCCAGAGATGAGATGCAGAGATTCGTATTGAAGCCAGCGCTAGGCTGTAGGATCAACGGAGCGGTCTGTAGGTGTACAGGACGCCACACAGTAGTGAGAGCAGATGGCAGCTTCTGCGTGTATGTTTAAGAGCAATCTCAGCCACCATATTTCCATCATCAGCACACGCTTGGCGAGGACCGGTAGTACGCGCATCACAACATGCTGGGCGGTTAGTGGATAGATCTCGAATCGCAGCTCTTTTGTGCGATTACTACCTTTAAGAGTACTTCAGTTTACCTACTTTTCTTAAATACTTACCAAAAACGCGATCCATGTATACTGCCTTACTGGTGCTAGCCTCTGTACTACCAAACCAAATATTTTCCTGTTTCGTCCTTTACTGTGTGGCAACTGTGATGTTTTCAAGTTCAAACAATGACATCAAGTCTGAAGACTTCGAAATTTGCGTATCGTGCACAACACCTCCGGATATTGATGCGTAGTTTAGACGCACTGTGATCAAGTACAAATGTTGAGAATACGATACAGAAGACCGATGTATGAGGCATTTCGAATACGCCGTTAAACTAGGGGGGGGTAAACTAATCGTTGTCTTGTGTAAACAAGATAATACAAACGGTTGTCGTCCTTAGTCACCATCCACAACACAAGAGGGCACTGTCAGGATAATGGCCGTCGATTGGAGTGCCAGTAATCTGTCCGTGGCAGCATTATTATCGAGCAAAACGAAAAACTCATTTTAGTATCCGCAAAAGTAAAACCAAGCTTAAAGCTTAACCTGGTACTGCCAGGATAAATTAGATAAATAGCATCGGGGCTAAAGGAGTTAAGGCAATACATTGCATTGTTTAACTGAAGACACAAAAACAATGATTCAATGAAAAATGCAAGTAGTTGACGATGAATACTACTTTTCCAATCCCTGGTATACGTTACAACACTGAACAAAACGGTACCACCAATCATGTATTTTCCTGTTTCTACATTTCATCTATCACCGATTGTCATACTGTTTCACACAAAGACTCAACCTGTTAAGACAAGATGAGTGAGCAATCATTGACGCTTTTTGACACAAACGCATTGTATGTGTTTCATAAGTGATGTTATCCTCCGTATACTTTCGAGGCGCGGTACATTTCCAAGACGTGTAATGTAAAGCTTAGTTTTTGTTTGATGTAGGCGAGTGTTGATGTAAATAGCTGCATACTAAACTCGTAATGGGTCATGGTTGATCTTATTCACGATATCAAATCGATGAACTTTGCAGTGATTGATGAGTATCACCTGTCAATTTGTGCTTCATTTGCAGCACATACATGTATGTACCATCAAACAATACAAAAAATGTATTTAGTATCAGTTGCAAATGCGCAATTTTTGCCCACTTGGCTGTTGAAAATGACACGAAGTGTGAAATACTGTCGAGTATTTAGCTTGTGTTGAGCAGTCCTCAGTACCATGAAAAGCGTTTACACAAGCGCTTGAGTCAGCAGTAAGCGGATCAAAACCTCAATAAAAATGCGAATCTTTGTCGATGGAGCGAGTGAGTGTCTGTCGTCGTGAAGAGACGCGTGCTCAAATCGTTCAGACCGACCCACGCCACGCCCAGCGCTCGCTCGCTCACTCTTGGATTTGCCGCCGAGACCGCAGATGACCCTCGCGCGCGCGGCGACGCGACTACTGCGACTACTGCGACCACTGCTGTCGCCGCTCTTGCTGGTGGTGTGCGCAATTGCGTGGCGGCGGCATGCGCTTGTTGCCGCGCAGACAACAACAACAACAACGACCAACACTAGCAACTTTCAGGCGACCGCGTGGCTGAGCTCGCGTACGGGCGGATCGCTGCGCTTCGAGTGGTGCGTCGAGTCGAGTCGCATGGATCTTTGCTGTCGCTGAATAGTCGCAGCATGTTCATGTTCATACTCGTGCTTGTGTCCATGTTCGCGTCTGCGTTTGCATTTGTGTCTGTGTCTGCGCCTATGCATGTGCTTGCGTTTGAGTCTGCGCTTGCGTCTGTGCCTGCGTCTACATTCGCTGACGCCCGCGTACATTGGCGTTCACTCACATGTGTTGGCACGCACTCGTGTGTCATGCGCCGCTGCCACCACTGTCGACCACTGCCAGGGCGATCTCGTCCAACTGGACCGCAGCCAACAATGCGAGCGACATTGTCTCGTTCCGCGTCTTCCAGAACGCGACGCAAGTGGGTACGACAAACGCGTCCGTGCGCGCCTACAGCCTCTACGGCCTCGCAAACAACACCACGTACAGCTTCCAAGTCAAAGCGACGCTCACAGCGGGTTCGAGCGCAGCACCGCTCGAGTCAAACATTGCAGTGGCCGCAACAAGCAACCAGTCAAGTCCAGCACAGCCCGACGCGCCAAATGTGACTGAGGTCGGCGGCGGCTTTGCTCGCGTCCTGGCACGCTTGCCGCTCGACTCGGGCGGCGCGAGCCTCAAAACCCTCACGCTGAGCGCGCGGTCGACACTGGACTACACTATCGCGACGCTCACGCAGCCAGTTGCGCAGCTAGAGTTTGTCCTCTACGGACTCAACGCGCGCACGCGGTATCTCTTGTCCGTGTCGGCGACGAACGCGAACAACTTCAGCAGTCCCGAAAGCACCTTCGTCGAGGCGACGACGACAGCGCTCCAGCCACCGGGAGCGTGTCCGCCGCCCACTGTGCTCCAGACAACAGGTGCGTGCAAACACAATCGCAACACGATGCAGTGATCGCTGTCGCTCTTGCGTCACTGGCACTGGCACTGGCGCTTGGATGTACATGAGCCAGGACCGATTGACCGATGGACTGACTGATCGACTGTTGTCGCTGGTGCTCGACCACGCAGGCGGATCCGTCACGCTCAAGATCCACCCGCCTGTAGTTGGCAAGTATATCAGTGCGGGCTCATTCCGTCTTGGGAGCACGATAGTTGATAAGACAGCTGCAGCAACCCCGGCGATGTTGACGTGCAGTAGTGTTGTGCATTGGTTGTCAATCAGGTGTGATCATGTGGAGGCGAGTGTCTACGGCTGCACGACCTTTCTCGCCTTTGCAACGAACGGAACGACGTAGCCAGTGACTCCAAGCGTCACGGGGTAGAACGCCGACGAGAAGACCACAGCAGCTGCGTACGACCCGAGCGCGGTGCCAACGTCCTCGACGCCGATCTTGGCAAGCAGTGGCATGACATCGACGCCTTGGTGGATGACTGCGTACAGTCCGCACACGACGCCAACGCCTGCGAGACGCGAGCCCATCATGTACGCCGCGCCGTAGTTGTCGACGACGTCTTTCGCTTTCTCCATCGCTTTCACGACAAACGCTGGCGTCGTCGGCGACTTGCTAACGTCAGGGACTGGACGACTGTGCGGCATCACACACGACCGTGCGTGTCAGTACATGGCTCGGGTCTCAGAGTGCGCACAAGACAGGAGCGCCAGCGAATACGCAAACGCACTTTGGCAATGCACCAGTCAAGTCGGACAAGCGCACGCGTGAGAAGACTGGGAACGCCTTGGAGACTGCAGCTGCTGCAGCGAGGTCGAGCGGGAAACGAAAGCGCCGGAACGGACGGCTCGCAGCAAACGCCAGTGCGAACTCGGGCGAGAACTCGATGCCTTCATGTTGTACAGTGGCGTGTGTAACGTGAGCGTGTCAATGTGCACTCTGCGAACGCGCACAGACGTATAGCGTGCATTCGACAAAGACGCACCTGTGAGCGTCAGCACGCTGTACATTGCACCAATGCTCCCAATGTCGGACGCAAAGAGTACTGCGAGCGTCTCGGCTGGGTGCTTCTTGATTGAGCTGTTGAGCTGCTCGACGACGTGGTCGAGGAACGGCAGTGGTTCGCGCGCTGGCTGCTCATTGTCGATGCCGCTGAAGATGGTTGTCGCTTCATGTTCGTCGCGCTTCGTGTTGTTCGGTGGCGCGCTCGCAGTCGAAAAGTGCTGTACGCACGCACTGCCACGGCTGCTGCTGCTGCTATGCCACGCAAAGCGAGTCGTCTCTGGCAGCCGGCTACGTGGGAACCGCTGCGGAATCGCGTGCGGTGCGACGGCGCTAGAGCGGTGCACGAGTCGTTGCGAGAAGAGCAGCGCCATGGTCGTCGTCATCGACGTGTTGATGTCTTGTTGTCTTGATGTCTTGCTGTCTGTCAGTCGAAGTCGATCCGTAGATCGCGTTGTGACTTTGTGGGTGACTGACCATAGTGATTCAAAGTGTTGCTGTTGTTGTTGTTGTGGCTGATGTGGTCGATCTACATATGCAATATTCGTTTTACATTGTGGATATGATCGATAATATGCGTATACAGTATAGCTATGCATGTAATAATCCGTTTACAAAATAGAAAAGTGTGAATAAATGCTTACGAGAAGTGTATTTAAGTAAAAACAATTTACAAGAAGTGTATACATGGGGTCGTGATGCGAAGCCACACATCACATAGTGTGACGTTCTCGTTTTTGGCTTGGAGTTCATAGAGGGAGCTACCAAACGAAACCAGCGTTATGTGTGTGTGTTCACATTAATTTGAAATTGTCCTTATGCAATGTTGACACACTTACAAACGCTAGATAGATGTGCAAGTACATACAAAGATCGATATGGTTTGATCACTAGTAAGTGAGAGGTTCCTGCAATTGCAAACTAATAACCGACGTACAAAACCAGATGCATTTCAATGAATTATTTTGTATTTTTATAGACAAATACACTTTGAGTGTAGTACATTACATGTATACGGGTCGTGATGCGGAGCCTACAAATTTTTGTTGCGGAGCCTACAATGGTACTTCACTCGTGTGTGGCACACAACTTTATGTGAGCCACATCACACTGGATTGCCTCTCGAACGAGCTTCGCAACATGAGTCAAGCATCTCTCTCACGAGCGCGACGTCGGCAGGAGCTGCAACCAGAGCAACAGACGCTGCTCCGAGAGCAAGAGGTGCAGCGTGACGCTTCGTGTGATGCCTCTCGTGCTGTTTGTCGTGACGCTCTATGTGCTGTGTCTCGACCTGTGTCCCGTGTAGAATGACACAAGAATCAAACACACGGATGCTCACTTGCTCTACCGCCACACAGCGCTCGTAGATCGCGACGCCCCAGCACATCGAGAGACGCGCCTGTGAGTGCGCGGGTGCGTGCGATGAGTGGCGCGCGCACGGGCTATTGAACGTGAGTATCGCGGTGATGTGAGTGCGCTTACGTTCTGCTGCAATGAACCACATAGTGCTGCAGGCGAGCCACACTACCGAGAGACCTCATACACTGAAAGAGAAAACGCAGCACCGCAAGCAAGCGAGCCGTCGGTTGCGGCAGACGCTGGAGTGAGCTGCACTAGTGAGCGCGCATAATGAATGGCGCGGGCTTATGTGGAGTCGATATGCGACTCGCGTTTGCATGTGCGTACTGTAGCGGTTGATAGCAGCACACAGCTATGCGAGCCACACTACCAAGAGACCACAGACTTTGACGAGAAGACTCAGCACTGCCAGCAAGCGATCTGTCAGCTGTGGCAGATGCTGATGTGAGCCACAAAAGTGAGTGTGTGTGAGATGATCGTCACGTCTTGATGTAAATCAATGTGCGACTCACGTTTGTGTGTGCGTTGTCGACAGCAGAACACAGCTGTGCGAGCCACACTACCAAGCAGCAACGAGTCGTAGCGGCAACAACCAGCATGGACACACAGCCGCCAAACACAACGCACAATACAGCAGCAGACACTGAATGAACATTAAAGCACGACGAACATACCAGACCGCACATCAACTAACTGCAATCGCGCAACAAGAGCTGCTTGCATACGCAAACGAATGCGATGCGATGTATGATGAATTGACTTTGCCTGCCTTACTCAGCACTCTCTCCACATTTTAGCCTGCATGAGTTGCTTTGTCGTGCCAAAATAGTTCATTTGAATCGTCGAGCACTCAAGCACAGCAAGGTCGCGCTCAATGTGAAGGAAGTCGCACTCGCCATGTGGGTTGAAGCGGCAACAGCATTATGGCGAAGACACTCGGCCACGACGCGGCGGCTTCGATGGACCGATCGTTTACATCTGCGGCTGCCGCATTTGACAACATGGCGGATCAATGCCACTCACGTGGCTTTGCACTGAAGAAGAAACGCGACAACAGCGCTTAAACATCGGACGGCTGCGCCACCATATACTACTACGTGTGTGGTCGCGCCGGAGAGTACAAGAACTCGCATCAGCTCACAGAAGCAACGAGAATGCGCCAGACGAGAACAAGTCTGTGCGGATGCCGATTCAAAGCGTCGCTCCACGCTGTCGGCGAGCGTTGAGCAATGGGCATCGACTCACCCGAGCACAACCACGACCCGACGGCTGATTTGCACTCATTGCGTCACGCGCGGCGACTCACTCAAGACGATGTGAACTCGGTCAAGAGCATGACTGCCGCTGGAGCATCTGTTAAAGTCACGCTCGCTTCGATTGAAGCGATAGACCCGAGCTCTCTTCTGATCGAGCGCGACGTACTCAACATTCGCAGCCAAGTCATGAATGATGAGGTCGTTGGTCAAAGAGAGATGCAAGCGCTACTGCTCAAGCTTTCAAGTGCTGAGGTGCAACACGACATCAAGCTGGGCGTTGAAGGGCGATGCAGCCACATGCTCGTTCTACCCAAGACTGCGCGCGATTTGACGTACGCGTTCCACAAGGTGGTCACCATGGACTCGACCTACCGCACGAACCGCTACAACATACCTGTACTTCATCTCGTCGGACAAAGCAACACAAACAAGACCTTCACGATGGATGTGTGCTTTATGCGCTCGGAAGCCACCAGCGCCTACATGTGGGCTTTGCAGTCGCTTCGAGGGCTGCTTGTATCGAGATTCCAGCCGCTAACAATCGTGATAGATCGCGAGCTCGCGCTGATGAACTTGTTAGCGTCGGTGTTTCCAAGTGCGAGGCACATTCTGTGTGCCTGGCATGTTGGCAGAACACATCCTAGATTGCTTCGGGCTTTCCAGTGGAATCAACGAGTCAAGAGGGGCAGTCGCTCATCACATGGGAGGAATTCTCATCGCCATGGCCGAATCTTGTTCTGCACACGCACGACAAGGCTCAGTTCGAACAAACGTGGACCGACCGCAAGAGCACGATTCGAGTCAAGCGTCCGAGTATATTAAGAGGCAGCGGCTTTACCTGTGGTATGAGCCGTTCTGCGCCGCCTACCTCGGCGATGTCCGGCACTTTGGTACTTTGACGACTTCACGCGTCAAGAGGTGTCAACCAGCATTGAAGGCATGGATTCCCAACCGCAACTTGAGGTTGAGATCTGTTTACAAACCTGTGAGCAGGAAATCGTCCGGCAATACAAGTAGTGCCTTCAGCGTCGTTCCTCTTTGCATCGTCGGAGTGGCGTTCTTTGACTCGCCGAAGTACGCTGTGTCGCATGAAGCACTTCGCAAAGCTCTAGCTGAATACGATATTTCAGCCACGAGTACGGCCACACCAGGCACGCGTTACCGCTCCTCAACGTTTGAAGTTGTCAAGCATCAGCGCAAATGCGGCTATTGCAGATTGCCTATAAACAACAACTGGGCCACATGTCTACAGCGGCTCCTTGCATCTTATGACGCTTCGGTTTGAACGTGGACGGAGTAACGCGAGTACCACGGCATTTGCTCTCACGCCACTTCTCGTCAGTGTCAGCAAACTCTAGACTATCGTCGCGTGTTGATGTGAGCTCTTTGTCAATTGCACTGACGGCATCAACATTCTCACAAGTAATCAAACAGCCCCACATGATACGCACACACACGTTCAGGTCGTGTCGGATCCAAACGCACCAGTCAGCTATCGTTTTGAATGTGTTGTGTTTGGCGGCTGTGTGTCCATGCTGGTTGTTGCCGCTACGACTCGTTGCTGCTTGGTAGTGTGGCTCGCACAGCTGTGTTCTGCTGTCGACAACGCACACACAAACGTGAGTCGCACATTGATTTACATCAAGACGTGACGATCATCTCACACACACTCACTTTTGTGGCTCACATCAGCATCTGCCACAGCTGACAGATCGCTTGCTGGCAGTGCTGAGTCTTCTCGTCAAAGTCTGTGGTCTCTTGGTAGTGTGGCTCGCATAGCTGTGTGCTGCTATCAACCGCTACAGTACGCACATGCAAACGCGAGTCGCATATCGACTCCACATAAGCCCGCGCCATTCATTATGCGCGCTCACTAGTGCAGCTCACTCCAGCGTCTGCCGCAACCGACGGCTCGCTTGCTTGCGGTGCTGCGTTTTCTCTTTCAGTGTATGAGGTCTCTCGGTAGTGTGGCTCGCCTGCAGCACTATGTGGTTCATTGCAGCAGAACGTAAGCGCACTCACATCACCGCGATACTCACGTTCAATAGCCCGTGCGCGCGCCACTCATCGCACGCACCCGCGCACTCACAGGCGCGTCTCTCGATGTGCTGGGGCGTCGCGATCTACGAGCGCTGTGTGGCGGTAGAGCAAGTGAGCATCCGTGTGTTTGATTCTTGTGTCATTCTACACGGGACACAGGTCGAGACACAGCACATAGAGCGTCACGACAAACAGCACGAGAGGCATCACACGAAGCGTCACGCTGCACCTCTTGCTCTCGGAGCAGCGTCTGTTGCTCTGGTTGCAGCTCCTGCCGACGTCGCGCTCGTGAGAGAGATGCTTGACTCATGTTGCGAAGCTCGTTCGAGAGGCAATCCAGTGTGATGTGGCTCACATAAAGTTGTGTGCCACACACGAGTGAAGTACCATTGTAGGCTCCGCAACAAAAATTTGTAGGCTCCGCATCACGACCCGTATACATGTAATGTACTACACTCAAAGTGTATTTGTCTATAAAAATACAAAATAATTCATTGAAATGCATCTGGTTTTGTACGTCGGTTATTAGTTTGCAATTGCAGGAACCTCTCACTTACTAGTGATCAAACCATATCGATCTTTGTATGTACTTGCACATCTATCTAGCGTTTGTAAGTGTGTCAACATTGCATAAGGACAATTTCAAATTAATGTGAACACACACACATAACGCTGGTTTCGTTTGGTAGCTCCCTCTATGAACTCCAAGCCAAAAACGAGAACGTCACACTATGTGATGTGTGGCTTCGCATCACGACCCCATGTATACACTTCTTGTAAATTGTTTTTACTTAAATACACTTCTCGTAAGCATTTATTCACACTTTTCTATTTTGTAAACGGATTATTACATGCATAGCTATACTGTATACGCATATTATCGATCATATCCACAATGTAAAACGAATATTGCATATGTAGATCGACCACATCAGCCACAACAACAACAACAGCAACACTTTGAATCACTATGGTCAGTCACCCACAAAGTCACAACGCGATCTACGGATCGACTTCGACTGACAGACAGCAAGACATCAAGACAACAAGACATCAACACGTCGATGACGACGACCATGGCGCTGCTCTTCTCGCAACGACTCGTGCACCGCTCTAGCGCCGTCGCACCGCACGCGATTCCGCAGCGGTTCCCACGTAGCCGGCTGCCAGAGACGACTCGCTTTGCGTGGCATAGCAGCAGCAGCAGCCGTGGCAGTGCGTGCGTACAGCACTTTTCGACTGCGAGCGCGCCACCGAACAACACGAAGCGCGACGAACATGATGCGATACAGGTTACTAGCATATACGACTTGAATGTTATTTATTGCTATTATTTCGTTTTGATATCGCATATTTTGAGTATTGTTTGTTTGTAGCCTAGTCATCAGATGTGAAGTATTTGTATTGTCACGGAAGTGACTTGCTTACACTATAGCAAGGGAAACTTGTGTGTAATGTGTGTTTTTCAACCCTGAGGTTTATTATTTTGCTCTATAGAGTGCTCTCCACTAAAGTACGGCAGTACTGAGAGCCATTCAAGTATAAGGCGTTTCTAATAGGAGAACCTCTCTTAAGAGATCCCTCGCTAATAGAACACCTCCTGAAACGAATATGCATGAGTGAAGGTCCGCTAGTCGTACCTAGCGGTAGGTGTACGGTGACCCCGTTACATGTATTCCTTATTTAGAGTTCAACGAAGGTACTGACTTGTATACTCAGTAGCGACACGCCGCGTCGAATTATATATATGAGATTCATAATGGTGAGTATGCGTTATAAATTTGGCGAGGATGCTACGGTTTGTGGGGGCGTGTTGAAAAAATAGTCAAACGGGTAAACGGTGTTATTGACATAACTTCTCTACTCCAGTATGTGGGCAAATGCCTTTAAATTACATTTGTTATAGATTATACCTTCACACACTGGGATTTCGCTTGACTTTGAAACACTTCAGCTTTAGCGTATACCTTCACACATTGACATTTCGCTTGAATACTTAAACCACAATACTTTGTTGAGCAGGCACTTCACCAACTGCACAACGTGTAAAGTCTTGTGTCCAGAACTCTCTCAGAATCGCGTTGAATGGCGTATATTACACAACCCCTTAGCATGATGACAACCTGTTGAGTGCCGTGGCTTCATATTCACGTGCGTGATGTTGAGCGAGCCCGCGTCGTTGACATGTTGAATACAATGACCGATCAACTTGTCCAGCAGTAGCAATACTGGAGTAGCTAAGTTGTGGTGGTCGGTAATGTAGTGCCTGGGGAACCCGATTGACAGCGCTTTACCCTTCCACTCAAACTAGTTGCCGTGGATTTAGTGTCCAAGTTCGCGCTGTACAGCGTCGCCAAACGAATGATCCGAAGTCATTTTAATCTTACAGCTGGTTTTCTTGCTGTCGTTACGCGTTTGTTGCTGATGGGCTCTAGAAGCCGCGCAACGGTAGGGAAACTCTGCCAAGAAAGTTGCCGAGGAGCATGTCAGGACGTTATTAATTTCATTGCATACGCAGCACCTCGAAACTGCTTCGTTCCGTGTATGTGACTTGGTTTGATTAAACTTTGGCAGCTGGCACATTCGAAACATGATAAAACCACGAACATCAATTTACTTGATTTTCCTCCATAGTAATAAGTACCGATTTGGTTGCCTTTGTTAACGCAGCTGGGCCCTCAAGCGCGCAACCCAATTGCCAACGGCCTCGGTCGCACGCTTGTTTGCATCGTTCTGTGATCTGGCCGGAACGTATGTGAGCTTGGTAGCGAGTCAGTCGCACTGATAGAATCTCTGGTGGCGCAACCAGGATGGTGAGTACACGAGCGCGCCAAGCTCACACGCGATCTCTACCGCGCGTACGCGTGCATCACTCTTTGTACTACTCCCCTCTCGAAAATCTGTTGATCCAGCAAACGACTTCGCATTCAATCTTCGCGCTTGATCTCGTGCGCGTCCGTTGAGAGGTAGTCGGCGAGTCAAGCAATCTTTACTTGCACGTCGCCTTGCCCAAGCAAGTGTGAAACCACCACGACTTTGAATACATACGTTTTCGTAGTTTCCTACTTTTTGGCACTTGTCTCTCAGCGCCACCAAGGTATGGCCAGCCAAAGCGAGACATCGTCCTGTGCCGTGCCGATCTAACATGACATACACTATTAATAGTTTGCGAGCTCACGACTTCGCCAGCGGTCTTCCCAATCAGAAAACGGGTGAAGTATGTGGCGAAGTGATCTCTGTTGTCCAACCAGAAGCTACACGCCAGCCTGATTCTCTTGGCTGTTGCCTGCACTGCGGATTTGATCTCGACGTCACTCGACATCGCCGGCGTCACCGAATCGATATTCTCCTGGTTAGGCCTACTAAAAAGTTGTTCTGTGCAGTAAGTGATTTTTCCTGTAAGCTATCTTGAAGTTCGAACATCGTCCATTCCACACAGCAGAGAAGGTTAACAACGTTTGTGAAATCTGCAAAATCAAACTGTGGGTCACTACAGAGCTTAAGGCAGGGTGAGCCTTCTCGCTGCTGAGTTCTCAGAGTTTTGCAACAGCTAGCGTATCTTATCACACAGTAGACCCGCCAACGACAGAAGCACATTTGTCCAGTTTAGTTGTACGATTAAGTGGTGCCTGCAAGAAGGGCCCGCGGGTCTCGATCTACTTCGTAGGATCCCTCCTACATCACCTTCTATAGGGTCTCGATCTACTTCATAGAATCCCTCCTACATCACCATCCATAGGGTGTAGTTAGTGTCAGATATTCCGTGGTAATAGCAGAATCAGTGTGAAAAACGCTGCTTTGTGCAAACCACTGTGACGCATACTTGTCGACACAACACAACTCCCGACAAGCGAGTATCATAGTGATTTACACATAACAGCGTTTTTCTATGTCCTATTTTTGAAGGGTTTCAAAGAAAAACACAATCGTGTCATATTCCCCTTGTTTGCGAAGCGCGTTTTCGGTAGAGAATGTAGGTGCATTCGTACACACATGTGGTAAAGAACTCCAAGTACTTTATTCAAACCATGCAAATGGAGAGAATAACATCCGCCTCAACGTCTGAAAGTCGCTTTGATTTCTCGATGACGCACACTTCGTTTGCCGATTGTTCGGTCACCCTATTTGAATGCATGTAGTGTCTCTGCGTGGCAGCCGCGACCAGATGCTCTAGTGCTAGTTGGTTTAGCGTCGTTAACCCTTCTACTTAAAAAATGGCAGCTTGGCCGAGTGGTTAAGGCGTTAGCCTCCTAAGTTAATGGGGGAACCCGCGAGAGTTCGAATCTCTCAGCTGCCGATTTTTGCGATGTGTTTTACTCTAATATATGTGGTCATTTACAGTCTTTATATCCAATCTGAAGGAAACCAAAGCTCAAAAGTTGCACACTACAACGCTTGTAGTGACCGTCTGCAAATGAAGTTGTATGTCCTCACATATAGGTTAGTATTGCCATGACATGCCCAGCGCTGCTCATTATTGAGTAACCTCAACTTTCCTGAGATAACTACGTACTATGTACGTTTTCGCTAGTTTTTAGATTACAAGATATGTTTTGCCTGGGGAACATCTCTAAATCGGTACAAAGCTTATCGCATACTCCACAGAGAAGCACGTGATTGTGTATACCATCGACTTTCATGAGGTTGACCATGATACCATCGCTCACGGAGATTCTCAGGCGATCAAACGATTTAATGAGATTACTTTGGGTGTTGATTTACCACCGTCTGGTGCCACGATATGCAGATGAGGAGAACAAGTTCAATGTCAATATCAGAATGCCGCATCCGGTCGGCGCACACTTGCTTGGCGCGTCACGCCACTGCGTGCCGCCATCACCTCGCTTATCTGCAGTCGCTCGCTCTCTGTCTACTACTCCTCACGGTGCTGCTGCTCGTACACGTCCGTCCGTCTGCTCACACGCACGTCGCGCACACACAGAGAGTCCTTGACGCCGCGTGCGCTTTAGTTCGTACGTCACCGAGACGTTCTTTTTGTCGTTGTTTGTGCGGCAGCGAAAAGCAAACACATGCAGTTCTCTTTTTGCAGTGTGACAACAACGAGGTATCCACAATGAATTCCACAACAGTATACAAACACATCATGAAACAAGAGAATGCTTCTCCATTGAACATCAACGAGGTCAGTTCGGACCTAAGCCGATAGATTTAGTACGTCTCAACGTGCAATTTTTACTACAATTATCCCGAAACAAGACGCAACACAGTGAGCAGCTTTGAAAAGCATGACTTACCAAACAACGACCAACAGCGATCAGCATACCGGATACTTGAATATTATATATACGTCCTAATTTAGACCCGACGTTATGAATAATACATGTCACGGAAATGGATACATATGTGTACATATTCAAAGAAGCGAATCACATCAGATCAGTTTCACACAGATTTTTCGTACTCACCATAGTCGTGTTTATACACACAAACTATGCGTACTCACCCTCGAATTCAAACACAATATCTACAACAAGACATACAATGGACTCAAACACGGATCATCTTCGCTGAAGAAATGGAAAATCACACCACAGAGTTCGTGTGAGAATCAATCAGGGTCTGTGTGTGATAGAGGGATAGGCCTATTGCAGCGAAAATGTGGACTGATATTGGCAACTGAAAGCGCATCGCGTTGCACGCTCGTTATTACCTTTGGCAAGTGTCGAGGGGAGGAAGTCGTGTGTCTAAAGAGGCTATCGCGAGTGGTAGCGCCAAGGCTTGCATCGTGCTCGCGATTGTAGATCAAGCCGCCTCCCATACCAACTGCAAGATGGTCATCGCCCTCGTTCACGCGGGGATATTGTGACAGGCGTTCTCGATAGACACCGTGCTCAAGTTAACTTCGTGCAAGATGAACTACAAGTCGCAAAAACAATACACCAACCTTGTGGTGAATCTGCAGCGGTCACTCGTACTCGCACCTGAGATCGACCTGTCTTGATTTACGTCTTCTTGCTAAGACTGGACGGGTAAAGGTTGTGTGCTCTTTGACGCGATATGCAGCGTTTTTGCCGCCGCGCTACTTTGAACTAGAGTTTTGCATCGACGGTCTCCTGCACTCGTATTTGAGCTTGAGCGATCCGGCTGTGCTTGTATTGACTGCCACTAAACAAGTAGAGTTGTTAATTTATTCACCGCGATGCGCGACGTATAACCGATTTGCTGGATCTGCAACAATGTCACGAAAGTGACTTGCTTACACAATAGCAGAGGAAGCATGAGTACTGACGATTGTTTGATTGAATCTGAATATGGCTACCCACCAAAATACGGAGGTACTGACACCCAATCAAATGAAGGCGCACCACTTGAAAGAGATCTCTAGCTTATGAAACCCCTCCTATAACGGGTAAGCACGAGTTAAGGTCTGATAGACGTACGTTGTAGAGAGCAAAATGTGGCCCCGTTGCAAACGTCGAGAGTCATTCTTCTGCTGCGCGTCGACTTTTCGACCTCATGATCAAGACGTATCCAGTAATGCGCAACAATCGCACACGGATAGTGTTGCTCCTTACCTTCCATTGCCTCGAAACCCGCCTCGTCAAGTTGTAGGGAGTCGAGCGCCTTTGCGCTGCAGAACAAGCAGCAGTCGCGACCTTTGAATTGCACGAGAGCGACATCGTAACGGGGTCACCATACACTTCTCGCTAGGTACGACTAGCTGACCTTCATGCATGCATAATTAGTTTAGGAGATGTTCATTAGCTCGAAATCTCTTCAGAGAGGCGCTCCGATTCGAAGTGCAATGCGTTTGAGTGGGTCAGTACTGCCGTACGGTAGCGGCGAGCACTCTTTAAACCCAAGTCAAAACCACATAGTACACACAGTAGTGTATGTAACCTCCCTCTGATACAGTGTAAGCAAGCCACTTTCATGACACCTGGCAGCATTCCGTAGGCCGTCCGGCAACTATGAGCGTCCAGCCGGTAAAATAACTACTGTAACGGCCTGTTACACTTGCGGCCTGCGCTTGAGCGGTGAACTGGATGAACTGTGGACCCGCATCACGGCTCGAACGGGACCACTACCTCTTGTTCGATGGTGTGGTCTGCAGCAGTACGTGTTGGCCACATACAGTGATGTGGTACACTGAGTTATGTGTACCACCCACACTCGGTGTCTCTCCACACCAGTCTTCAAGCGCAGCAGCACAAAAGGTCGCTTGAAAGCATGCGCTATAAGACCGCATATTGGTTAGGTTAGGAGACACTCAGTGTCCAGCCAGTCATGATAGGCAGTCTTAGGTTTTAGGGTTTCTCTTTAGCGCGAGCTGCAGGAAGCTTGCATTTCTTTTACCTACGATCGTATCTTTCCGTCTTTTTCTTCGTTGGCGAGAATGTTTTCGGCGGCGCATACAAACTTTAAGATAAGCGTAGTCTCTGCACCGCAAAGACTACGAGACGCTTCCTCACGCAGTGCTGTGTCACGGGAGGGCACGTGGCAAACCAAAATTCAATCTATGTTGAGACAGCTTGACATTGAACAGCTCCAATCGCATTGTGATGTGATTTGCTAATGAACGACGGCCAGACATCTAGTCTGGCCTACTGAATCATCGCTTTTGTTCTTACCTGGATGGCGTCCTTTTCTCTGACTTTGTTCAAAAACATGGTATAATGACGTTTGTGAATTTCTTTCGCGTAGTTGTGATCCAAATACTGGATCGGATTAGATCCTACTCTATTTATCACAACGATGCCCAGCTTTTTAATACGTGCTGTCCTAAACGTAACGTATATCATCAATTCATGACCCTAAAATCGATGTGTAAGCAAAATTGCTCCTGCTACCAAAGTATGATTCCACAATCGTTAGCTTGGATATTACATAATCCTGATTGATTTGTGTATTTACCGGCTGGTCCTTAGATACCAACACAGTGGAACGAGCAAAACACACTGTTGAAAGTGTCCCTATTATCTACAGTAAACAGTTCATGTCCCACATCTATACAAAAAAGCGATAGGTTGTTTTAGAGAGGGATTGAGTTCAAAATACCTCTTTAAATACCTTAATTATAGTGGGTCATGACTTGATTAAAAATCAAGCAATCGATATTTATGCTTTGAGGAGCCTTTCTGGATCTGGATGAAGGCCAGAAAATGGCTCGTGAATTGAAATGGGTCACGGATTGGTGATATACGTTATATGATATTTGGGTCTCGGCTTGCTTCTTTCGTATTGATGTTGCTGCAACATTTCCTATTCTTGTGCCGTCATTGATAGAAATACTTCATTAATCGATGTATCGATTCACGAAAAGCAAACGTCAGGTGGTTGCTAATAGCGCCGCGTTGCTAGGAAAAACAAATGAGGAAAGAATCACGTCACGAACGGTGATTTCATAGTAGTGCAAGATTAAGGTTGCTAATACAGTGTGAACGGATCAAGGATCGTAAAGTCGGATGGGGGTTGCCTTGGTGATTGGAGAATGTACGAGCTTATCTGACTATCTGGTACCAGTATTTTGAATAGTCACTGGAGCTGTACTTGTTGTCCGAGTGAAAACCCAGCTTGTAGAGTTTACGTTGGTCTATGTTTCTGTGCTCAGCCTGAGTCTCGCTTTGTCAGTTATAGTAGGGCGATCTACCGGCGTGGTTGTAATTGTGTCAAGTTTAAGACTCAACAACTGGAATGTGTTCACAAACAACCACAAGCAGCGTAATGTAACGGAGTTGTGAAGATTAAACACGATTTTTAATTGTGTTATGGTGTGTCTCAGAAGATACTATGAAGTCTTGAGTTAGTGAGCTGTGCCAGAGGTTGGATATGGCGGCTCTTGAATGACCTTGGGATGCCCTTGTACGTCCTTTAGCAGCTTGAGCGTCCTTGAGTCAAAGACAGGACTTTTGGCTTGCGCGAAGGGGTAGAACGCTTCCCGGTTGGTGGTTAATTTCTCGCGTTGTGTATCTCTTCAGTCTTTAAATCTAAGCAAATTTTAAGCCTGAGATGAGCAGGCATGATTGGATGAGTAGATGAGTGGTTGACCAGAATGCCTCGATCGTCCGAAAAATGTAATACGCCCTTCCGGATAGTCTTGGTTTTGCTGTGGTCTAGAGTGAGACCTTGCCTAGTAATACGTCACTGGTTAACTTCGCAGAGCGTCACCGATCGCGCTCGGGAAGTAAAAAATCTCGTTTTGGAGAAGTACCGAGACGATGAAGAGTAGACAAAGATGTGTTCGACTGGAGCGCCTACGCCCAGGCGCCTGACCGACGTCGGCTTGAGAGTCCGGGATGACTGAAAAGCGACTTGGTGGTGGATGTGCTGGTTCAACTGAAGCGTTACCGTTGTAGCGCTTGTAGGAACTAGGTCAATCTCGGAGAACTGGGGGAACTGGAGAGAACCTCGAGAGACTGGGGAGTCAATCGCGCTGGGGACTCGAGACGGGAAGTTAACTAGGAGTGCGCGGAGCCAAGCGTGTTCTTCGGACGGTTGACTGGATGGAATGTTCGTAACCTCACTGTAGGCTATACGTAACCGTTACTGGGCACGCGGCGAGGGTCCCAACGGCAGGGACGTTAGAGTCTTTTCACTTGCAGGTCCTCTTCTTCTTGATTGCGGATGGTCCGACAGTACAAACGCAGATGACGTTCGTGGAGCACCTAGTTGGGTGGTGTTTTGTTTTTTGGCAACTCGTTCTTCTTCACCCCGACACCGGGTGTTTTTACGCCAACTGTGCGTTACGAACTTGGATTACTTAGGAACGAGATGGATATCGAATGCAAACTGACATGTGGCCTTTGCTTGCTCACAAGCGCTGGGTGTGCAGAAAGGTAAATGGACAGGATAGGAGTTTGAAGCCTCCCTTGACGACAGACATTACGCCAAGTAGATCGTTCGCTCGATACACACCACACGCTGTTGTGGGCACCGCTCCGCCGTTGTGAAAGCTGGGTGGAAGCGAGGCTCTGGTCACTTGAGCAGAAACTGGCAAAAGGGAAGATTATTCAGTCAATGTAAGCTCGCAACATGCAACGTGTCGCGCTACTCCTCGCTTGCACCACTTCATGCTCGTTCGCAGTGCTAGTGTGCTGACTTTAGTTCCTTATGCTTGCGTCCTCGTGTTGGGTGGTGCGCCGCCGTCTTTAATCTGGTGGCCTACAGTACTTCAGTCTTCTCTGATTGAGGAGACTGTTCTACTGTTGGATATATTGTCTTCATTTGGAGACGCTGCAGATCTGTAGTGGTTGATGCGACGTCTCCAGTCCAAATTATGTAAGGAAATGGGCGTCTCCAGTCGGGCGGGTGTCTTCTCTAGTTCTCCAGCCGGGGACGGACGCACGTGTCGCAAGCCATCGGTCAGGCCCTTGATGATGACTGTCGCCACTGATCCAAAAACTGCCTACGCTTTGGCAGTTGAGCGGCATTTTCTTTGCGCAACGAGTCACTCTTGATGTGTGTGTGTTGAGCGAGAGGCGGCTACAGGCGCAATACTTGGGAGACGCCGTTATAACTGGGGCATACTCCGGTCGACTGGACAATAGTGTGTCGACTGGGGTTGCTCTTCAGTGTTGCGAGAGATTGACATTTCATCACAATTGTGCACACCCAATCCAACTGCATTACCGCTCTCTACAACATGTAGTTCTACTTGACTTGTGAATGTTTACGGTCGTAAACACACAGGCATCGACGACTTTTTCAGATTGGCGACTCTGAAGCGTATTGTGTGCCCAGCTCTTGCGACTTTGCTTAGTCAGGATTCAATTGTCGGGAGGTTACATGGCGACGATGCAGGCGTGAAACACAGTGCAAAAAGTCGACAGCTGAGAGATTCGAACTCTCGTGGGTTCCCCCATTAACTTAGAAGGCTAACACCTTAACCACTCGGCCAAGCTGCCGTTTTTATTGACAGGTTCAAACACGCCCAAAACACAAACGCACATCTTCAAGACTACCACACAGAAACACCAAGACACGGTTTTGAATAGGCCAACTGAACGATCAACAACCAGAGTTCGAATTCAAACATGAAACAGTTCGGCTTTCTGAAAATGAGGTGGCTGTTACGCTTTGCCATTCGTATTGAATATGGTACTTGGAATATGACTGCATACGCATTCACACTAAATGAGCGTTGTGCACACACACGGAAACCTGTAAGAGGGTTGTCTTACACCCCTCCAAAGTCTAACGTACAGGAATGTACACTGACTGTTACAAACCACTACGATGTCTGATTGTCCGAAATCAAATGACCAGATGCTGCCCAGATAAGACCAGGGTCGCGGAGCTTTAGACGTTACATCGCCATAGAGCAGATGACACCGGTGCACGTATAGAGAGTTTGAGTCGCGCTGATGCTACTTGAGGTTATCACCATTGCGTACGACTATCTCAACTGGGCATTTCTGCTGCTAGTGCTAGAGCACCTTGTCTTACCCGACACAGCGGTGATTGTGGTGCTTGATCTACACTCAGGTATCTATACCTGCCTCATTACTGGTACAGCTCGAAAATTTCACAGGAGCCGCACTATCAAAGTGTTCCACTCAACCTTTGCATCGGACCTCTGTGAGTTTTTCGAATTAGCCAACGCTGTATATGTATGACATTTAATCAAGTACAAGCAATCGAAAACTCCCGCTTGGGTGACGCAAATCGATTTGCTTCACACAGCCCCTAAAAACTGTGCAATTGAGGCTAGCCCTCATTTTGTTTCACTTATTCGCATACTTAGCTCAAGTTATCAAGATACCAGAAATTTGCGTCTTAAAGATTTGTAAATTTCGGTTTTATGCGTGCTAAGTAGCTGAAACTCGTCGCAAAAGATGAAGAGCAAGCTCGCACACATATGCTCCCAGATCCAGCGAGTACTTGCTTCTCTGGACTGGCTCATTAACGCAGAAATGAAGCGGATTTTCCAACTTACCCCTCCTGTTCTGGTGCCCACGTCTGGTTGACTGCAGTGGGCGAAGGACCATTAATTCAAAAATATACGGGATCTGTCTAGAAGGCTAATGTGGTTACTTGGTCTACCGATACGACCTGCGTGTGGATGCCCGCTTGGCATTCCGCTGGCGGACTGACGGCAGGGCGTTAGCGTAGTGTTTTAGCGCGAGCAACGGTGCGGACTAATTGTGTGACGCACCATAATACATGCTGATACTAAGCCAGCGTATGCTACTGCGCTCAGTATCCGCGGCGTACAATCCGTTCAACTAAACGCCGTACGCGCGTGTCTTATTATGTCCAGAGTTGTATGGACAATCTCGATCCCTTATCGCAATACAAACATAATCGTTGGGCGATCGTGGCCAGGACTGAAAATGGCAGCACACTGTATGCGCTGCGGGAATCACAGTACAGAGACACTGTTGTTAATGCATGACGCGACATAGCAGACAAAGCACAAAAAGCACAGGACAAGTTGATGCAGAACAACTACATACCGCCATCAAGGTATGTGATAGCGATTTGCGTCACCCAAGCGGGAGTTTTCGATTGCTTGTACTTGATTAAATGTCATACATATACAGCGTTGGCTAATTCGAAAAACTCACAGAGGTCCGATGCAAAGGTTGAGTGGAACACTTTGATAGTGCGGCTCCTGTGAAATTTTCGAGCTGTACCAGTAATGAGGCAGGTATAGATACCTGAGTGTAGATCAAGCACCACAATCACCGCTGTGTCGGGTAAGACAAGGTGCTCTAGCACTAGCAGCAGAAATGCCCAGTTGAGATAGTCGTACGCAATGGTGATAACCTCAAGTAGCATCAGCGCGACTCAAACTCTCTATACGTGCACCGGTGTCATCTGCTCTATGGCGATGTAACGTCTAAAGCTCCGCGACCCTGGTCTTATCTGGGCAGCATCTGGTCATTTGATTTCGGACAATCAGACATCGTAGTGGTTTGTAACAGTCAGTGTACATTCCTGTACGTTAGACTTTGGAGGGGTGTAAGACAACCCTCTTACAGGTTTCCGTGTGTGTGCACAACGCTCATTTAGTGTGAATGCGTATGCAGTCATATTCCAAGTACCATATTCAATACGAATGGCAAAGCGTAACAGCCACCTCATTTTCAGAAAGCCGAACTGTTTCATGTTTGAATTCGAACTCTGGTTGTTGATCGTTCAGTTGGCCTATTCAAAACCGTGTCTTGGTGTTTCTGTGTGGTAGTCTTGAAGATGTGCGTTTGTGTTTTGGGCGTGTTTGAACCTGTCAATAAAAACGGCAGCTTGGCCGAGTGGTTAAGGTGTTAGCCTTCTAAGTTAATGGGGGAACCCACGAGAGTTCGAATCTCTCAGCTGTCGACTTTTTGCACTGTGTTTCACGCCTGCATCGTCGCCATGTAACCTCCCGACAATTGAATCCTGACTAAGCAAAGTCGCAAGAGCTGGGCACACAATACGCTTCAGAGTCGCCAATCTGAAAAAGTCGTCGATGCCTGTGTGTTTACGACCGTAAACATTCACAAGTCAAGTAGAACTACATGTTGTAGAGAGCGGTAATGCAGTTGGATTGGGTGTGCACAATTGTGATGAAATGTCAATCTCTCGCAACACTGAAGAGCAACCCCAGTCGACACACTATTGTCCAGTCGACCGGAGTATGCCCCAGTTATAACGGCGTCTCCCAAGTATTGCGCCTGTAGCCGCCTCTCGCTCAACACACACACATCAAGAGTGACTCGTTGCGCAAAGAAAATGCCGCTCAACTGCCAAAGCGTAGGCAGTTTTTGGATCAGTGGCGACAGTCATCATCAAGGGCCTGACCGATGGCTTGCGACACGTGCGTCCGTCCCCGGCTGGAGAACTAGAGAAGACACCCGCCCGACTGGAGACGCCCATTTCCTTACATAATTTGGACTGGAGACGTCGCATCAACCACTACAGATCTGCAGCGTCTCCAAATGAAGACAATATATCCAACAGTAGAACAGTCTCCTCAATCAGAGAAGACTGAAGTACTGTAGGCCACCAGATTAAAGACGGCGGCGCACCACCCAACACGAGGACGCAAGCATAAGGAACTAAAGTCAGCACACTAGCACTGCGAACGAGCATGAAGTGGTGCAAGCGAGGAGTAGCGCGACACGTTGCATGTTGCGAGCTTACATTGACTGAATAATCTTCCCTTTTGCCAGTTTCTGCTCAAGTGACCAGAGCCTCGCTTCCACCCAGCTTTCACAACGGCGGAGCGGTGCCCACAACAGCGTGTGGTGTGTATCGAGCGAACGATCTACTTGGCGTAATGTCTGTCGTCAAGGGAGGCTTCAAACTCCTATCCTGTCCATTTACCTTTCTGCACACCCAGCGCTTGTGAGCAAGCAAAGGCCACATGTCAGTTTGCATTCGATATCCATCTCGTTCCTAAGTAATCCAAGTTCGTAACGCACAGTTGGCGTAAAAACACCCGGTGTCGGGGTGAAGAAGAACGAGTTGCCAAAAAACAAAACACCACCCAACTAGGTGCTCCACGAACGTCATCTGCGTTTGTACTGTCGGACCATCCGCAATCAAGAAGAAGAGGACCTGCAAGTGAAAAGACTCTAACGTCCCTGCCGTTGGGACCCTCGCCGCGTGCCCAGTAACGGTTACGTATAGCCTACAGTGAGGTTACGAACATTCCATCCAGTCAACCGTCCGAAGAACACGCTTGGCTCCGCGCACTCCTAGTTAACTTCCCGTCTCGAGTCCCCAGCGCGATTGACTCCCCAGTCTCTCGAGGTTCTCTCCAGTTCCCCCAGTTCTCCGAGATTGACCTAGTTCCTACAAGCGCTACAACGGTAACGCTTCAGTTGAACCAGCACATCCACCACCAAGTCGCTTTTCAGTCATCCCGGACTCTCAAGCCGACGTCGGTCAGGCGCCTGGGCGTAGGCGCTCCAGTCGAACACATCTTTGTCTACTCTTCATCGTCTCGGTACTTCTCCAAAACGAGATTTTTTACTTCCCGAGCGCGATCGGTGACGCTCTGCGAAGTTAACCAGTGACGTATTACTAGGCAAGGTCTCACTCTAGACCACAGCAAAACCAAGACTATCCGGAAGGGCGTATTACATTTTTCGGACGATCGAGGCATTCTGGTCAACCACTCATCTACTCATCCAATCATGCCTGCTCATCTCAGGCTTAAAATTTGCTTAGATTTAAAGACTGAAGAGATACACAACGCGAGAAATTAACCACCAACCGGGAAGCGTTCTACCCCTTCGCGCAAGCCAAAAGTCCTGTCTTTGACTCAAGGACGCTCAAGCTGCTAAAGGACGTACAAGGGCATCCCAAGGTCATTCAAGAGCCGCCATATCCAACCTCTGGCACAGCTCACTAACTCAAGACTTCATAGTATCTTCTGAGACACACCATAACACAATTAAAAATCGTGTTTAATCTTCACAACTCCGTTACATTACGCTGCTTGTGGTTGTTTGTGAACACATTCCAGTTGTTGAGTCTTAAACTTGACACAATTACAACCACGCCGGTAGATCGCCCTACTATAACTGACAAAGCGAGACTCAGGCTGAGCACAGAAACATAGACCAACGTAAACTCTACAAGCTGGGTTTTCACTCGGACAACAAGTACAGCTCCAGTGACTATTCAAAATACTGGTACCAGATAGTCAGATAAGCTCGTACATTCTCCAATCACCAAGGCAACCCCCATCCGACTTTACGATCCTTGATCCGTTCACACTGTATTAGCAACCTTAATCTTGCACTACTATGAAATCACCGTTCGTGACGTGATTCTTTCCTCATTTGTTTTTCCTAGCAACGCGGCGCTATTAGCAACCACCTGACGTTTGCTTTTCGTGAATCGATACATCGATTAATGAAGTATTTCTATCAATGACGGCACAAGAATAGGAAATGTTGCAGCAACATCAATACGAAAGAAGCAAGCCGAGACCCAAATATCATATAACGTATATCACCAATCCGTGACCCATTTCAATTCACGAGCCATTTTCTGGCCTTCATCCAGATCCAGAAAGGCTCCTCAAAGCATAAATATCGATTGCTTGATTTTTAATCAAGTCATGACCCACTATAATTAAGGTATTTAAAGAGGTATTTTGAACTCAATCCCTCTCTAAAACAACCTATCGCTTTTTTGTATAGATGTGGGACATGAACTGTTTACTGTAGATAATAGGGACACTTTCAACAGTGTGTTTTGCTCGTTCCACTGTGTTGGTATCTAAGGACCAGCCGGTAAATACACAAATCAATCAGGATTATGTAATATCCAAGCTAACGATTGTGGAATCATACTTTGGTAGCAGGAGCAATTTTGCTTACACATCGATTTTAGGGTCATGAATTGATGATATACGTTACGTTTAGGACAGCACGTATTAAAAAGCTGGGCATCGTTGTGATAAATAGAGTAGGATCTAATCCGATCCAGTATTTGGATCACAACTACGCGAAAGAAATTCACAAACGTCATTATACCATGTTTTTGAACAAAGTCAGAGAAAAGGACGCCATCCAGGTAAGAACAAAAGCGATGATTCAGTAGGCCAGACTAGATGTCTGGCCGTCGTTCATTAGCAAATCACATCACAATGCGATTGGAGCTGTTCAATGTCAAGCTGTCTCAACATAGATTGAATTTTGGTTTGCCACGTGCCCTCCCGTGACACAGCACTGCGTGAGGAAGCGTCTCGTAGTCTTTGCGGTGCAGAGACTACGCTTATCTTAAAGTTTGTATGCGCCGCCGAAAACATTCTCGCCAACGAAGAAAAAGACGGAAAGATACGATCGTAGGTAAAAGAAATGCAAGCTTCCTGCAGCTCGCGCTAAAGAGAAACCCTAAAACCTAAGACTGCCTATCATGACTGGCTGGACACTGAGTGTCTCCTAACCTAACCAATATGCGGTCTTATAGCGCATGCTTTCAAGCGACCTTTTGTGCTGCTGCGCTTGAAGACTGGTGTGGAGAGACACCGAGTGTGGGTGGTACACATAACTCAGTGTACCACATCACTGTATGTGGCCAACACGTACTGCTGCAGACCACACCATCGAACAAGAGGTAGTGGTCCCGTTCGAGCCGTGATGCGGGTCCACAGTTCATCCAGTTCACCGCTCAAGCGCAGGCCGCAAGTGTAACAGGCCGTTACAGTAGTTATTTTACCGGCTGGACGCTCATAGTTGCCGGACGGCCTACGGAATGCTGCCAGGTGTCATGAAAGTGGCTTGCTTACACTGTATCAGAGGGAGGTTACATACACTACTGTGTGTACTATGTGGTTTTGACTTGGGTTTAAAGAGTGCTCGCCGCTACCGTACGGCAGTACTGACCCACTCAAACGCATTGCACTTCGAATCGGAGCGCCTCTCTGAAGAGATTTCGAGCTAATGAACATCTCCTAAACTAATTATGCATGCATGAAGGTCAGCTAGTCGTACCTAGCGAGAAGTGTATGGTGACCCCGTTACGATGTCGCTCTCGTGCAATTCAAAGGTCGCGACTGCTGCTTGTTCTGCAGCGCAAAGGCGCTCGACTCCCTACAACTTGACGAGGCGGGTTTCGAGGCAATGGAAGGTAAGGAGCAACACTATCCGTGTGCGATTGTTGCGCATTACTGGATACGTCTTGATCATGAGGTCGAAAAGTCGACGCGCAGCAGAAGAATGACTCTCGACGTTTGCAACGGGGCCACATTTTGCTCTCTACAACGTACGTCTATCAGACCTTAACTCGTGCTTACCCGTTATAGGAGGGGTTTCATAAGCTAGAGATCTCTTTCAAGTGGTGCGCCTTCATTTGATTGGGTGTCAGTACCTCCGTATTTTGGTGGGTAGCCATATTCAGATTCAATCAAACAATCGTCAGTACTCATGCTTCCTCTGCTATTGTGTAAGCAAGTCACTTTCGTGACATTGTTGCAGATCCAGCAAATCGGTTATACGTCGCGCATCGCGGTGAATAAATTAACAACTCTACTTGTTTAGTGGCAGTCAATACAAGCACAGCCGGATCGCTCAAGCTCAAATACGAGTGCAGGAGACCGTCGATGCAAAACTCTAGTTCAAAGTAGCGCGGCGGCAAAAACGCTGCATATCGCGTCAAAGAGCACACAACCTTTACCCGTCCAGTCTTAGCAAGAAGACGTAAATCAAGACAGGTCGATCTCAGGTGCGAGTACGAGTGACCGCTGCAGATTCACCACAAGGTTGGTGTATTGTTTTTGCGACTTGTAGTTCATCTTGCACGAAGTTAACTTGAGCACGGTGTCTATCGAGAACGCCTGTCACAATATCCCCGCGTGAACGAGGGCGATGACCATCTTGCAGTTGGTATGGGAGGCGGCTTGATCTACAATCGCGAGCACGATGCAAGCCTTGGCGCTACCACTCGCGATAGCCTCTTTAGACACACGACTTCCTCCCCTCGACACTTGCCAAAGGTAATAACGAGCGTGCAACGCGATGCGCTTTCAGTTGCCAATATCAGTCCACATTTTCGCTGCAATAGGCCTATCCCTCTATCACACACAGACCCTGATTGATTCTCACACGAACTCTGTGGTGTGATTTTCCATTTCTTCAGCGAAGATGATCCGTGTTTGAGTCCATTGTATGTCTTGTTGTAGATATTGTGTTTGAATTCGAGGGTGAGTACGCATAGTTTGTGTGTATAAACACGACTATGGTGAGTACGAAAAATCTGTGTGAAACTGATCTGATGTGATTCGCTTCTTTGAATATGTACACATATGTATCCATTTCCGTGACATGTATTATTCATAACGTCGGGTCTAAATTAGGACGTATATATAATATTCAAGTATCCGGTATGCTGATCGCTGTTGGTCGTTGTTTGGTAAGTCATGCTTTTCAAAGCTGCTCACTGTGTTGCGTCTTGTTTCGGGATAATTGTAGTAAAAATTGCACGTTGAGACGTACTAAATCTATCGGCTTAGGTCCGAACTGACCTCGTTGATGTTCAATGGAGAAGCATTCTCTTGTTTCATGATGTGTTTGTATACTGTTGTGGAATTCATTGTGGATACCTCGTTGTTGTCACACTGCAAAAAGAGAACTGCATGTGTTTGCTTTTCGCTGCCGCACAAACAACGACAAAAAGAACGTCTCGGTGACGTACGAACTAAAGCGCACGCGGCGTCAAGGACTCTCTGTGTGTGCGCGACGTGCGTGTGAGCAGACGGACGGACGTGTACGAGCAGCAGCACCGTGAGGAGTAGTAGACAGAGAGCGAGCGACTGCAGATAAGCGAGGTGATGGCGGCACGCAGTGGCGTGACGCGCCAAGCAAGTGTGCGCCGACCGGATGCGGCGTCAGCAACAGCAGCAGCCCATGCGCTCGGGTATCACCACCAGCGCACGCGGAGTCGCGATGACCCGCATTTGCTCTTCCACACAACAGCGACAACGAGCACGAGCGACGACTTGGACGAGCACGAGTCGTCACTGCTCCAGCAGCAGCAGCGCACGTCGCAGAGCAGCCACGACTTTTCAAACGACGACAGCACCGAGTCGGTGCGCAGTCGGTACCAGTCGGCGCGCGATCGCGTGTCGTTCCTCTCGCGCACACCGATCGAGGAGTTCATTGCAAAGTACCAGGTCATCAAGTGCTCATGGCGCGGCAAGTACGAGCGCATCCTCGCGCTCGCACCCACGCGCTTCTGTACGATCGACCCGAAGGACTTTGAGGTCACAAACACGTGGTCGTTCCAAGCGCTGATCAGCATCACGCTCGACCCGAGTGACCCCGAGGTGCGCCTTGCTTCACAAGAAGTAGTATCACTACGTTGAACGACTCGCCTCACGACTGCTTTGCTTGTGTGTGCGCATGCGCTAGGGCTTCACGCTCCTGCTCAAGGGTCCAAAGAAAGACGAGCAGCTCAAGCTCCGGTGCCGCTTCCGGTCGTGGCTGCTCTCGGACTTGTTCCGACTCCAGGACCAGATCCTCCAGCGCCGATCAAAGGCAGAGAACCAGTTCCCGTGCACCAAGTGGTCGCGCAAAGACACGAGCGTGCGCTGCGTGCTCGACGTCGGGCTCGACAGTGTCACAGTCACGTTTGCAGATGGCGCACCGCGGTCCAAGTACTTGTATGTGGACATGGAGCACCTATCGAGTCTAAGTGACTCGCCAGACGGCTTTGCGATCGGCTACGCAGGTCGCAGTCGTCTGTTCTTTAGCGACAAGCGCGGCGCGATCCTCCACCGCATCCAGCGCGCTGCGGAAGCAATCGGCTGCATGATTCGCGCCAAGGGCGGGAGCTCGGTCGAAGGGCTCAAGCACGAGCGGAGCGAGTACGGCACCGGAGTTGGGAACGCGTTCGTGCAGTTCAGTGTGCGCAAGCAGACGCCCAAGTACGCAGACCCGGTCGAGCGCACGCTCTCGCTCCACAAGAAGCACGTCGTCGAGCTCGACGACGACCGCGCAGTCGTGTCCTGTCTCGAGTACAAGCACATTGGTGTGCTCGTGCGACAGCAGCGCAGTCCAGACGAGTTTGAGATCCAGTACAGCAACGGCGAGACGCGCAAGTACCTCTCGTCGGACCGCGACGGTGTCCTCGCAGCGCTCTACGACCTCTGCGTGACGGGCAATGAGAACCCCGAGCTGTTCATCAGCTGCGGTGCGAACGAGCGCGGACTGCGGCTGCTGCCGTTCTTTGCGACGGAAGACGCAGCAGAGACAGCGTCGTTCTTTGGAGACTCGTCGATCGGGAGCAGCTTCCTCCAGCGCATGGCGACGGTCGGGAAGCTCGGAGGGTCGCAGAAGATGGGCGACAAAGGGTGCGTCTTTGTGTGGGATGGTAGCTGCAAGGTGCCTGGCACTGCTCAATGTCGTATATCAATTGACTGGCTACATGTGCTCTGTGTAGCTTTGTGGAGATCGCAGCCGAGTTCAACGCAAACGTCCCGACAAGCGGACTCGTGTACAACACGAAACAGTCGGTCATCTCGGATGCGCTGCGTCCGATCGGCGCGCAGCTGTACTACATCTCCAAGTCCAAGCCGCTGCCGTCGCGCTCGGCCGTGACACTGTTACAGACACTCTGCCGCATCGCGTCGTCGTACTACGGCTTTCGAGAAGTCGCGCAAGTCGGGCACATGGCCGACTCGATCACGAACCTCCTGCGCTACGGCGACGAGTTTGCGGTCTTCTGGACGACGCTGCTGCTCCGGAAGCTCACGGCGCACATCATCCCGTCGACGATCAGTACGTCGTGCATGGTGTGGCGGAACAGTCTGTCCTCAGGCAAGCGATGAGGTGCTAACAGCAGACGCTGTCGTGTGTGTGTCATCAGACTTGGACGTGTCGTCGATCCAGTTCTGCGACGAGGTCGAGGCGTTTAACAAGAGTCTGCTGTTTGGGAACACGTACTTGGTGCAGTCGCTGCTCGGCCACTTGGACGGCGTCGAGGTCGAGCGGCGATCGTCACGCACTGAGCATCAGAACAATACGTCTGCGCCACGTCGTGTGGGTCCGCTCGTGCTCATGGGTCTGCTCCAGACGCTCGAAGGCTGCCTCTGCTCGCGCAAAGTCACGACTGGCGCCAGCGAGTTCCAGGTCCTCGTCGCGGAAGTCGCCAAGCGCTACAGCACGCTGCTCAAACTGCTCTTCCAGTCGCGCTGTGCGACGACTGTCGAAGCCTGTACGTACTTGCTGGATCATTCATTGCCTCTTGGAGCCTCTCCACTATCGAGGGAGTACTCACCTGTCTTGTGTGTGCGCGTGTGTATGGGTTCCAGGCACGCTGCTGCTCAAAGCGACGCTCGAAGAGTGCGACCCGGCCGTTGCGACGCAGATCCGCGACGCAGCGCTCGTCGAAGGCATCGTGCTGCGGCACGTGTACCAAGCGATCTTTGACCCGTCATTCGATCAACGATGCGTGAGTCGGTACCTCATCTCGCTCTGGATGAGCCACCACCGCGCGTCGCAGCAGCTCTTGGCGCGGATCCTCCCTTCTGGCTTCTTCCCGTTCTTGAAAGAGCCACCGCTGTCCACGACGGAGCTCGAAGAGCTCGACCAGCTCGAGATCGAAGCGATCGGGATGGAGCGCGAAGACGCGCGCGAGTTCAACGACGACGAGCGTCTGTCATTCCTGAGCGACTCGACGTCTTCAGACGAAGTCTCGGGTGCCGCGGACGATCCACACTTCTTTGGCGCAGACGTCGTGCAGACGCGAAACATCCATGCGCGGTCTGTCTCGGCTGGAGAGCTGGGTGCGAGTCCGTCGCTCGCAGCACAAACAGGTCCGCGTCGCCAGTCGATGTCGCTCGCCCGATCGTCGCGGTCGTCGCACTCGTCCGATGCGCGGTCGTCCGTGTCCTGGATCAGCGCCACCGTGCGCGAGTCGTTCCATACACAGATCGAGACGGAGCACACTAAAGCGCGCATGCGACAGAAGCTCCAGAGCTCTGAGAGCACGAGCGTCGTCGAGACGAGCGCGATGCGTCAGCACCAAGCGCGTGGCAATGGTGCACACGCGCCACGCGTGCGCAAGCGCGACATTGCGTACGGCTTCATCTCTGGCGCGCTCTCAAAAGCCAAGTCGGAGAAGCTCATCACGCGTCGCTCGAGCAAGACGCTGAAAGACAGCGCGGCGCGCTCGAGCAAGGTGCACCGGCGCCAAGAGAACTTCCGACTGCTCTTCTTCATGCTCAGTCGCGACCACGAAGAAGTGGATCTAATCTGGAACCGCGCGACGCGAGAGGAGCTCCGACGTGCGCTCTTCCTCGAGATCGAGCGGTTCTCCAAGTACCAGATCAACCACGGGAACGGCAAAGCGCTGTGGAACTACGAGGACTTTCGCGTCCAATACGCGTCGCTCGCACACGAAGTCGTGATCGGCGGTTGCTACGTCCGGATTGTGAGCAGTCTTGTCGCCAAGCACGCTATTGCGAGCGCAGACTCGGAGGACGCATACGTGGTGCTTGCACCTGAAGATGTGCCGGTGCGCGAGCCGAAGACGCTGATCGCCGCGCTCTACCGCCGGATCCTGCGCGAGAACATTCGCGCCGAGTACCGCAACGACCTCGAGCTGTCGCTGCTGTGTCTCAAAAGCCTCTCGATCGTCAGCGCCGCGCACGCGAGTCGCTCGGACGCGACGGACTTTGACGAGATCGACTACTTGACGACGCTCATGCGCGAGACTGTGCACGTGCCGATTCTCGAGAGCCTCCACGAGGTCGTGCGGTCGCTCTGTCACTCAGCGACGAACGCGCGGCGGTTCGCGACGCACGATGAGAATGTCGAGACGGTCGTGAAGCTGCTGCAGATGGCGCACATCACAGACCGGACGATGAAGCTCGCAGATGCGGAGAAAGTCTGGATCTTGGAGAGCCCAGACGGCGACTCGTTCGGTCCGCTCTCGGTCGACGACATCAAAGCCGAGAGCGCTGTGCGCAAGACCGACTTGACGCAGTGCTGGGTCCGTCGCCGCGACGACCGCGTCTCGCAGCACGCAGTGGCGCGGAGCAAGCTCATGGACAACATGCAGCTGCGGTGGGAAGTCGGGATCCACGGCAGTCTCCATCCGCTCCAAGTCGCGCACGACGCGATCGACATCCTCCTCGCTGCGGCACGGAGCAACTCGCTCCTTGCGTTGCCGAACGCAGTCACGAGCGTCGATATTGGCGACGGCGGGCTCTACCCTGCACCGCGCGTCAAGTGCTCGCTCTGGGGCTACACGCGCCAGCTCCTGCCGCTGCTGCTCCGCGTCGCGAACCCGCAGCTGAGCCACAAAGTCGCGGTGTTGCTCGAGTTCCTCTTCTCAGACGAGCTCGCGATCACGCGGTCGCGCGACGAGCACGCAACGAACCGCTCGTCGCTGTTCTATTGGGGCATGTACTTCATGGTCTTTGTCTCCGACACGCCGCAGTTTGACGAAGTCGCAGGCTTGCTCCAGTCTACGCACCTGTACCAGAGCGGCTTTGGCGGCCGCAGTGCACTCGCAAGCATCTTGCCAGACGCGATGATCCAGTACCTCTCGACTGCGTCTGCGAGTGACTTTAGCCGTGTCTTCTGCGGTACGATGGCGACGCCGTCGGTGATCTGGAGCCCGAACATGCGCGCGCGGCTCCGCGAAAGCTGCCTCGCGCACCTGCGCGACTACCTCGCGATCGTCGAGGAGGATGTGATGAGTGCGTGGAAGTTCTGCCACATGGCGCCTGTGGCATTCGACGAGCTCGTGAACGAGCTCTGGTGCGGCGACGTGTACATCGGCAAGTTCTGCGAGACAGAGGCGTTCCGCGTGAAGGACCCGGTCGTGTTCATGCGGCAGCTCAGTCAGCAGTGGCGCACTGAGGTCGCGCGTCTAGCAGCAGCGTTTGATCACGCACAGGCGGCGCGGTTCTTGGGACTGTCGACAGATGTCGAAGCGACAGATCTCGCAGTGATCCGAGAAGGCTTTCGCCAGCGCGCGATGGAGCTCGAAGACGAGCTGTTCTCTTCACTCGAGTACGACGTGAGGTACGGCGATGCTTGTGTAGTAGTTAATGATGATGTGGTGTATGAGCGAGTACTGACGCGTGGCTGTGTGTGTTGATCGCTCATAGACTCTCGAGCCTCAAAGAAGCGTACTTTGTGCTCACGTGTCCTCGCCCGAGCCTGCTCTCGGAAGGACATGACCCAGTGAACCTCCTGCTGCTCTTGCGCGCGTTCGTAGTCATGTGCACGCGGTACCCGTCGGAGCTGAGCACGTACGAGTTTGACTGCTTCGACCTCGTGCTCGCGCTCTTGGTCTCGCACTGCTCAGCCGACGGGACGCCTCTTCCAGACACGTCCGAGGACGAGCGCATCGCGATCTCGCTGCGCGCTGCCGAGCTGCTCCAGCAAGCCTGCGCTGTGTCGGCGTATAATGCCAACTTGCTCTTGGACGAGCCTGCGCTGCTGCTGTCGCTCGAGCGCGTTGTCAACTACTGCGTGAACGCAATCGTCGAAGACACTGTTGCAGACGTGCCAGAACTGCTCGAGATCTGCTTCTACATCCTCCAGACTATCACTGGTCTCGTCGCATCGCCGCGCGGTCGCACGTGGATCTCCGAGTCAACGACGCTCGTGGTCGACATGGTGCGGATCCTCTGGGTCTGGAATCACGCGCCGAAGCGGTCGTTCTTCCTCTCGAAGATCGTGCAGCAAGTGCTCGAAGGTGCGTGTTGCTTGCTCGCTGGTGTCGTCTGACGAGGTACAGAGTTGTATCGAGACGACTTACTGACTGACGGACTGGTTGCGCTGGATGTGTCTTTGCCCCATCAGGCATCTCACGCATGTGTCTGCTCGAGCACAACCAGGACGCGCTGCTCCAGCGCGGCGTGCTCTGGCAGCTCCTCGTACTGTGCTTCAAGTACAACATTGAGATCGACGACGCGACTGTCCGCACGCGCTTGCAGAGCAGTCTGTACTCGCGCGACGGGTACGCGAGCATGGAGGACGAAGTGCACAACCTCCTCGCGATCATGGCCGTGCGAGCGATCTGTCGCCTCGGCGGCATCTTTGCAGACGGCAACGAGCTGCGGTCGCCACGCCACACGCGCGTGAAAGCAGCGACGGATGCGCTCTTGACGCCCAACTTGGCATCGCTGCTCGAGCTGAGCAGCCACCACGAGTACCTCAAGTTCTTCCACACCGACTGCGAGTCGTACACGCTCTTCTGGAACGAGACGATGCGCGCCGAACTGCTTGCGTTCGTCGCGCCACGTGCCGTGGTCGAGCCGTCGCTCGCAGTCGTTGAGGACTACATCGCTGCAATCCGGTTCCGCTTCGAGTACTTGGCGCAGATGTTCAACGTTGGCGGGCTGTACATCGAGACGCTCATGGCGAGCTTCGTCGTGATCAAAGAGAGCGCTGTGCCTGCGCCAGTGCCCGAGCTCGGGCTCACGGAGGCGTTTTTCAAAGAGCTCTTTGCGTTCATTGACAACGGCGAGCTCAAGCCGCCGACGCACCTCGAAGACTACTATCACGACGAAGTGCCGCTGCCGCACGCAGGCTGGAGCATCGACAAGGCGCTGCTCCGGACCGACTTCCGCGTCACGGCGCTCGAGTGCCTCGCTGTCATCAGCTTTGTCGTTCCAGCGTTCGTCGTGCGCAACATCGTCGCAGACATCGGGCTGATCAAGATGATCCTGCGTCTGCTCTTCCCGCCAGACCACGAAGTGCACGAAGGCACAGACGCCGAGACGAGCATCGTGTTCCCGCCTGAGCTGTACGAGCCGAGTCGCGACCACTGCTTGGCGATTCTCGAGTCGCTCTCGTGCGTCGACGCATTCGGCAATGCGTCTGCGGCGCTCGGGATCTGCGACGTCCTCATTGAGATGGTGCACCTCTGCAAAATCGTTGGCCCGGAGGCGCTCGGAGTCATCCGGAACCTGTGCGCACACGGCGCGCGGTCTGCGTTTGTGTCCGAGATCCTCCAGTCCGGGTGCTACATCGAGTTCATTGCGTGGATGCTCCTCGTCGCGGACTTCATCACAGAAGAGGACTTTGCAGACGCGCAGCACCTGCGGCAGCCGTGCGTCGAGATCCTCGCAGAGATCGGCAAACCTGGCGCAGTGCTTGGCGACAAAGCGCAGGACGCGCTGAGCAACATCTTCCCGACGTCGATTGTGCTCGAGCTCGTGCGGCAGCCGAAGTCATTCATCGAGTACTTCAACGTACGAGCGATATGTCTGATGGAGCGGCTCATGTGCGCGTGAGAGTGGCAGCGCGTGCGCAGTCGAGACTAACTGCTCTCTATGTGTGTGTGTGGATGTGATGATCGCTGGTGCTTTGTCACAGAGCGACCACGAGAACCCAGAGCTCGTGTGGAATGCCGAGTTCCGGACGTACCTCCAGGACCACGTCACGAGCTTTCTCAACCTCTACTACTCGTCGCCGTCGCTGACTGAGAGCGAGAGCGAGCAGACGTCTGTCGCGGACAAGTTCTACGTCGACTACTTCAGCATCAGTCCGTACCCGATCGCGGGCAACGTGCACTTGCCGCTCTTCCTCAAGAACCCGACGTTCGAGCTCCGCGACCCACTGTGCGTTGCTGTTGTGATGACAGTGGTGACTGCAACTGCCGCTGCTGCTACGATTGCGACTGACTATGTCGCTCTCACATGTGTGACGCTCGACAGGTTCTTCGTCACGTGTCTGTGGGAAGAGTTTGAGATCCTCATTCGCGAGCTCGCGCACCTCACGTCGTCGCTCCGGCAGACGATGAGTCCAGACGACGACGAGACGGCGCAGCGCGGGTTTGAGCTCCTCGACATTGCGACATCGTGTCTCGTGTGCGCACTTCAGGTACGTGTGTAGATGTGCGCAGCTCGAGTGCTTGTGTCGCTTTGTGTGAGAATGAGAGCGCACAAAGTGCTCATGATTCGGTGACGTGCAGGTGAACCCGTGGGTACTCGAGAACGCCGCGAGTCTCAAGTTCCCCGAGTACTGCTGCAACTTTCTCAATGAGACGGTCCGCCACCAGTCCGCCGAGCCGTGTGTCGTGAACGTCGTGCGGCTCCTGCGCATCTTCACGCTCTCGCGCGCGTGCGTCGAGTCGATGCAGCCGGTGGTGTCGACCGCGATCACGTGTTTGATGTCGGCGATCAATCCATTCCGGCGCGGCGCGCTGCACTTTGAGAGCGGCTACGCACTCGAGATCATGCGCCGGATCGTGCAGTTCTACCCAGAGCACGGCGATCGTGACTCGTCGAGCGGCATCGTCTTCCTCGCGAGTCGCCTCGACCTCTTTGGCTACTTGCTCAACATTCTCGAGAACCCCGAGTCGCTCGGGACAGTGAAAGAGCCGCGTCTCGTGCGTGCAGCTGCCATTGAGATGCTCAACATGCTCGAAAAGGTACGACGTAGTGATGGCGACTGAGCAACCAGCCCACTATTGCCAGAGTGTGTGCACTGACATACATGCTCTTGCATGGACTCTGCTGTGTGTAGGACCGCGTCCAGGGCCACACAGCACACCAGATCCTCAAGAAGCACAAGAAGTGGGAGAAGAAGTACCGCTTCGAGTCGACCGAGACCGTTCGCGCCGTCTCGACTGAGGACCCGTTCTTGCAAAAGCAGAACCCGCACCTCGACCAGCTCGTGCGCGACTTTGTGCGGACGAACCCTCCGCGCACGCGGCCAGTGCAGTCGGCGCCAGGCTCAAACCAGTCGAGCCGAGGCGGAGGAGACCGCAACGGCCGCGTGTCGACGATGCGAAGTTACCTCGAGTCTCCGAACGCCAAGGTCCCAGTCGCTCGACTCGCGCCAGTGTCTGAGAGGACGAAACCCGGTGTTGCAAAGAAGCTGTTCAAGTAAGATTGCCAGCGCTGATAGCAATCAGCAGTCGTAGGAGGACGGAGAGCGAGTTCAGGTCTGTGAAGCGAGGAAGACAGACGTTGTCAATACACTGTTGCGTGTTTGTGTTTGAATCGGTGAATGGATGCGTGTCAAGCATGCTTGCACTCACACCGACCGGCCCACGCTGCCCACGCTGCAATCATGCTCTGGTCATTGGCGACCAACCTCCTTCCTCTACTTCAGGGCTTCAGAGCGCGCAAGAGAGCAAGAGCAAGAGCAAGAGCACAACACATAAATAATATAGAAACATATTGCGTTTTCGACATTTGTCAAAAACGTATTTTGCATGGTTTTGTGATTTCACACTGCTCATTGACCATAATTTAGCTGGAAATGTCAAAAATGTATCATGCATGAATTTGTGTGCGTGATCGTAAAGTTATATGTGAAGGACGCAGTGTACTCGGCCACCGTACCGTCTGTCGGCAAGAGCAGCGCCACCCGCACCCCTGCTTTCTCGTTGAGGAGCCTAACGTCGGTAAAGACGGATGCTGAGATAATGAGCGTGTCCTCAATGAGCACGAACTTCTTGATGATCGTCCCCATGAGCACCTTCTTCAGAAGCCCACGGTACCCACCGACCGTGCCGACGTCCCGCCCCGTTTATCGTGTTGCTTGACGTGCTCTCTGGTTGTCACTCTTTTCTTGAGCAGCGAGCTCGTTTCAGCGCAGAAACAACAAATGTAGAATACATATAACATAACAGTCAGTTCGCATGTGAGTGTTTGAGTATAATATAGGGAGCGAAGACAATTGCATGATACAATCAAGTACCAACACCACAAACGTGAGCACAAAAGCGCACCTCACGATTGCGCGCATTCCATCGTTTTGCGGTAGCAAGTTGGCGAATAGACAACGATCGAACCGCCAATCAAGGTCAATGAAGATCGAGGAGATGCACAGTAGGCGCGAGCACGTCGCGGATGGAACGTGCATGAAGTACACAAAAAGTACCACACGCTAAACAAAATACTGTTGAATGAGGGTGCATGCACGTTGAGTGGTTCGCGTGGCGATAGAACTAGAGCGCTACTTGTGGTGAGAATCGCGCGATATTTTTGGATCATTTGTTTATGCAAGCCCTCGCTGTGCAGGTTGCACATCTCGCTCGGGTCAGTGCTCACCGCCACGGCTTTGATGCCGCGTACACGCAAGGACGATAGACAGGCGACCTCAGCTTGCGCCACACGAGCAAATACGTCATCGATATAGCTTGGATTCACCTCGACGAACTTGCACCTGCTCGTCAAGAACAGGCGCGTGTACACGACTGTCAGCCTGGTACAGACCAGGACAAGTTGTTTCGGACATAATGATGTCGCATCGACGTTGTGACGTCGAGGTTTTTTGCTGCGTGTGTGGCGTACGCGGCGTCAATCCAAACACCCGTTTCTAGAAGCTACGCTCGAGTCTGCCGATCGTGTTCGGATGGCGGCCGAATTGCTTCGACGCTGCTGCAATAGCGCCACGGACAACGGACGAGTGTTTCGTCACCTTGGGTCCGCGCCTCAAGGTAGGCTACGATGCGAACCCGATCGTAGTTGCTGATGTCGCTGCTTCCGTGTTACGTAAAAGTTCAGATTTATCTCACCCAGATATATATCATGTTCGATCTTCAATTTATGTACGCCAGAGTAAATTCAAATCCTCTTTGTTTTGTAGGGCAGAGATGTATGAGGTGGGGCTGTCAAAATTGGTGGTAGCCCTGGTGACGAAGTTCTTTCTGACTAAGCAGATTTAATCGTTTTTAGTGTACAATCGCATTTCTATGGGTCTTTCGTACACAACAACTTTGAACAGAAAATGTATTTAAATGTTAGTCGTTGAGAAATACTACTCACTGGTGCTAGCAATCTGAACACCGAACACCCGTTTCCAGACGCCGCACTCAAGGGTGTAGCACAAGGTGGGTGAACTGTTTTAGTCAAACCTCCGACACTAAAAGACCCAAGCATCATATAGCCCATCGGGGCGGATTGTATATCCTCCTTGATCATGGTCTCTTTGAACTTTGAAATATGTGACGTGGTGTACTTTCTGACCACGTATTATTTTGAGTGTACAATAGATAATTGCATTTCTTTTAGATTTTTGTACACAACAATTCAAATCCAATTTTGAATAGAAACTGGCTCGAATCCACAGCAATTTAATGTACCTCATTGAGAAATATCGTGTGTTTCGTCTCGCTCAAACGTGACAAAGGCAACTACCGCATCAAGCGAGAAGACGTGAGAAGACGTGCGCTCGCCCGCGCTCTTCTGCAGCAAGTCGATGGCGCCGTCGAAGAAGCGCAGCGTACTTGAGCGCAAACCCGATCACTCGGTGCGCGTCGGAGCGTGTCCGTGCGTCGACAAGCCGCGCAGCGACGGTCTCTGCGCACTCAATGTCTGGCAAGGCACGATGATCGACGCAGACGCAGCGCGGTCTGGCAAGCGTCTGCTGCGTCCGCGCTTGCCGATCGTCAAGTACAAGCACTGGACGTTGTTCAAGCTCTCAGGTGAGCGAGCGGTCGTACTCATGACAGCAGCAAATGCAGCGCGTGTGCTCTAGCTAACAGACTCGCTCTTGCTCGCACTGATGCAGGACACCTGTACCACTTGGTCATCCTCGGCTGGCTCCAGCTCCTCACGCTCTTCGTCGCGCTCTACATCCTCGTCGTCGGCTTCTTCGCGTTCATGTTTGCTGCATGCAATGGGTGCGTACGCACTGAGCGCTCTCTATCATGTTCTCTTGAGTGGCGACGAGAGCACAAGCGAGTGAGTGACAAGACCGTTGTGCGGCTGTCGCACTTGTGTGTCTAAAGCATCGACTACCCGACGCACCACGCCGAGGCGCGGTACTACTTCAATCTGAGCCTCCAGACACTCGCGACCATCGGTGCGGACGCTGTCGCTATCCATCCGTTGCAGCACAGCAATGAGACTGAGAGCTCCTCTGACGCTGTGTACTGACTGCTGCATGTGCGATGCGCGTAGGCTACGGATACTTGTACCCGAAAGACGCCTGTTCGAACTGGGTCTCGGTCGCCGAGTCGTTCGTCGCGATGCTGCTCACAGCGTTCATGACTGGCGTCGCGTTCGTCAAGTTCGCTCGACCGCGACCCAACATCATCTTCAGCAAAGTGCGTCTCGAGCGTCTCCATCAGTAGCCTGTAGGCAGCAGCTCACGCTTCTTGTTGCTGTCGCTTGCTAGGTGTTTACAGTCTCGCAACGCGAGAGCAGTGGCCTCGAGATGCGCTTTCGCGTCGTGAATGGCACGCGACGCGAAGTCATCAGTCGCGGCGAGATCCTCGAAGTGAGCTTCAAGCTCATTCTCATGCGCGTCGAGGTACGCGCTTGCGTCGTCATACAGTCTAATACGTGTTGATCGATCCTCCAACAAGCACTGACGCGTGTTGATCGTGTCGCTAGACAACCAAACGCGGCGACAAGAAGCTCTGCTACTACGACTTGCGCCTCAAGACGAGCAACTTCATCACACTGCGGTAGACCACTCGCATCCTTTCATCCTTTGTCTCTGTGGTAGACTCTGTGATCACTCAATGGATGGACAGACCGACTCACAAGCCCGCTTTGCCTGTGTGTATGTGGCAAACTAGACTCGAAGCGGAGCTTGTGCACCACATCGACCAAGCGAGTCCGTTCTTTGGGCAGACGCAAGCAGACATCGAGCGCTCAGACTTTGTCTTGATCCTCATGATGGCCGGCGTGGACCAGAACCTCCACGACATGATCCACAAGCAGCACGAGTACGACCACGAGTCGATGCGCTGGGCCGCGCGATTCATCCCGATGCTCGACTGGAACGCCAAGCACGACTGCCTCGACCTGGACTTTGACAAAGTCTCGGCGGTCGTCGCTGAGCCGATCGACACGGCCGAAGAGTACGCGCTGATTGACATGGAGGCGTCGACGCAGACTGCGAGCGCAAACAGCGACCGCTTCGCGACGCGGCCGGAAGCCTGGAACGTCGAGGGCTCGGATGACCACGACGTCGACCTCAACCAGCTCCACTTTGAAACGGGACTCTCGCCTACTCGCACTGACAACGCCGTGCAGTCGGCAGCGATCGACGGTAGCGAGAGCCGGACGTCCAAGTCCGTCACAAGTCCAGACGACGAGCAGTTGAGTCGAGACGACAGCGGCACGACAGTCGTGGCAGCAGCTCGAGTCGAAGAACAGCGCAGTAGCGACAGCAGCGACGATGACGACGACAGCGATGATAGCAAGTCCAAGAGCGAGATCTCGACCAAGACAAACTCGGACTCAGAGGAGATCGAGAAGCACGCTGAGCCGAGGTCGCACCACCGCATTCGGTTTGACCGACGCAGTCGCAGCACGATGATCCAGATCCCGCGCTTGCCGCGCCATCGACACAACCACGAGTTTCCCGAGTCGTCTCTTGAGCAACAGCCAGCGAGCGTGACGCGCCGACGCGTGCGCTTCAAGCACCATCCGCTGAGCATCTTCTCGAAAGGACTGTACTACCGCGCGCTCGAGACGTCGTGGGTCCGGCTTTTCGTGTGGCTCGTCGTGATCTACTTTGCTGTGATCTCGGTCACGGCGTTCCTCATGTTCGTCTCGGTGCGTACTCATCGACTCATTGGCGACACTGTCATCTTGCGTACCCATACAGAACGTGTCACTCACGTCTCTTCTCTCATCGCTCACTCTCTCTGTCGCCATTAGCCAGGAACGTCTGTGCTGCAAACAGCGGACATCAGCTCCGTGACCAAGTACGAGCAGCTTTTCTTCTTCTGCGCGCAGACGATCTCGACGATCGGGTACGGCTCGCTGAGCCCGAATCCGGACAACAACCTCGTCAACTTTTTCGTCTTTGTGCTCGTCTTTGCCGGCACCGTCGTCTCGACGCTGCTCACAGGTGCGCACGTCGCCTTTGCTCGTCGTATGCAACTGGGCTCGCGTGTCGTGTGCTTTGCTGACATGGATGGAGGACTCGTGCGTCAGGACTCGCGTGGGCAAAGTTCTCGATCCCAGAGGCGTCGACTGTGCTCTTTAGCGACAATTTGCTCCTCACGGCGTTCCACGGGAACCGAGCGATCGTCTTTCGCGCGGCGAACAACCGCACGTTCGGTGTGATCATCGAAGGCTCGTTCCGGTACGAGCGCTGGCGAGCTGCTCTCTGTAGTAACGGTGTCGACTCATGACTGCTACGTGTATGTGCATTCGTCACTAGCGTCAGCGTCGTGATCCTCAATCGACGCCTCGAGCGGCGCGAGACGCACGAGCTCAAACTAGTACGTACTATGGGCCGCACATGAACATGTGCACGTCGTGTCACTGACGAGTCTGGACGACTGTGCGCTGATCGTGCTGCAGATCCGCAATGTGTGGCCGATTGTCCAGCTCGGGACGACTGTGACGCACATCATTGACGACGAGTCGCCGCTGTTCACCCTCTCGACCGACGACTTGCTCTCCGGTCACCACTTCTTCGTCGTGCTCTTCACAGGCCTCGACAGCGTCATTGGCGAGAACATGTTTGCACGCAAGACGTACCACAGCTGCGACATCCTCGTCGGGCACCACTTTGTCGACAACATCAAGCTCGCGACAGACGGACTCCACATCGACCTCGAAGCGATCAACGACACGCAGTTCACGCCGGACGTGGACTTGCGCGAGTCGCGGCTGTATGCACAGACCGAGGGCGTCGGCGTCGTCCCGGACTGGGAGTTTGCAGTGACGGAGATCAGCAACGATGAAGGCACTCGCAACGATGAGCCTTGCACTGACAGCAGGAACAACCATCGAGACACTGCGCAAGTCGAGGCAAGTCCAGTGCACCCGAGCAGTCCCACGACGAGCTTTGTCGCAATGAACGAATGCGACGCTATACAGCGAATCAGTGTCGAGAGTGCTCGAGCATCACTCCTCTCTTCGCCGCATGCGTGATGCTTTGCCAGTGAGTCGTGGAGTAGCGAGTGTCGTCAGGATCAGTTGTGTGTGTCATGGAGATCTGTCATGTCGTGTCGTGATTTACTGCTCGTCTCCTGCTCCTCCTGCTCCTGCTGCTAAAGCCGTGGTTGTTTGGTTCATCAGTGCGTCTTTGCTATCGCCACTGACGCGAGCGTTGGCTCTGGCAGTCAGAGACTCTAGCCACTTCGAGCTCACGCTGCTGACGTCCTCGTGCAGACTGGAGTCAGAACACCTTTAGCCCGCACCTCAGCTGTGGAATCGCTCGCTCAGCCTCGTGCGATTCGCACAGCGGCGTGTCAAACGCGTAGATCGTGACGCTCGGCCCTGCTCGAGGCGCGAGGGCGTCGACAGCGACAGTGACGTCTGTGCGCTGGAGCGACACGTCGTTGCAATGCGCAGCGAGGTCCCAGACCGACATGGGCAAGTCGCGGAACGGATTGCCGTCCAAGAAGATGCCCAAGAGGTTGGTCGCAGCAGACGTGCTGAGTGCGTCGTCCGGGATGTGCGCGATCTCGTTGTCGCGCAGCGAAAGAGTGATGAGCTTGTGCATGGACCGCACGATCGTGGGCACAGCCGTGAGACCGCAGCCGTCGCAGTCGAAGAACTGGAGGTGCTGCCACCGGTCGTGCACGGCGTCAAGGATGATCGCGGCGTTGATGTTGTGCAGCTCGATCCACTCGAGCATGGGCGAGAGCGGCTTGCTCACGAGACCCGCCGGGACTGTTTCGATGACCACGTCGAGGATTCGCACCGACTGCAGCGTCGAGTGCTCGTCGAGCGCTGCGTCGTCGCTCCACTTGGTCAGCGTCGAGTTGCGAAGCACAAGTGTGAGCAAGCTCGCGAAGCTCTTGACGATGCTTGGAGGGATCTCCAAGCGCGAGCAGTGCGTGAGCTGGAGGTTCGCGAGCGACGACTCCTCGAACGTGCCGAGCAGTGCTGCGAGCTCGCGCTTCTCGCCCGTGATGCTGAGCTCGCTGCAGTTCACCGTGCGTCCAACGCACGCGTGCTTGGTCGAGAACCACGGGTACACTTCGTGGACGCACTCGACCGCGCTGTTCCCACTCGCTGGCTCGCGGTAGATCGCGCTCGAGTAGATCGAGGCGCTGAGCATGACAGCGCCGTAGCCAGCAGCGAGCGCGTGCCACGCGGTCAAGAGACTTGCGCATGAGCGGCGTTTGACAGATTGGGCGCGCCGAGTTGATGCTGTCGTGTCGTGTTGTGAAGAGGCAGGTGTGTGCTTCAGACTGCAGCTTGGCGTACTTGAAGCGTGAGAAGAAGCATCCGTGTTTGTAGCAGCTGAGGTGTGACCAGAAGGCTGACGGCTGGGCACAACGCGCGCGTGGTCTGCGACTGCGAGCACAGACTTGAGCTCTGCGAGGTTGAGCAACGAGCTCACGAACGGTGCGAGGATCGTGATGAGGTTCGGCAGCGAGACAGCCAAGATGAGCTCTAGCTCGTGCGTCGTGTTCTCCGGGTTGGCTCTCGCTGCTTCGCGGAGTGCGCTGTCCGAGTACATGCGGAAGCTCGGGAGGGAGAGCCAGAGCGGGAGTATGGAGCCCCAGACGAAGACGACCAGGAGGTCGGTCAGCACGCACGCGAGTCGCCGCATGACAATGTCTCGACCGAACCAGTACTGGAAGAACAGTCCGTTCGTGCAGTTGCAGAAGATGAGCACGCCGTACGTCGGACCGACGAACGCGTTGCTGATGCGCTGGCTGCACCGGAGCGCTGTGTACGACTGGCACGCCACTTCGAACGTGTTCTCCGCCACCAAGCGAGCGTCAAAGTACTCGCCTTCAATGCCGATGTGCTGCTTGAGACGCACCACGGCGGAGCACCACGCAGTGCACCATGCGCGGCACTTGTGCGGGACCAACGTTGTTGATAAGCGCTCGCCTGAAGCTTGCACAGCAGATAGTGCTCGCTGGACGCGCGAGTGTTGTCGTGAGGTTTCAGAGTGCATTGTGGTGTCGACTGGTGCTGTCTGTACCTTCACGCGCTCTGCTCGCGGCGGCGCCACAAAGTGGAACGCTCTCGCTCGAAGCGAGCACCACACCATCTCGACGCTCCAGTACACGAAGACGGCGCTGAGCAGCAGACACGCGCGGCCGACCCACATGGCGTGCGTTTGCAGGAACATCGACGCTTTAGAGAAGAGGAAGTAGTTCCGGACGAACCACAAGTACGACTCGTGGTTGTCGTGCGTGAGGTACATGTAGGCGGACGCCAGGAGCAATAGTGTGTTCGAGAGCTGGAGCGCGAGCACGGCGAGCCACAGTGCGCGGTGTTTGGCGTCAGAGAGCACGACTTTGTCTGCGCGGAAGCTCTTGTGCTCTGTTGATGTGAGCGCTGCAAGCGGTGCAAGAAGAGGTGGTGGTTGCTGCTGCTGAGCTGGCGAGATCTTCGTGCTAGATAGGAGGCGCTGACTGCGCGCAACGAGCGATTGCCACAACCATTCGCTAGACCCAACGCGTCTGGCGTGATGCATGTTCACTGCGAGTGGCAGTGGCGGAGCTGGGGCGCAAGCCGCGGTCTCTGACATCACGATCGCTCGTGTCGCGCGCACCAACTCCACTCGCGTCTCGGCCGTGCATGTCGAGCGCTGGGCTTGCCGTATACTAAATTTACAAAAGCAAAATTCGACACTCCGTTGCCATGGACAACCAACAAGCTTCATTGCGTTGTGTTGCGTTGCGTTGCTGTGACGATGTGGACTTGTTGTTGGTGTATGTGCTTGCCAACGACGGTGGTCTTGTTCTCGTTGCTCTGTCTCCAGTGTCTCTCGTTGCTTTGTTCGCTTGCACTCGACGGTGTCGGAGTGTGATGCATTCGCGAGATTGGATGAACAACACGTGCACTCAGTGCTGCTACTACTACTTGGCATTGACTGCTAGCCTCCAGACAAGTCGAGCACAAGAGTCCAAGCCACTCACACGTTGCAGGGCACTGTCAGCACACACTCGTGTATCGAGCTGTTGTTGTTGTTGTGCATAGCTCCTCGGACTGCTCAGACAAGCCATCACAGCTTCGCTGCGCTTGTATCACGTCGCTCCGAGTCGCTAGATGCTCCTCCATGAGACTAAAACGTCGCTTCGTCGCACCACACGTACGAACGCTCACTCGCTGTGGCGTCTGTGCTCACATCCCCGTTCGAGTTCGCACACAGCGGCGTGTCGAATGCAAACACGCGGAGGTTCCCGCCTGCAAAGTCGTCGACCCACTCGGGGATGCTCGCGACGTGCGTGTACTGTAGCGAGAGGTCCCCGAATGTGCTGCACATGCGCCAGAGCGCGTCTGGGAGCGCGACGAGCGGCGAGCCGTCGATCCAGAAGTTCTGCAGCACCGCGACAGGTGCGATGTCGTGCTCATCGATCACGGAGATGTTGTTCGACATGAGCGAGAGCTCGAGGAGCTTGGTCATCGTCCGAACCGCTGCTGGGAACACCGTCAAGCTGCATCCGTCGCAGTAAAAGTACTTGAGGTGCTGCCAGTTGTCGCCGACGCGAGCGATGAGCGGCGCCATGTCGACGTCAGCAATGTAGACAAACTCGGTCGAGCGAGGCAGCCGAACGTCGACAAAGCCTTCAGGAATGCAAGCGAAGCTCGTGTTGCGCAGTCGAACGGTCTGGAGACCACTGAAGAACTCGTCGGCCAGCGCTGCGTCTCGAGACCAGTCGTGAATCGCACTGTGGCGGATCGTCAGCACCGACAGGTGCTCGAAGCGATGGATCGCAGCAGGGATCTCGAGTTGCTGGCATCGCGTGAACACCAAGTTCGACAGTGTCGACTCATCGTACAGCAGCAGCGCCTCGGTGATCTCTTCGTGTGTGCCATTGATGCCTGCAGTTGGGCAATCAATGACGCGACCGACGCACGCCTCTTTCGTCGTCAGCCACGGGTACACGCGATGCAAACATGCATAGGATGCGGTCGTGGCGCTCGAGCGCGACGCGTTCGACATGGACTTGCCTCAAGCGCACAGTCTAAGCAAATGCCCTTGTGACGCTCGTGGCGTATGTCACGTGCTTCACGGTCACGCCGAGGTTACAACAAGGCTGACAAGTTGTCTTGCTTGGCTTGACAAGTTGTCTTGCGATGCTTGTCAAGTTGCGGTCAGCCATGTGAACAAGCAAGCGCTGTGCATGTTTTCTATGGGTTTTCTGGTTTTTCTCGGTCAAGTGGGTTCTGTGGCACATGCAAACTATCGTCTTCGTCGAGACGGCCAGCGCGAGGGCGAGCCATCCGTCCGTCTTCTCTCTCTCTCGTTCTCTCTCTCTTCGTGGTCACGTATGAGTGCGCGAGACACCGGCAGCGCTCTTCGTCGTGCGCGTCGGTGCCTGCTACGTCGCGTCTCACTCACGCGCTTGCTCTCGGTCTCAGGACTTGGGGGATCGTCGACGGCGCACGGGGGCGGGCGGGCTAGTTGTAGTAGGGGTGGTCAGTGTGTAAATGTATCGACATGCAGACAAAACGAAGGAGCCCCCGGTGCGCCGCAGAGTAGCATCCGCCCAGGTGTCGTCGCTCGAGCGTTCTGTCGATCGGCTAGCGCATTTACTTGCGGTCCGCAGCGCTCGCACCGGCGTTGCGCTCCCAAACCTTCGAGTCCGATTTCTTCGGCGCCTCCGCCGCTGGCGTAGCAGCAGCAGCAGGGGCCGCCGCCTTCACTGGTGCCGCTGGCGGCTGCACTGGCTCCGACTTAACGACGTCGAGGAAATTGCGGCCGCCCCACGCGCCAGCCTTCGGCAACGTCTCGTCAACGACCTTCGCTGCCTCCTTGGTCGCCGGCGCCTTCTTCACAGGCGTCGCAGCAGCCGCTGGCTTCTTCTCGTCCTTGGCCGACACCGGCGCAGCACCCTTCGCCGCCTTGGACTTGTCCGCCGATGCTGGCGCAGCGGCCACCACCTTCTTCTTGCTCACGTCCACTGGCGTCGCCGGCGTGCCGTTGATCACGGCAGTGGCAAAGCTAAAGATCTTTGGCGCCGCTGGCTTCGCGTCCTTGCTCTCGCCCGTCTTGTCCGCGGCCGCAGCCTCCGTCGACGTCTGCTTGCGCAGCTCGCGCGCCTCCTTCGTGTAGTCCTCACCGTACATCATGCTCTCGTAGTCGATCGAGCCGACCGAGTCACTGCGGATTGGGCGACCCTGGCGCATCGCCTCGCGCGCCTGCTCGATACTATATGTGCGCTGGTTCCGGAGCAAGTCCGGGTGTGCCACGGCCGTGAGCGCCGCTGGGTGGGCGTCAAAGTCCATCTTGCCGGCTGGGAGCTTGCAGTCGTTCTCGTCCATGTGCTTCACGATCTCCATGATGTCTTCGTGGTGGTACGAGTACTTGATCGGCGCGTTCACGTCCGGCTTGTCGGCCGTCGCAGGGAGCGGCGGGAAGTTCGACGCGTTCAAGATCGGCTGGCGCTCAGCGGACGCAGGCGCAGCGTTGTTCGCCGCCGCCGCCTTCTTGCCGCTGTTCGACGCAGGTGCTTGCTTGGCAGCAGCAGCGGCAGCCTTCTTGTTCTCCTTGTTCTGCTTCTTCGACGACGCCGGACGCTGCTCAAAGCTCCCGCTCTTCGCGCGACCGTCCTTCGGCTGCGTCTGCTGCGCGTTGTTGTTGCCACGGCCGCCCTGCTGGCGCACCTGGTTCACACCGCGGCCACCGCCCTGTTGGCGTTGCGTATACCGGTTGTCCGCCGCGCCGTTGCTGTACGGCGCACGCGCGCCGGTCGCGTGGTACTGCACGCCGTAGTTGTTTGGCACGTCGTAGTAGCCCGTCGGCGCAGCGCCGTAGTAGCCACGACCAGCGTACGCAACGCTCGACGCCGCGACAGCGCTCTCCGCCGGCTGCGTCGGGAAGAACGACTTGAGCGTGTTCTCCGACTTGAGGCGCGCCTTGATCGGCGCGTCGTTGAACGTCTTGCTACGGAGCGCGAGGAGCGTCTTCACGGCCTCGTCTTCCGACGCCATCGTGACAAACCACGTGTCGCCCACGTCGCTGCGCACAGACTCGACCTTGCCGCCGCAGCCCGTGAAGATCGCCTCAACGTCCTCTGGCTTCGTCGCCGACGGGATCTCGCGCAAGATGATCGTGTTGCGCTCCGACTTGATGTTCGGCTTGATCGCATCCTGCGTCGCGTTCAGCGCCACGAGCTACCGCGAGCGATAGAGAGCAAGAGCGCGCGAGACGGCAATGAGACTCGTTGCTGCAGCATGAGTAGGCGCTCGGCGAACACGCGTGACGTACCTTCGAGTCCTTGATCGACTCGACGACGAGCGCGGCGCTGTCTGTGAGGGCCTTGACCTTGGCAAAGTTCACGATCACGTCCACCGGCACGAACCTACGCACGCATCGCAGAGCGTCGGCCATACGCACTCGATACAGACGACGACGGCAACAGCAAGCGCCATGCGCACATGATGCAGAGTGGCGACGTACATCTGCGAGTTCATGTTCGAGACGAGGAACGCATCGGTGGCGAGGTTCGTCTTGGAGAAGTAGAACTCCACCTGGCGCTTGATCGCTTGCTTGAGCTCATTGCCCACTGTGCGCATTAAACGAGAGCAGAGCAGCAAGAGCACGAGTGAGTGTCGTGGATGTCGAGTCGTGACAGGAGCATGGCGTCCACTGCTGCTCTAATGATTGCAATGCGCGCTCGCAATACACGGATAAGTGCCGCAAGCATTGCGCCGCAGTGTGCGCTGCTGCAACAATCGCATGCACGCGGCCCAGTGCATGGATCCATCGACGCGCTGCATCGGATCCATCCGTTCGCACGAGCAAGATGGTATGCACCACCGCCTTCTCGAGCGTCTGCAGCGAGCCGTGCACGCCCCAGCGCGCTGCGAAGACCGGCAGATAGACACGCATGCATGCACGCGATCACAGAGACGCAGACATACCTGGAGCAGGGGCCGCGGCGCTCATGTCTTGCTGCTCACTTGGTCCGGCTCGGCGCGCTCTTGGTGTCCTTCGCTGGTCTGCACACCACTAATTCTGTGCAAGGTGCAGGCACCAGTAAACCGCGCTCGCGTTTGTAACGTAATACTCTGTCCTGTGTGATGCATCAGACTATACAGTATATGCAGTTGATGCGAACTGGACCTGCTTTAATTTAATATGTGTAATTTACACGACTCAAATCGTCTGTTATTGTACAGACGCACCAATTCGTCCTCTGTCACGTGAGACTTGGGATTTGTATGGCTACGAGCGGTCATGTATCGTCTACAGCACGAAATCTATGCTTGTCACTGCAATGAACGCGCACCAGGAGCGCTTGCACGTCAACCAACTCGCCTCCAAGCTCACCCTGCTCGCTCGTGTGTGTTCATGCACTAGTGCTTCATGCAAGCCAACGCGGCTGCTCTTGCAGTTATTTCTTTACTAAGTGATCGCTCTCTCGATCGAATCGTACGTTGCGTCAATGAAAGACGAATGTTGCAACTGGAGCACACGGTGGCACATGCTATTGACATCCATCGCTGGAAACATTGCAGCACTCGCACTGCGGTCTACGGCGTCGTAGCTTCATCTGCTTTGCAACAAGTTGGCGCAATGCACAGTGAGCGCTGCGTTCGCTCGCTCAATCTGCTCAGAGCTCAGAGAGGAGCGCAATGAGGCGGCGCACAAAGCGCACTTGCTCGTCCTTCGTGATCTCCGTGAACTGCGGCACGTGCAAGAACAGCGCGTAGTGCTATTGACATTCAAGGCATCGACACGTTCGTGTCAGTCGATACAGCAGTGAGCACATCGTCACAGTCGTCGAGAGTGAGTGAAAGAGAGCAGGCAAACGCCATACGTCTGGACGGTTGTCACCGGCGCTCTGCTGCGTCTTGACCCACTGGAGCGAGTGGAAGTAGACGTAGTTGCAGATGTACCGCCCTGGGTCAATCGAGATGCGCGCGTTCGGGTTCTCTGTCTCGAGCGTCGCGAGCAACTCGTCGAGTGGCAGCGCTGTCTTGAGCGCAGCGTCGTCGTCCGCGCTGATCACTTCGTTGCTCGCGACCCAGCCGCGCTCGTCTGGGATGCGGAAGTCTGCGAGGTTGTACCCGAAGCGCTCGAGCGCAAACTGCGTCGTCTTGGCTGCCACGCCAAGGTGCAGGAACACGCACGGGCGGTTCGCCTCCTTTACAACGCACCAAGTACGCAACACACACGTGCGTCGGGAAGCCAGGGAGCTAGTTAGACACGAGACGCATCAATTGACCGCTTGCGAGCAGAGCTCTTTGCACGCACCTCGGCTTTCTTGCGCAGCGGCGCGAGCATCTCGAGCGAGCCTGACGAGAGCGAGAGGTGCGCAGCGACGTACGAGCACTGTCGGTTAGCACATCATGACATGCACAACGCAGCACGCTCGCTAGCACTAGCAATTGGTATGCACTATGAAAGCAACTACTGCACGCACGCACGCACGCACCGACAGCAGAGACCTCGAGCACGAGTGCCTCAGTGATGTTCGCGTCGCCTGCGATCTCCTTCACGATCTCGGTCGTCGGGTTGTCCACGATGTCGCCAAACTTGCCAAAGCCCGTGAGGTACACGTCGCGCTTCTGCTGCACAGGCGCTGCCTCGTGTTGCGTCGCGTTCGTCGTCGTCGTCGTGTTCACCATCGGTGCGCGGTCTGCTCTCGTGTTGCTTGTTGCTTGCTGTTGCTGAAATGCAAGTGTGTCTGACGTAGCAATGCTTGCTATGCGATACGATAGGTCTTCATGTCGTTTGATGGGATGGCTTGTTGCAGATGTATGGGTACAACATTGACCAACATCGACAAGAACAACATGGCGAGCAACATGACGCGCTGGCTCATGTTCGACACAGCAACAGCGACGCACGGGACGCTCGGTGCGTTCTTGCAAGCGTACCCGCCGTCGCGTGTACCAAACACGCACACAACGTGGATCGCAGTGCGCTCGTTGAAGCGCACAAACGCAGCAAGCGATGCTGGCGACATTGCAGGACTCCAGTATGCGTGGCACGTGCTCTGTGAAGCAGCGAACGCACCGCCAGGCAATAAACAACCGAGTGCAGAAGACATCCTAGCACTCGCGATCCAGCATCGCGTGCTGAGTGGCAAGTGGATGCTCTTTCCGCAACGCAAGCACGTCGACGACGTCTGGCGCCGCATTGCAAGCGCGACCGTGAGTGGCTACCTCGGAACGAGCGCAAAGGTGTCGCTCATGGACCCCTCAGCGCGTGTCAACGACAGCCACGATCCGACGCACCTCGTGTGCGTCTACGTGGACGACTTCACAAACGCTCGCGACGTGTGGCGCGTGCACTCGTTCCTGCGCTGCATGGGCTTTACGCAGCGTCTCGACTTCAAACCCGACGCGTACACGCACGTGGGCATCTACCGTGGCAACCCATACAGCATTCCAACGACACTGCGCATGTACAACTCGTAGATCAGATAGTAAAGCGTTGATTGACATCGTACTGGTGATGGGCATCAAAGTTGATACGCAGACCGATTTAGCCTCGATGGTGTAGTTCATGGCATGTGGTGGTGATGAAGCCTGGCGCTGTCTGTCGGTCTGCCCAAGTGAACGAACACTACCAAGACGAACGCGCGTGCAGCGGTAGCCAACGTCATGAGCTCTGGCACGCTGCTCTTTACGCGCAAAGTCCACCCGGAACCTGTCGTGTCGACTGCAGAGACGTGTCCTGCGCGACAGACTGGGCCGGAAGCGAACCACGTGGCCAGGACGACTACAGCTCTTGCCAGCGCGCCGTCTATTGCACACCTAAGCGACTTTGAGCTCCATCACGCGCACACTCGCTGCGAGATCAACTTGACCTCGACAGCACATCGACAACTCTGGAGCTACGTGCTCGTGTACCAGCTCCTCAACTGCGCACTGCTCTCGTGTCTCGCTGCAATGTACGGCTCGGCAAGTACGCGCGGCTCGATCCTCTGGTTCCTCGGCTCTGCGTTCCTCTTCTCGCACGCACTGACGTTCCTCTCAACCGTCTCGCTGTACATGAGCGTCGGCTACGCTCTCTTGGCACTCGTGTTCGCCTACGGCGCGCTGTCGATGGTGTGGCACTCGATGAAGCGGAGACGGCTCTGCTTTGGTCCAGCTCCAGTCACCAAAGCGCAATCACAGACACGTTCGACCAGTCAACGAGGCGCTGTTCTCGGCACAGTGCTCGCCTCGATCAAGAAGCTCCTCAGCGTGTACGCGCTCTTTGGTTTGCGCGGTCGGTACTTTGGTGTCGGCTTCTTCGTGCGCGAAGTGATCGAGTCGGCGCTCCAGACGACGCAGGCGTACAAGTCGAGTCGGTCACTGAGCAACGTGTTCGTGAACCAGAGCTACGGTGTGCTCATCTTCCTCAACTGCTTTGTGTGCGCGCTGTCGCCGCTGCTGCGCCGCTCGAGCGCGACGAACGGTCGCCTCTTGTGCGTGCTGATCGACCTCACGCTCGACTTTGCGTGGGGCACGGTCATTCCGCTCGTGGTCTTCTGGCCGTACCTGCAGATGTTCTTCGATGATCAAGACGGGACGTACACCCCGATACCGGCAGAGAACGTCCAGCAAGAGGTCGAGTTCATCCTCGTGCTCTCGACGTCGGACTTCATCCTGAGCACGTTCCCATTCATGAGCTCTGCAGCCAACCTCCGCGGCGTCAAGCGGCTGCTCTCGACGATCGACACGCAAGGAGAGCCAACGAGTTTGATCATCGCTGCAGCCTCGGTTGGAGCAACCGATCAAGCTGCCTCGATACCCGACAGCACTGGCCAGGTGCTGGCTGGGACTACCACACGCACACGCATGCGCAAGTTCCTCACAGTGCTCTCCCACGGACTCTTTCTGCTCTACGGCGTCGCGGTCCTCGCGATCTCAGTCGCGTCCATGTCGAACGCGTCGCGCTCGAGCGCCACGACCGCATCCTATGCATGTTTGCATCGCGTGTACCCGTGGCTGACGACGAAAGAGGCGTGCGTCGGTCGCGTCATTGATTGCCCAACTGCAGGCATCAATGGCACACACGAAGAGATCACCGAGGCGCTGCTGCTGTACGATGAGTCGACACTGTCGAACTTGGTGTTCACGCGATGCCAGCAACTCGAGATCCCTGCTGCGATCCATCGCTTCGAGCACCTGTCGGTGCTGACGATCCGCCACAGTGCGATTCACGACTGGTCTCGAGACGCAGCGCTGGCCGACGAGTTCTTCAGTGGTCTCCAGACCGTTCGACTGCGCAACACGAGCTTCGCTTGCATTCCTGAAGGCTTTGTCGACGTTCGGCTGCCTCGCTCGACCGAGTTTGTCTACATTGCTGACGTCGACATGGCGCCGCTCATCGCTCGCGTCGGCGACAACTGGCAGCACCTCAAGTACTTTTACTGCGACGGATGCAGCTTGACGGTGTTCCCAGCAGCGGTTCGGACGATGACCAAGCTCCTCGAGCTCTCGCTCATGTCGAACAACATCTCCGTGATCGATGAGCACGACATCGCACCTGTCGCGGTGCTGCAGAACTTCTGGATCGACGGCTCGCCGCTCGTCGCGCTCCCAGACGCGCTCTGGCGCATGTGCAGCACATTCGGGGACCTCTCGCTACAGTACACGCACGTCGCGAGCATCCCCGAGTGGGTCGACGACTTTGCAGGCGGGAACCTCCGCGTGTTTGCATTCGACACGCCGCTGTGTGCGAACTCGAACGGGGATGTGAGCACAGACGCCACAGCGAGTGAGCGTTCGTACGTGTGGTGCGACGAAGCGACGTTTTAGTCTCATGGAGGAGCATCTAGCGACTCGGAGCGACGTGATACAAGCGCAGCGAAGCTGTGATGGCTTGTCTGAGCAGTCCGAGGAGCTATGCACAACAACAACAACAGCTCGATACACGAGTGTGTGCTGACAGTGCCCTGCAACGTGTGAGTGGCTTGGACTCTTGTGCTCGACTTGTCTGGAGGCTAGCAGTCAATGCCAAGTAGTAGTAGCAGCACTGAGTGCACGTGTTGTTCATCCAATCTCGCGAATGCATCACACTCCGACACCGTCGAGTGCAAGCGAACAAAGCAACGAGAGACACTGGAGACAGAGCAACGAGAACAAGACCACCGTCGTTGGCAAGCACATACACCAACAACAAGTCCACATCGTCACAGCAACGCAACGCAACACAACGCAATGAAGCTTGTTGGTTGTCCATGGCAACGGAGTGTCGAATTTTGCTTTTGTAAATTTAGTATACGGCAAGCCCAGCGCTCGACATGCACGGCCGAGACGCGAGTGGAGTTGGTGCGCGCGACACGAGCGATCGTGATGTCAGAGACCGCGGCTTGCGCCCCAGCTCCGCCACTGCCACTCGCAGTGAACATGCATCACGCCAGACGCGTTGGGTCTAGCGAATGGTTGTGGCAATCGCTCGTTGCGCGCAGTCAGCGCCTCCTATCTAGCACGAAGATCTCGCCAGCTCAGCAGCAGCAACCACCACCTCTTCTTGCACCGCTTGCAGCGCTCACATCAACAGAGCACAAGAGCTTCCGCGCAGACAAAGTCGTGCTCTCTGACGCCAAACACCGCGCACTGTGGCTCGCCGTGCTCGCGCTCCAGCTCTCGAACACACTATTGCTCCTGGCGTCCGCCTACATGTACCTCACGCACGACAACCACGAGTCGTACTTGTGGTTCGTCCGGAACTACTTCCTCTTCTCTAAAGCGTCGATGTTCCTGCAAACGCACGCCATGTGGGTCGGCCGCGCGTGTCTGCTGCTCAGCGCCGTCTTCGTGTACTGGAGCGTCGAGATGGTGTGGTGCTCGCTTCGAGCGAGAGCGTTCCACTTTGTGGCGCCGCCGCGAGCAGAGCGCGTGAAGGTACAGACAGCACCAGTCGACACCACAATGCACTCTGAAACCTCACGACAACACTCGCGCGTCCAGCGAGCACTATCTGCTGTGCAAGCTTCAGGCGAGCGCTTATCAACAACGTTGGTCCCGCACAAGTGCCGCGCATGGTGCACTGCGTGGTGCTCCGCCGTGGTGCGTCTCAAGCAGCACATCGGCATTGAAGGCGAGTACTTTGACGCTCGCTTGGTGGCGGAGAACACGTTCGAAGTGGCGTGCCAGTCGTACACAGCGCTCCGGTGCAGCCAGCGCATCAGCAACGCGTTCGTCGGTCCGACGTACGGCGTGCTCATCTTCTGCAACTGCACGAACGGACTGTTCTTCCAGTACTGGTTCGGTCGAGACATTGTCATGCGGCGACTCGCGTGCGTGCTGACCGACCTCCTGGTCGTCTTCGTCTGGGGCTCCATACTCCCGCTCTGGCTCTCCCTCCCGAGCTTCCGCATGTACTCGGACAGCGCACTCCGCGAAGCAGCGAGAGCCAACCCGGAGAACACGACGCACGAGCTAGAGCTCATCTTGGCTGTCTCGCTGCCGAACCTCATCACGATCCTCGCACCGTTCGTGAGCTCGTTGCTCAACCTCGCAGAGCTCAAGTCTGTGCTCGCAGTCGCAGACCACGCGCGCGTTGTGCCCAGCCGTCAGCCTTCTGGTCACACCTCAGCTGCTACAAACACGGATGCTTCTTCTCACGCTTCAAGTACGCCAAGCTGCAGTCTGAAGCACACACCTGCCTCTTCACAACACGACACGACAGCATCAACTCGGCGCGCCCAATCTGTCAAACGCCGCTCATGCGCAAGTCTCTTGACCGCGTGGCACGCGCTCGCTGCTGGCTACGGCGCTGTCATGCTCAGCGCCTCGATCTACTCGAGCGCGATCTACCGCGAGCCAGCGAGTGGGAACAGCGCGGTCGAGTGCGTCCACGAAGTGTACCCGTGGTTCTCGACCAAGCACGCGTGCGTTGGACGCACGGTGAACTGCAGCGAGCTCAGCATCACGGGCGAGAAGCGCGAGCTCGCAGCACTGCTCGGCACGTTCGAGGAGTCGTCGCTCGCGAACCTCCAGCTCACGCACTGCTCGCGCTTGGAGATCCCTCCAAGCATCGTCAAGAGCTTCGCGAGCTTGCTCACACTTGTGCTTCGCAACTCGACGCTGACCAAGTGGAGCGACGACGCAGCGCTCGACGAGCACTCGACGCTGCAGTCGGTGCGAATCCTCGACGTGGTCATCGAAACAGTCCCGGCGGGTCTCGTGAGCAAGCCGCTCTCGCCCATGCTCGAGTGGATCGAGCTGCACAACATCAACGCCGCGATCATCCTTGACGCCGTGCACGACCGGTGGCAGCACCTCCAGTTCTTCGACTGCGACGGCTGCGGTCTCACGGCTGTGCCCACGATCGTGCGGTCCATGCACAAGCTCATCACTCTTTCGCTGCGCGACAACGAGATCGCGCACATCCCGGACGACGCACTCAGCACGTCTGCTGCGACCAACCTCTTGGGCATCTTCTTGGACGGCAATCCGTTCCGCGACTTGCCCATGTCGGTCTGGGACCTCGCTGCGCATTGCAACGACGTGTCGCTCCAGCGCACAGACGTCACTGTCGCTGTCGACGCCCTCGCGCCTCGAGCAGGGCCGAGCGTCACGATCTACGCGTTTGACACGCCGCTGTGCGAATCGCACGAGGCTGAGCGAGCGATTCCACAGCTGAGGTGCGGGCTAAAGGTGTTCTGACTCCAGTCTGCACGAGGACGTCAGCAGCGTGAGCTCGAAGTGGCTAGAGTCTCTGACTGCCAGAGCCAACGCTCGCGTCAGTGGCGATAGCAAAGACGCACTGATGAACCAAACAACCACGGCTTTAGCAGCAGGAGCAGGAGGAGCAGGAGACGAGCAGTAAATCACGACACGACATGACAGATCTCCATGACACACACAACTGATCCTGACGACACTCGCTACTCCACGACTCACTGGCAAAGCATCACGCATGCGGCGAAGAGAGGAGTGATGCTCGAGCACTCTCGACACTGATTCGCTGTATAGCGTCGCATTCGTTCATTGCGACAAAGCTCGTCGTGGGACTGCTCGGGTGCACTGGACTTGCCTCGACTTGCGCAGTGTCTCGATGGTTGTTCCTGCTGTCAGTGCAAGGCTCATCGTTGCGAGTGCCTTCATCGTTGCTGATCTCCGTCACTGCAAACTCCCAGTCCGGGACGACGCCGACGCCCTCGGTCTGTGCATACAGCCGCGACTCGCGCAAGTCCACGTCCAGCATGAACTGCGTGTCGTTGATCGCTTCGAGGTCGATGGTGCCGTCAATCAAGACCATCCGTTTCAACCTCGGAGTACTTTCACATAGTGATAAAAACCAGGTCAATCAATTGCGTGTCAAAGACATGACTCAAACGACACTAACGCCCGTGTGTACGGGCACAAGCGCTCCGTGACAATGCTCCGCCGCATCCACGCGGCGTCAACGCTCGCGAGTGCGCAGCGCACCCTCAGTCGCTCGTCGATTGCGCTGCTTGCAACCCAATCGCGCCGCTGCAGCAGCGATGCATCGTCGCGATCGTCAACAGCGGTCAGACCTGCTCGACAGTACATCAGTCTCTACCACTACACGCCAGTGGCGGACTCGGAGCTGCTGCGCCTGCGGCGACGCATGCTCGCAGTCTGGAAGCGCATGGACGTCCTTGGGCGTATCTACATCTCACACGAGGGCATCAACGCGCAGCTCACTGTCCCAGTGACCAAAGTCGCGGCGTTCACAACATCGTTCCCAGAGCTCTTCACGCGAGAGCACATGTTCTTCGGTGCGCGCATCGGCCAGCCACCATACACCACCGAAGTTCACCAAGTGGACGATGACTCGCCGATCGCTGAGCCGTTCGACAAGCTCAGTGTGCGCATCCGTGACCAGATCGTGCGCGACGGCTTTGCAAAGGGCCACCTCGACCTCCAGGACTCTGGCGCGTCGCTCTCGCCTGCGCAGTGGCACGCGCGCTTGCGCGAGCGCAACGCCGCGAACGACGCGTCGACGCTCGTGCTGGACGTGCGCAACTTCTACGAGCATGAGATTGGGCGCTTCGACGGCGCGACGCGCATCATGGTCGACACGTTCCGCGACACGTTCGACGCCGTGGACGAGATCCTGGCGGCGCACGAGGCGGCGCATGACGGCGCGCAGCCGCAACAAGTGATGATGTACTGCACGGGCGGGATCCGGTGCGAGAAGGTCGGCGCGTACTTGACGCAGTACAAGGGCATTGCGAACGTGCAGAAGCTCCACGGCGGCATCGTCAACTACATGCGGTTCTTGAAAGAGAGCGAGCGTGGGGATGGCGATGTGTCTGAGCATGAGCATGAGCATGAGCATGAGCATGAGAATGAGAGTGAACACGGAGTGGACACCACCTTGGACGACAACAGCAAGACGCATCACTCGAGCAACCGCATCGAGTCGCTCTTCCGCGGCAAGAACTTTGTGTTCGACCAGCGGTGCGTCGCAGGCGCGAGCAAGACAGGGCACGTGGCCGAGGAGGTGACGCCGGACGTCCTCGGGACGTGCTTCCAGTGCGGCGAGCCGTGCAACCAGCACACGAACTGCGCGAACCTCATGTGCGGTGGCTTGATCCTCCAGTGTCGCACCTGCGCCTTGAGCTTCCACGGCGCGTGCAGCGACGCGTGCAAAGACGAAGTGCTCAAGATGAGCCAGCTAGCTCCGGATGAGGTCAAGCGATACCGCAAGCAGTATGCAGACAAGTGGAAGCCGGAGGTCCCGAATGCACTGCCGCGCTACAGTCGCCACATCCGAGTTCGCCCGATCCCACCGAGCATGCGAGCACAGGCGTTCTGCTCGTCGTCGCGGTACGTGGGTCCGCTCTCGGACGTGTCTGACACTAGCGCCAGTGATCGTGACGACGAGCGTACGCAACTGAACGGCTACGTCGATCACATGAGCACACCACACGATGACGAAGCGCTGCTGCTCGAGCTCCGGGACGAGACCGTGCGCGAGTGGCCGAAAGCGATCCAGCTCATTGACGCGCCGCAGGGCAAGCTCTTGCGGTTCCTCGTCGAGACGATCGGCGCGACGCGCGTGCTCGAGATCGGCTGCTTCACGGGCTACTCGGCGCTGTGCATGGCGAATGGGCTCTCGCAGCGACTAGAGGACAACGCGACGCTCCTGACGTGCGACGTCAACGCCGAGACGCTCGCCGTCGCGCAGCGGTACTTTGCCAGGAGCAGCCGCAGCGGCCAGATCCAGAGCGTCTTGAGCGACGGTATGGCGCTCCTCGACTCGTTGGCGCCAGCGACCGACGACGGCAGTCCGATTGAGCCGTCGACGCAGTTTGACCTCATCTTTGTCGACGCCAACAAGAAGCAGTACACTGCGTACTACGAAGCCGTGCTCGCGAAGCAGCTCTTGCGACCGGGAGGCGTGCTCGTGTTTGACAACACGCTCTTCCGCGGCCGCGTGCTTGCGAGCGCCACGGGCGACGCGAGCGCGAAAGAGCGCATTGCGCACTCGCTTGCGTGCTTCAATGCGCACGTCGCAGCCGATCCGCGCACGACCCAGGTGCTGCTGCCACTCTGGGACGGCCTCACGGTCGTGCGCCAGCGATCGCAGGCATGAGGCACTGAGCGAGATGCTGCCGCAAGCACACGCGTGTGCGATGTGCTCGAGTCGACCAGTTCGATCACACAGACTAGACTAGCTCGAGATAGTTCTCTGATGGTACTCTGATGGCGTAGTCCACGCCATCAGTCCAGGATACGCTAGGAATAGCCGCTGAAGGCAGTTACAGAGGGTTTCACATCGAAGGCAGCTGCGAACCTGCGCTCGTGTCTGACTCTCGTGGCCGCTCGCATTCGACTCGCGCGAGCCAACTGCAGCTGCACACTGCACACGACCGTCCGGTTCGCTTGCGCTCCTGTTGTCATGGAGCACTTGAAGCCTTGATGATCGCTTAGTGTCTCAACTCTCGGGTCATTCACCAACTCGTCGCGTTCGAGTCTCGACCGACACAGTTGCTTTGAGTACACGACATCATCAGCATGAAGCGCTCGCTCCTGGGCGTGCTTGGAGCGCTCCTCGTGGTGCTCCTCGGGGGCGTCAGTGTCTCGAGCGTCAGCGCGCAGTGCGGACCTCGCGTGCGCAAGTCGTACGATCGACTCACAGTCGACGAGAAGCTCCTGTACCGCAACGCGCTGCGCAAAGCCATGGACTCAGGCTTGTACATCAAGTTTGTCGAGATGCACACGGAGAAAACAGTCCGAGATGGAGGCGCACCGGATGTGCATGTTCACGTACTGGCACCGGTACTTCCTCCTCGGCTTTGAGAACATGCTCCGGAGCCTCGCACCAGAGTACGCGTGCCTGACGATCCCGTACTGGGACCAGATGCAGCAGAACGCGCGCGCCATGACCGGCGCGTGCTCCAACATGGAGAGCTGCGCGCCGATGATCCGCGACTGGGGTGGCTCGACCGTCGGCGCGTCCAAGAGCATCAACATCAACGGCGTGTTTGTGGGCGGGAGCATCTGCGCCACTGGTCGGCCGCTCGATCGGTTCTGCCAGTCGTCGGGCGTCTCGGGCACCGCCTGCGCTGGCTGTCTCCCGCGCGGCAACATCAAGACACAGGCATTCCCAGCCATGGCGAGCTACGCGTCGGTCTTTCGCCAGCTCTTTAGCTCCAAGAGCTTTGTCACAACGGGCAAGAGCATCGAAGAGGGCATGCACAGTACGTTGCATGCTTCTTGTGGTGGCTTGTACGGGTGTCATCCCAGATGCTCTCGTGGGTAGAGAGGCTTCCGACTCACGTGTGGCTCCTGGTATGTTCCAGACGCGATCCACTCGACGCTCGGCGGTACGATGGAAACGCTGCAGTCGCCAGCTGACCCGATCTTCTGGTCGCACCACGTACGCTCGCGACTGCCGTTGTGTTGTCTGATGGCGCTATTCGGTCTGCATGTACTGACGCCAAGCGCTACTTGACTACACAGGCGTACGTCGACTTGATGCTCACGATCTACCTCAAGTGCGGCGCGGGACTCGGCAAGCTCACGGACGTGCAGAAGCAGACGAACCCGTACACGTTCGTGTCGTGTCCGCATCGCGAAGACGCCGGGATGTTCACGGCCACGTCGACAGTCACGATGCGCAATGGCGAGAACGGCGTGAACCCGATCCAGACGAACGCGCAGAACAGTCCGCTCTATCAGTTCTTCAAGGACGTCCCGAGCCAGTACGCGCTTCTCTCGGACGTCACGACGCTCGGCACGCACAAGTACACGTACCAGATCGGCGGTCTTGTTGGTCAGCTCGGTGTCTACTGCAGCGCAGCTCCACCGTCGCGTCGGCTTGAAGCACAAGGCGAAGCAGCGAGTGCAAACGTCACGAGTGCTCCGAGCGCGCGTCCTGGGTGCCAGTCTGGCTTGGACGCGCGGACGCCAGCTCCGACGAAAGCCGAGAGCGCAGAAGCTCCGAGCCATGCCGAGAGCGCGTTCCAAGTCGACACGAGCGACGACCGCGACAGTGCGTCGCAGCGAGTGAACGCGTGGGTGCGCGAAGTGACGCACCTCCTGCAGCAGCTCCCAGAGGACAAGTCGCGCGAGCCAGTGGCGCACCCGGAGATCGTCGAGATGGAGCGCATGGTGTGCATGTTCTACGAGCAGTGCTACGGCGGCACGCCGGACTACTCGGAGGCGTTCAAGAAGGCGTTTGGTGTGACCGAGCCGCCACTCTGTCGCACTGTCGTGGCTGAAGTGAACGAGTGCAAGCCACTTCGGCTCTCGAACTGGAAGCAAGTCATGGACAAGTACTTTGTCTGCTCGGGAGTGCCCGCTGCAGCGGCTGCGAGCGGCAACGCGACGTCGGTCTACGGCACGACGATCAGTGACCAATGAGCGCACTTGTGCGCACAGCAGAGAGCATCGCAAGCCGGCACTGACGACCTCATGCGTTCAAGACTTCATGTATCAATCAACCTCCATAGCAACAGCGACACTAAGGCAATCAATCGCAAGTGAGCACGACTTCCTCACAGACGTGGCTCGATCGCTTGCGCTGTTGGCCATCACTGCCTCAAGGCACTTTAGATGCACGTCTATTCGTCCTTCGGCAGTCTCAACGACCGCTTCGCTACCTCTTCTACACATCTGCTCGAGCAGACTGCTGCTCTGCTTGTTCACTCGTCTCCTGCTCGTGCAGACTCGGTGGCACAGGGCGAAACTTGATGAACTTGAGGTACGACGCACTCGCGTTCGGGTTCTTTGGCTTCCACAGCGGCGTGTTCTCCTTTCGGTACGCGCGGTGCTCCTCTAGCGACATCGACCGCATCATGAGCACTTCGTCTTTGCACGCGTCGCTGCAGGCACCAGCGTACTGCGCAGCACACGCTTGACACTGCAAGATGAGTCCGTGGCACATAAGGTTCGCGCAGTTCGTGTGCTGGTTGCACGGCTCGCCGCACTGGAAGCACGTCCCGAGGACGTCCGGCGTCACCTCCTCGGCCACGTGCCCTGTCTTGCTCGCGCCTGCGACGCACCGCTGGTCGAACACAAAGTTCTTGCCGCGGAAGAGCGACTCGATGCGGTTGCTCGAGTGATGCGTCTTGCTGTTGTCGTCCAAGGTGGTGTCCACTCCGTGTTCACTCTCATTCTCATGCTCATGCTCATGCTCATGCTCATGCTCAGACACATCGCCATCCCCACGCTCGCTCTCTTTCAAGAACCGCATGTAGTTGACGATGCCGCCGTGGAGCTTCTGCACGTTCGCAATGCCCTTGTACTGCGTCAAGTACGCGCCGACCTTCTCGCACCGGATCCCGCCCGTGCAGTACATCATCACTTGTTGCGGCTGCGCGCCGTCATGCGCCGCCTCGTGCGCCGCCAGGATCTCGTCCACGGCGTCGAACGTGTCGCGGAACGTGTCGACCATGATGCGCGTCGCGCCGTCGAAGCGCCCAATCTCATGCTCGTAGAAGTTGCGCACGTCCAGCACGAGCGTCGACGCGTCGTTCGCGGCGTTGCGCTCGCGCAAGCGCGCGTGCCACTGCGCAGGCGAGAGCGACGCGCCAGAGTCCTGGAGGTCGAGGTGGCCCTTTGCAAAGCCGTCGCGCACGATCTGGTCACGGATGCGGATGTCGAGTTTGTGGAACAGGTCCTGGGCTCCGACTGTGGTGCTGGTCTTGGTCGTTGATGCGAACAGCGAGTTTGGGCCCTCGTACGTGTGGTCGTCGTCCTCATCTTCGAACAAGTGACCGTAGAAGAGCTTTGCGTTCGTCAAGAGCGCTGGGAACGAGGCTTTCAGCGCCGGGACGTTCGGCTCTGGCAGCACAAGCTGTGCATTGATGCCTTCTTGCGAGATGTAGATGCGACCGAGCACGTCGAGCTCGCTCCAGCGCTGAAAGAGCTCGCGGCGCAACGTCGGCAGCTACTCGTGCTCGAGCGGCGTGTAGTTGTACAGCGAGATGTACTGGTGTCGACGGCCGCGACCGGATGCGCTTGGTGTCGTTGCATCACTTGTTGCGCTGCGACGCGCTCCAAGCGACACAGAGCGGCCAAGCTGAGCGTTCGAAGCCCAGTGCTGGCGCACGAGCGGCATGCGCCATCCCGAGATGCTGCGAGTGCGAAGCATCAGCCCTGTCGTGCACGAGACGCTGGTCAAGAGCGATCGATCCGCTGCGTGCGAGGATCTGCTGGTGGCAATTGAGTGTCGTTTCGGCGATGCCAATCAATCACTTGCTTCGTGTCTTTACTGCGTTTGATTGACCTGAGTTTTGTCACGCTCAGTTGTCGCTATTACAACGCTCGACAAGACATCTTCCGTTCATGAAGCTCTTTGCCTTCAGCTCTACGTGTCTGCGTGTGTACATGTAGGGGCGATGGAGCACTAGGCGCATCGAGCAAGCCAAACAGAGACACAAGCAAGTCTAAAGCGTATAGAAGGTCGTATGCAAGGACAGCTAGGATACCATGATCAGTAGTTGCGACTCGTGCGGCCGCGCCAGCGCTTTGCAGGCGGCGGCGAGCTCCCGCGCTGCGCTTGCCTCCGCGCGCGCTGCTCGTTCTCTGCCTCTTTCTTCTTCCGCGCCTCTTCGTCGCGTCGAGCTTCGTACTGGCGCCGGATCGCTGCAGTCTTCTTCGGGTCGTGGTACAGAATGTCGTACCCAAACGCATGCGGCGCGACGCGGTCGACCAAGTGCGAGTCGGGCGGGATGATCGTGCCGAGGATGCTGCCCGAGAGCGAGTGGAACTGACCGCGGCGATGGATCTCGTTCGTGAGCACTTGGCGCGCATAGTCAAACGCGCGACGGACCGTTCGGACTTCGTACGAGTTCTTCCCAATGTCCAGACTCGGCTCGTTCGGGTTCTCCATCGAGAGCAGGAACGGCCGGTTCTCGTCGTACCAGCCGCGGTCGTCTTTGAAGAAGTACGACCCGCCATGTCGGACTGAGATCGCCAAGTCGTTGTAGTTAAAGTCGCGGCCGTAGAGCGTGAAGAAGCCGACGAGGAGCTGTCCGAGGTTGTTGTGCTTGGCGTCGTCGTGGTCGGTACCGAGGCTCCGGCCGTGGTGCTGCAAGAAGCTCATGACCATGAGTTGCACGAGGAACGAGCCAATGCCGCCGGCAAACGTCTCGTTCAGCCCGCGTTGCGCCAAGAAGTACTTGATCACGAGCGTGAGCGGCCGGAAGCTCGGGTACACGCGCATGTAGTGCTTCACGAGGTCGGCCGTTGCGAGGCCGCCTGCAATGTTGAATGACACGTCGACCTGGATGTTCGACGCCTTGTGCACAAACTTGACGATCGGGATGCGCGCCTTGTCGATCACCTCGAGGTAGCTCACCATGTCGTCGAGCTTGAGGCGCTCCGCGAGCTCAAACAGCGGTGCCGTGCCGCTTGGCGTCCCAAAGATCACCATGTCAATGTCGCTGTTTGGCAAGAACATCTGCGTCTCGTGCGACCCGAACGTCGCGAGCGTCGCGTCGTCCCAGAGCGACGCGACGAGCGCAGTCATCTCGCGCACGAGGCTGCTGCGCAGCGCGAGCTCGTCTGGTGACGGACTCATGAACACGACAAAGTCCATGATCTCTTCGTGGAGACACAGGTAGAGGTTCTTGTGCGAGTAGCCCGTGCGCTCGCGCATCCACGGCATCGACTCGAGCACCAAGCGGCTCTCGTCGTTCTCTTCGCCGTCCTCAGCGTCGTCGCCTGTGGTGCTCGCGTCCGTGGCGTTTGTGCGTGCAGCCGTAGCACTCGCGGCGTCTGGTTCGTCAAAGAGAATGAAGCCATCGTCTTCGTCGTCACCGGTCGTGTGGCTCTCGCTCGTGTCCGTGTCGCCACTGCCGTCTTGCTGCTGCAGTCGTTGCTCTTTGCGCAGTCGCTTCTCTTCGAGCTTGGCGAGCTTCGCAGCGTGCTTTTGCTTGGCTTTTGCTTTGAGCTTCTGCTTGGCCTTCTTCTTGTCGACCTTGTCGCCATTACTGTGGCTGCTACCGCCGCCCGTGTTGATCGCCTGCACGTCGCGCGCGCCGCTCTTCTGCTTGCGCGCCGAGGTCTTCGTCCGCGCCATCTCGGTTGGTTGGTTTGGCTGTCGAGTGCGAGCTGCCGTTTGGACACACGCTCGAATAACTTGGCGATTGTATAGATCCATAATCCATTATCATGTGTGCTCGTATGCTTTGATAATATATGAAGCAATGGACATCATTGTTGCTCATTTTGTGAGAGATGACGTGTCAAAGTATCGTGTTTGTACGGATCAAAAAGGCTAGACGACACGATTGTCAAACTGTGCAGGTCTGTCATTCGAGAACACTATTATTTACAAAGTCATTCAAATGAGGCAGTATCCCTCGTGTAGAGGACAAACACAAAACGTCACGAAAGGAAGCAACCTCTTCTTTCTCACAACTTTCCCAATTTAAACTCAATTCAACTATACAACTAACACAATTCGATGACGCCATATCGCGCCACCAGTCGCCGCAAAAGATTTCAACGCGACGGCTCTCTCTCAGACTCAAAGCCAAAGCCAAAGCTAAAGCGAACGACCAAGCGCACGCACCGCTTCTCCGCCGCTGCTGCATCCGCCACTCGCACCACGACCACGAAGGACTCGATCGATCATGTCGGACAAAGGAGACTCGCCCGCTGCGTCGCCGCGCCACGACGACAACGAGAACGCTGCGAGCCACTCGCTCGAGTCGCCGCGCGCCGGAAGCGCGTCCCCGAATGCTGCGAACGACGAGGGGGCGTCGGCTGCTGCGACTGTGAACAACCGCGCGACCTCGCGCTCGCCGTCGCCAGTCGGGGGCGCTGCTGCCGGTGACCGCGTGCGCGAGCCGCGCACCGAGCCAGATGCGTCGAACCCGGGCAACAATCTCTACGTTGCGAACCTGCCAGTTCGCGTACGTCGTCGTCGTCGATCTTTCTGTGTTTGTGTTGTCAAGCGTGCGTGTGTGTCCTGACGCTGATTGTATGGCGCTGTGTATGACCATCACGACAGTTCGCACAAGCTGATCTTGAGGAGCTCTTCGCCAAGTTTGGCCGCGTGGAGAAGTGCGAAGTGATCACGGACCCAGTCACGCGCGAGTCGCGGTACGTGCTTCGCTTCACACTCGGTCTCTCTATCAACAGCCAATGGCTCGTGGACTCACGCAATCGCTCTGTGTGTCCTTCCTATCGACAGCGGATTCGGCTTTGTGTCGTACGAAGACGTGCGCGATGCCACTGACGCTGTCGCTGAGCTGAATGGGTACGGCTCTTGTAGTAAGAGCAGCATTGGACTCGAGTACTTGTGGTGCAGTTCCTCACACTCTACGACGCGCGTCTGTGCTTATGATCTCAACAGCAAGGAGATCCAGGGCCGTCGCATTCGCATCGAGCACGCGAAGCGCCAGCGCGGACACGAGAAGACGCCAGGCAAATGTACGACGGCCATACACTTGCGTCTCTTGCCACTGCCGTTGAACAAGCAACAGGACTGACACTCGCGCTCTGTATCGTGACGGAATCTCTATTAGACTTGGGGCCACGCCAAGCGAGCACCAAGTACGGCGTCCGTGGCGGTCGCAGCCGCAGCCGTAGCCGCGACCGTGGACCGCCACGCTTCCGTAGCCGCAGCCGCAGCCGTGACCGTGGTCGTCGATTCGACTCGCGCGACCGCTACGACCGCAGATACGATGACCGGGGCGACCGCGGTCGTGGCTACGGCTACGGCTACGACTCGCGCGACCGCTACGAGAGAAGATCGCGCCGCTAAGCGCGTGCAGAGTGACTCGTGTGTCTGCCCACTTGCGCATTCACACACACGCGTTCTCTCGCTCTTCGCACCTGCTGCGTCATCGGCTAACGAGCGCGCGCACACAGGAGCATCTCGTCCATCGGTCCGTGGCTTCGACGCGCAGCCGCAGCGACCGAGCCATGCGTGCCAGCTTGTGATTAAAACCCGACATAATACAACCCGTGCATCTCAGCAGCGACTGCAGCGACTGCTCCGCGTGTCCAACGATCGACAGCAGCACTCCGTGACAGCGGACGATCATTCACCAGCCATTCGCCAACTAGCAACAGCAACAACACCATCGTCTCGGTCTCCGTAGGTCGTCGCACAGCGGCGCTCTAGTCAACTCTGTTGACGAGTCTCTCCGCCGTCAGCACTAGCGCCTCATGCGCGACGGTAGACGAGCATCTTGTCCAAGACGACTGGGTCATCGGCGTCGCCGCTCGTGTCGCTGTGGAAGAACGACGCCTCCTGCAGTTCGGCAGTCGTCAGTCAACACGACGCCAATCAACGCGACAGTCAATACGCAAGAGACGCACCGCGATGTAGAGCCCGCGGTCGAGCAAGTCGTCGATCTTCTTTGCGGTCGGCGAGAACATCACGACGTACTCGGGCAGCTCGTTGTGGCCGTCGCTGCCGCCACCCACAGCGCTCGGAAAGTCGTACTGACTCGTCAAGAACGCGACTGGGTCGTTCTCGAGACGCTGCGACTCGCTTCCTTCCGGCAACTCGCGGTTCCTGCGAACGACACACGCGACAGCCACACACAGCGTAGCGATCAGCTCTTGCGCTCTGTTTGGCACTTCGCAACAATAGACGCAGTGCGTACACTGGCGAGCAGTCGGGGAACCACATCGAGACGTTCTGGTGCAAGTAGCTGTAGTACGGCGTCGCGTGGCACGGCGTCCAGAAGTGGATCGACGTTGTTGACGTCGCTAGATACGAGAGCGCAGACAGGAGCAGTAGGGTGTGTGAGTGCGAGTCGTACGAGGGCGTCAGTGCCGCCAATACACTGGAGCTCGTACCTTGGATGCGCTCGTGGAGGAAGTCCATGACTTCGACTGGCGCCCGCTGGACACGACACGAGACGACAGTGTTAGTACATACGACATCAATCCCTTGAATGATGATGGTGTTGTCAGTACCTGGTGCGTGCGCGAGAGGTAGTAGGCAACTGCGAGGTTCGGCACGACGATCGAGAAGACGGCGATGCGGAGCAAGTTCTGCTGCGTGCGCTCGCGGAGCTGCGTGAAGAGCTTGTTCTCGAGGTTCCGGATGCAGTAGCCCGCGTACACGAGCGCCGGTGGAAGCAGCGGGAGCACAAAGCGGAACTCTGTTGTCATATGTAGCAATGTGTTAGACACACACACACATACCACAGGGTCTTGGTTTGAGTCGTCTCTACCTTTGTGCGCCGTGTTGCTGTAGAGGAAGATCGCCCAGATGATCGTGTGGCCGAGGTCTTTCTTGAGACCCTGCGACGTCAACAGTGTGCGAGCGCCACAACACAGTCATGAGTCTCTCAAGCGCGCGTAGTAAAGCAGTCGTCGATGTCGCGAGAGCATACGTACGGGAACAGTGAGGAAGCCTGCGACTGCGAACGGAAGTGCAGTGCCAACGATTGCTGGGAAGCCTTGCGTGAAGTACCAGCCCCATGGCTTGACGCCGTACAGTCGGTCTTTGCCCTAGCGTCAGTCCATCAGTCAGCAAGCAAGCGTGTCATGTCATCATCTTGTCAGCGCTGCACTAGCTCAAAGAGAGAGAGAGCGTCATTATGACTCCGAAGGACGCCGCACCTCGAGCACGTTGAACTTGACAAAGTTGTACGGCACGAACGTCCACTCGCCGTAGCCCCATCGGTCGATCACGAGCATCGCGCCGAGCGTGAGCGCTGCGATCGGCAGCACGTGGAGGAACACGAGCTTTGCGCGGTCGTGCGTCTGCGCGAGGTGCAGGACGCCAGGGTAGAGCCAGATGACGGCGTTCGTTGGGCGAAAGAGCACGCCGAGCGCTGCGAGCGAGAGCGCGAGCACACGGTTGCTCTGCTTCATCGGATCAGTCGTAGTCTGCGGCTGGTCGGTCTTCTTCGCAGCGGCTGCAGTGTCCTACAGTCCAAGCAGCAGGTAGAGACAGCTAACAGTGTCAGCACTGTACGAGCTATGGCACGAGAGAGCGCGAGTGATGGACACGATGGCACCGTACGAGGAACTTCCATGGCCAGTACGCGAGTGCGCCAGTCGTACAGACCGTCTCGATCGAGTTCGAGAACGGCCGGACCATGACGTAGAAGAGGAACCAGGAGCAGAGCTGGCTCAGTAGCGCCCACTTGGCTGACCGCCGATCAAAGTAGACGCGCGCGAGGCGGTAGAGAAAGTAGTCGTTCACTGCCGAGAGCACGCCCTGCAGAAGGCGCGGGCCGTACGCAACCGCCCAGCGCGAGTCCAAGTCCTGCGAGTACATACGATCAAGTGCGCTAGTGTGAGCGTAGGATGTATGGAGGCTGCTGAGAGAGCCATGTAGAGAGATGCAAAGACGCACGAGGAGCGCGAGGAGCTTGTAGAGCGCAGCGAAGAGCAACGGGTGCGCAAAGCCTCGGATCTGCGCATCGCTCTGCCACTCCCACGTCCTAGTACACGTAGAGAGGGGAGTTCACCGTCGAGCATGTAGATACCAGACACATAGCGCGCAGCGCACACACGCAAGAAGCGTGGACGTACAGATGACCGTAGCCAAACACGATGCGGTGCGCGACCCTCTGTGCTTTGCCAGTACTCGTCAGGATTGAACGCCGTGCGCACGAAGAGAGCATTCCAGACGCGGAACGCGAGCACTGCGACCCAGAACGCACGCGTCGTCACGATCCCTTCCCACTCCATCGTCGCTCTTGTTGTTGTCGTCACAGAGACCGTCGTTGTCACTGATGCAGCGCAGATACGGACAACTTTGATGTGTCAATGCGCCAACAGGACATTCTGTAGCGTGACAAAACCAAGGTCGATCCCTCGTTTTCATCACTATTGGAAAATGAGCGTTGCTCGAAGCAAGCACATGCGAGTTGATGTATGGCGTGTCCTGCACATGTGTATGACTGTCTCTGGTTGTCAGTAGGAAGCGTCTTGTTCTCTCTTCCACTTTTTCCTCTGCTCGGATGTTCTTGAGATCGTGTCTACTGACCGAGTGGACGGCCAGTGCCCCATGCGTAGCCACCGCCACCACCTGCCGCTGCAGCAGCACCCGCAGGTCCTCGCGCGCCGATGATCGGCGTCGTACCGACCGCTTGTGGTGTTGGGAACAAGTTGACGCTGTTCATAGCACCAGATGACGAGAGTGTGAGTCGCTCGATGTGTCTAGACACATGCAACGTCAGTCCATTAGCAAACCAACAGGCACGTACAAGAGCGACGGCGTCTGGATGAGGTTCCAGCCCTTGGTCTCCGGCAGCACTTCGAGAAGGAAGTAGTAGAGATGACCAGCAATGACACCAAAGATGTCCATCATTGGGTTCCCGCCTACGAGGACCGTGAACGCAATGAGCGCCCATGGGAGGTACAGACCCTGGAACTGGAAGCCTACAAGTCACGCAAGAGCGAGTGAGTGTGAGCGTTCTGCTTCGTTCTGTTGGACAAGCAAGACAAACGCACCCCAAATGGCGACTGGCATCGTCGGGTTGCGGCGGCTCCAGACGTAGACGATCATGAAGATCAGCGACGAGCCCAGGAACGGAAGACTCATGAAGAACGCGATGATCTACAGCCGCACGAGCGAGCGGACGTGTCAGTCACGAGGTGTGTATGTGGCGGTAGGACGAGCCATGAGATGTGTGCGACGCACCCAGAGCACGACAGCACCAAAGAAGAGCATGAACGCGTAGTCTGCAGTCGGGCCGCCGCCGCTCGGGAATGGGTCTTCTTCAAGGCGCGACGAGTAGTTGTTGCTAGTGAGCGCATGGTCATCGAGCGAGTACAAGGCAGTCTATCGTTAGAAGACTCGTGCGCACGCGCAACAACAAGCATACGCACGCGCTCGCACGTACAGAATCATGAGCTGCATGAGGAACGGAAAGCCAAAGCCACCGAGGTACATGAAGCACGTGGGCAAGCGCCAGAGCTGGAAGCGGTCCCAGACGAGATCAAAGTCGAGGTAGAGCGACCGCGGGTTCACGAACCCGAGGCTACTGAGGCACGTCGAGAGGAAGCAGACCGTGAGGTAGAACCGCGTGATGTACGGCATCGAGTGGTACCATGCTTCGAGACTCTGCGCCATCCTGTCGATTCGCTCGTCGAGCACGCGCGCAACAAGTGTGTGTCTGTCTGCAGATCTCTTCGCGACGACGACGCTTTGGTGATGATGAGGTGGCACTCGCTGAAGCGCTTTTCCTGAATTTTGTCACTACTGAAGATCGTTTCGTTGTTCTTGTGGTAGTGATGAAAACAAGGGATCGACAGCTTCAACCAGCGTCTTGCCTCTGACAAGCTTTGCTCTGCTTGCGATCTGCACGCCACACGCATGCGCACTACGTCGCTTGATCCTAGATCTGCTAGTGCGAGCATCGGCGGTGTTGCTCAGACGTCAAGCACTCGAGTCGTACCTCTTTAGGTCGATATAAACTTTGCCTGAACGTCCCTGACGTCTTGGGTCGCATCGAAGATCGTTCGTTCGAGCATGAAGGGCATTGACTTGCATCGACCTCGTTGGCGCCAAGGCGCTGGCCAAGGGCACTCGGACTAGTTCGTAGTAGACTCGAGACATGGCTAGCTCTGAGACTCACAAGACATACTCAGGTCGACATCCTTGGGCGTCAACTAGGATCAACTTCAGGGTCGAAACCGACTTACAAGTCGAGTCAGCACCACCGTAGCTCAGCTTGACGACGACGACGACGAGCGTGCAGAATGCGGTCGTTGAGCTGCAGCCGCGTGTGGCAGCGACTACAGCCAAACGACAACAGGCACGGCCGCTACTCGCTCGAGCGCATGAGCGCGCTGCACGAGTTCTATGAGCGCACGTCGCTCTGGCATGTTGCACTCGTAGTTGTCCTGACGATTGCGCCGCCACTCGCGTCAATCGTGATGCTCGATGCGCTGCGACTGCAAGACCCGACTGCAGCGTGGCACGAGAACCCGACGTTCTGGCTCCGTGTCACGCTTGGCACTCTCATGCTCTCGTTTGGCGTGATGCTCCAGCTGCGCGCGCTCGTGCCAGCTGCGTCATTGACGCTCGTCCACTGCTTCAGCATCAGCGCTCTTGCTGGCAGCGTCTTCACTGGATGCAGCGTCCTGCTCGCCAAGGTCTGGGTCTTCCCCGTGCCGTTCCTGATGGTAGTTTGCAACCCGCCGTGGTCGCTCGCGCTCTTTGGTGCGACGCTCGCTGTGATCGGCAAGCGCAAGCTCACGGCGCGACCAGAGATCAAAGCGCAGCTCCAGCGCTTCAACACGTACATCAACGTCGTCTCGACGTTCCTTGTGATCTACCCAGTCTACAACATGGTCTTCCGCTCCTTGGACGGCGCACAGCAGCTCGCGTTCCTCTTGCTGCTACCGCTCATCAAGTTTGCGCTCAAGAAAATCACGATCGCGATCGTCGCGGACGTCGAAGACACAGTCTTTGTCGTCGCGATCGCAGTCGACATGTTCAACGCGCTGTTCCAAGCCAAGTGCATGCAGAGCTCGGGCTCGACGCTCACGACCGTAGGGATCATCGCGATTGACGTCGTGCAGAACGTCTACTCGCTCGCTCGTCTCACGCGCAGTGTCGGGAGCCTTCGGTCGCTCACTCACAGCGACGTTGGAGCAGCGAGCATCCTCGCGGCCTGCGCGGACGCGATGAAGACCCCGGACGCACTCGACTTGGTCGGTCTTCGTGTGCAATCATGGCGACCCATGGACGTCTCGACATCTGTCGCAGCGCAACTCGACTTGATTCGCGCGACACAGGAGAACCAGCGCTCGAAGCGACGACGCTCCGATGGCACTAGCACTGAGACCCTGACTCCGATCGTGCCGATCGCTGTTGGTCCGACTGCTGTCGTGCCGTGGCCAGCAACGCCGAAGCATGTCGTGGTCCTACCACCAACACAAGCGATCACCGGATCGAAAGTCCCTCGAGACACGCCGGGCACCAAATCAAAGGCCGAGTCCAGCGCTCTTGTGAAGAGCACGCTTGAGCTCCTCTGGCGGTGCGAGCGCATACTACTCGTCGAGTTTGTCGAGTTTGCCATTCCGCTGCTCTACGGCGCGTCCATGAGCGCGCTGTACTACCTCCCAAACGCGCGGTACTACCCTGGCGTCGTCGAGATGACACCCGAGCGACTCTGGTCGACGGTCACAACATCCTCGTGTACTCGGCGCTCGAGTTCTTCTCGCTCGTGTACCTCCACGTCTTCCTCAAGTGGTCGTTCAACGTCTCGATCGCGCATCAGCTCGCGTTCGTGCTCACGACCGAGCGCGCGATCGTCCAAGGCATCTTTGTGAGCTGGACTGTCGTCGTCTTGAGCTTTACGCTCGAGCACTACGGTGCGTACTGGAGTCGTGTCGATCATCTGTACGTGTGTACCAGCGCTTCACTCACACGTGGTGCTTGCTTGTCAGGGAACGACCTCACGCTTGAGTTTGCGTGGGTCCGCGCGGCTCGGAGCCGCAACAGCTGAGCCAGAGCGGTCCGTTGCGATGTACTACCACGTAGACCAAACGACAGGGACGTCCTACTACGATACTGATTCATTCACATCGCTCTCTCTCTCTTCTCTTCTTCTTCGCTTTCTCGCGCATTCGAGAGCTCTAGACTCACACGCACGCACAGAGATGCATGGGGTCACTTGGTGTTGAACATCTCGACCGTCTTCTTGAGCGCCTCGGCGAGCGGCGCAACGACAAAGTCTGGCGTGTCGCGACAACCGACTTCGAGGCGCGACGCAGCCGTTGGGACGAAGAACCGCGTCCCGCGCGAGTGCCGCAGCCCTTTGCCTGCAGCGTGTGCGAGCGACGACTGCCACATCTCAAAGTCCCTGTCGATTCGCAGCCAAGAGCACGATCTCCGACTGCACGCGCTCGACGACTTGACCGTTGTCGAGCTGGAGCGTCACAAGCGGCTGCTGCCGGAACGCGTTCGTGATCCGGATGCTCAGCGACGCACTCGCGTCGGCTTCGAGCCGGACGTTCCCGAGCGGAATGATCCCGCGGAGCTCCTTTTGGCTCGAGAAGTAGTACAAGCAGTTGCGACTGAGCACGAACCAGCGCTTGACTGTCGAGAAGCCGCCCTTCTTCATCAAGAAGCCGTTGAGACTCGTGTCTGATGGCCAGAGCTCCTGCTCCTCCGGCCGTCGCAGACCCAAAGCTGTGCCACATCACGTCCAGGAACACGTTCATGTCGCGCTCGTGGCTTGTCGAGCGTCCGGAGCGTCGGGCGCGAGCGCGGACCGGTCGGTAAGCTGTCGACGCCGACGCTCATGTGCAAGCAGATGCGCGAGCCGCGGATCCACTCGATGCGGTAGATGTACCGCAGCGGCGTCATCCACTCGACCACGTGGTTGGCAAACGAGCTCACATTGATGTACACCGCGCGCTGCTCGGTCACAATGAGCCAGTGCGTGAGCTGGACCTTCAACCGCGCGCCAGCGTCGTCGTCTGCGACCGTCCACAGCGCTCCCAGCGCGCGTGCGCGCCACTTGCGCATCGCCCGTCGCGTTGATCTCGTACACTTGCTCGTCGCAGCTCTCAAACTGGAGCTTGATCGGCCGCGCCGTGCCGCGCAGGAGCGCGAGCGTCTCTTCAAAGCCAATGCCGCGCACATCGACGCCGCCAACGGTGATCAAGCAGTCGCCCTCTTGCAGGACCTTCTGGTCGGGCCGGAGACTCGTGTGCACCTTCGTGTGGTGCCACGCGCTGTCGTCAAACGCCTTCACGATCACGTTCTCGCAGTAAAAGTCCGTCTCGAGGTCCAAGCCGAGCTTCTTCTGGTAGAACGTGACTTCGTACACGAGTTTGCGCTCGCTCCCTGCGACTCGGCCGTCCACGAGCTGCGCGTCGCTGTGCTCGTTCAAACTCCGGCGGAACGACCGCGTGCGCTCGCGCGTCGAGTCGATCCGGCGCTTCTCGCGCGCTTGCTTCGTCAGCTCGGACGCGTTGACCGACTGGAGGATCTCGTTGTAAAAGATGATCTTCTCGCCCGAGAGCTTCGCGCCGCCAGTCTTCTTGAGCAAGTCGTACGCGATCGTGTCGGCCTCTTTGTAGCACTTGAGCTCGTGTAGCGACCAAAGACGCGCGGACGACGCACGCGGCGCATGCTGTGGCCGTTTCTGGAGCGACCGGTTCCGCACACCTTGCGTCGCGCGCGAGGCAAAGTCAAAGATTCCAGCCACGGGCTTGACTGGGAGGCCAATGATGCCCGTGATCGTGCCTTTCACGAATCCGAGTGCGCCGTTCTCCTGCGCGCCGCGCATTGGACCGAGCACGAGCCCAGCAACGCCTTCGTACACGCCCAAGCTCAGCTCTTCGAGCCCTGGATGAGTCCTTCGCGAATGCCGCGAACGTGATGTCGCCGTGCGCGTGCACGGATCTGCTGGTAGTGGTCGTCGAGGCTCATGGTCGCAAGACCCTGGCCAAACGTTCCCGAGATCTTGCTCGCCGCGTCGAACGTCCCGTCGAGCGTGTTCGACACGAGACTCGCTGTGCCCTTTGCGAGGCCTTTGCTAAAGCCCTTGCCGCCGACCTTGAGCCCCTCGATCGGCTCGTAGACAAAGTCGCGCACGCCCGTGCCAATGTGGTCGAGGACCCCACAGGATTGCCAAGGAAGTCAAACGACCCGAGGATCTTGTGCAGCTGCTTCCAGAGCTGCCGCGTGTAGTACTTGGTCACGCGGCGCGTGAGGTCGCCGCTCGTGCCGAACGCGTGCTCAATCATGAGCGCGTTCAGCCGCACGGGCGCATTGTCCAAGTCGGGGACGTGCATCGTGAGGCTCGGGATCGCCCATGCGACGCCGCTCTTCTGCGCGTCGTCCGACGACACAGTCGACATTGTCTGGCGCTCATAGTCAAAACCGCGGGAGTCCGTGGCTGCCGCTGCTGCCTCCAGACGCTGGCGCAGACGCAGTGCGACTGTACTCTTCGCGGCAAGAATGACGCGCCGCTGTGGTCGACTTGAAACTCGCCGTGTCGCGCGTCAAGAGACTCGGGATGCGCGCTTGGAAGACGTCGCTGCGGTACGTGATGTCAAACTCGATCGGGTGGATGTGCAGGAGCGCAAAGTAGACCTTGCGCACTTCCGTGGACGACGTCGTCGTCGACGCGTGGAGACTCTCGAGCGGATTCAAGTCGTCGCTCATCGTGTTCTCCTTGTACTCGACGAGCGACTCGGTCATGATCTCGATCGGGACGCTCTTGGCGCGGATCTCGCCGCCGCGACTCTGCGTCTTGTTCTGGCTCAGCGACTGCATCATCTGCTTCATACAACGACGATCAGCAGCGCACCAGCGCCGCGACAGTGTTAGTCTTCATCCACATACAGACCGAGCTGTAGACAACACATAGGACGCACCGCAGTGAGGAACGCGCGCGCCGAGACCAAGAGCTCTTCGTCCAACTGGCTGATCACGGGTGGAGCCAGAACGAGCAGTGCTCAAAGTAGTCGGTCGTGCCCTGCTCGTTCGACCACGTGCAGCAAAAGTGCATCGTCGCGACGTTCAGCTGCCGGTACTTGCAGTCGGCGCAGCTGAACATGTGGTCGTTGAGCACGAGCCGCCGGTCGCACTCTCGTCGCCGTCGATCGCACGACGCGGTCGCCGAGCATCTCGCCATGTCGTCGTCTGGCGCGTCGCTGAGCGTGCGCTTGCGCTCCGCAGCGGCTGCTGCGCTCCCGTGCGTGCGCGGACACAGGAGCTTGCTGAACGTTGCGTCCTGGCTCTGGTTGTCGATCTGGACGTCGTCGAGCGTCATGTTGAGCCGCATCTTGGCGTTCACGCGCGTGTAGTGGACGTTCACGCCGGCAAAGTAGATGTAGACGAGCTCCATCGGGAGCTCGTTCACGCACGAGATGCCGAGACTGTCGACGCGCAAGTTGATCGAGATGCCGTTCGTGAGCGCGTCGAACGCATTCGTCGACGTTTCGCTCGCAGTCGGCGACTCGGACGCCGCAGACGTCGCGCTCGAGAGCTCGTGCTTGCTCTCTTTCTCGTCAAAGTCCTCTTCGCCGCCTTCAAAGAGCTCGAGCACTTTCGTTGGCCCGTCTGCGCGCATGCGCACGTGCACGTACGTCTTTGCGTTCTGGACGATCGGCACGACGTCTTTCGAAGCGCGCGACGTCTTTGGCCGCTGTTGATCATCGACGTCGGCGCTTCGTCGTCGTCGTCGTCGCCACTGCGTAGTGCGGTGATCCTGGTGGCTCTCGCGCGCCGCGATGCGCAGGCGCTTGACCCACGCTTGGCAATGCGTGGCGTCTTGGCTTTAAGGTCGTAGCACTTGGTCGCCGTGATGATCGAGAACTGCGCCGTCCCGACGGCTTTGGCGCTTTCCTTTTTTCTTTGCCGACGACGGCGTCTTGCCCTGCGGCGTGTCGTCCTCCGACTCGATCGAGTCCGTGTCGTCGCGAGGTTGATCGAGTTGACGTTGTACCAAACGCTCTTGCGCTGCGGAAGCTGGCTGACGCCCGGCGCTTCGCATCCGTCGACGCTCGCTGCTCTGCGCTTGCACGACCTTGAGGACGCCGAGCACGAGCATCTCCTGCGCAGTGCAAACGCCTGGCTCGCGCTCAAGCGACTCGCGTCGCCCACGAGGAACGCGATCAGCGCTTCGCCGTTCACGTAGAAGCCCTTGCGCGAGAGCGCGAGCTCGGGGCGTCGCCATTCGCAACGACGCGCTCAATGAACGCTTCAGACTCGGCACACACTCCGTCGACGTTGTCATTGCGACTGCGAGCTGCACGAGGTCGCGCGCGCGCTCGTCGTCATCGTGCGCGTCGTCGTCGTCGTCGTCGCCGGCCAACTGGCGCGACGAGCTGCCAAAGATCGTACCCGAGATCGACGAGACCAAGCCGTTGAGCGACATGAAGCCGCTTTTCGACTGCGCCTCGGCGGTCTTTTCAAAGATCGCGACGGTGCCAGCGCCAGGGACGTCCGAGCCCGAGCGGAGGTCGACGACGCCGAGGAGCTCCTGGTCGCTCTCGCTCGCAAAGTAGTACAGCATGTGCTCGTACAAGCGGAAGTACTTCTTGTTCCACTTGAGCAAGTTGTCCTTCTTGAGCAAGTACCCCTTGTGCTTCGGCTTGATGAAGAGCTGCGACGGCAGCGACCGCTGGAGCTGAATGCGCCGGTGCGACGTCATCTCGTCCAAGTTGTACTCGCGCGTCTCGACCGCGTCCTTCTCCGAGTCGCCACCGACCGACGTCGACGACGTCACGCGCATGAAGCGCACTTGGAGCGACCGCGCAAAGCTCGTGGACGTACAGCAAACGTCGGGTCTTGGTACGACGCAGCGACGACGACGACGACGTCTTCTCGCCGCCAGTGAGCTGGTCCCACGCATATGGGCACGACGCGCGGGGCTGGAGCTCGTCAAAGTCCCGCGAGCCCCAGCCGTCTGCTTGAACTGGATGCGGAACGACGTCATGTTGTCGATGCGATAGGGCGGGAAGCGCTTCGACTCTTCGCGGAAGATGAGCGCGATCGAGCCGCCGACCATTCGACTTGGCACTGGAGGATGTAGATGCGCGAGAGGTCGTTGCTGTCGCGGAGCTTGAGGTACGTCGTGCCGATCGAGTGGATCCGGAAGCTCCCGCTCCACGTGAAGCCGTGGAGGAGCGTCACTCCATGAGCTTGTCCTTTGACGCACTCGGCCAGTGGAACGGAATGATTCGTTCGCACCGAGGCGGAGCGTGTGGGGACGTTCAGCTGCCGGTACTTGACTGTCTGGCCCGTGCGGTTGATGAGGATGTACCGCGGCACGATCGTCGCAATGATCGTGTCCGAGAACCGTCCGGTGCCGTAGCAGCTCCAGAGCGCGATCTCCTGGTTCCCGCGGGAGGTCGCTCGACTGGTCGTGATCAAAGACTTCGTTCGTGAGACTGAGACCTGTGCGACGCCCGAGTTTCCCATCGCGTTTCGGTTCAAACGAATCACTTCGGACCACGGCGACGACTGCGACTTGACGCGCAGGACGTCCCAGTTCTTCCCGCCGGCGCTGTACGGGAGCACGTCGCCCCACGCCATGGGCGATTCTGCGCGGGTTCGTCCTCTTTGAGCTCGAGAGCAGCTGACCGGGCGTCATGTGGTGCGTGCTCGCAGTGCTCGTCTCGTCGTAGAGGCGGATCGTCGTCATTGTCATCTTGTGGCACAAGTGGAGTCCGTGCTGCCGCCCGTGCTTCTCGACCTTTGCGTCCATGGGGATGCGGTGGCCGTACCAGCGGTCGCCTCTGGCCGCCCAGCGCTCCGGAGTGACACGAACCGCGGCAGCGCGAGCTCGTAAAAGTCAAAGTCGTTGATGTCGAGCACGCCCTCAAAGCCGCACTTGACGCACACGAGCTCAAAGAGCTCGACAGCGCCATGCTGCGTGCACGTCGATCACGACGAACGCAAAGCGGTTCTGCGGCAAGTAGATCTGCAGCGATCGCGTGCACTGCATCTGCTGCATCTGGACCGCGCGCGGCGACGTATTGAGCTGTGTGCTCAGGCCTTTGCCAGAGACTGAGCGCGTCGAGAGCGGGTCGAACGCGACCATGTCTTGCTGCTGCGCGCGCGTCGAGTCGAGATCCGAGTGGGAAACGCCTGGCGCGCGCGGATCGACACGGCGGCGCGCCGTCGTGATCAGTCGCCGCTCCCATCATCATTGCGCTCGCTGGGAGGAACGACGCGCTCTCGGACGCCGGTGTCTGCAGTCGGTGCATGGACCGGAACATCGCGACGACGGGAACGCCCAGGCGTCTGCGTCTCGATCATCGCTGCGTCTTCGTCGGTCACGTCATTCATCTCGCTCTCGTGCGGCGAGGTGAGCGAAGGCGCTCGTCGCCCTGGACCGACGGCGTGCGGTCTTCGTCGTCAATCTCGTACACAATGTCCGAGCCCTCGAGCTCCGAGCGCACTTCTTGGCTACTACCGACGAGAAGAGAGACAACGTCGCCGCGATGGACGCTCGTCGGCGCCGCTTTCTTGCCTTTCAGCTTCTTGCCCGACTTGCGCTTCAGGAGCTTGTACCAGCTGAACGCCGCGGCGCTCTTGCGGTCTTTTGTGATGCTCTCGAGCTTCACCGCCGTGACGCCGAGGCACGTGTCCATGCCGTACCGGACGTTTCGGACTTCGACAATCACGCGCGCCATCTCGAGCGACTTGACGTCGTCTGGGAACCGCAGCAGCAGCGTGTTCTGCAGCCGCGCGTCCCACTTTGGGTTCACGCCACCGGACGGCGACGGCTTGGTCGTCGCAGTGCACACTGCGTGCATCTCTGGGCGATCCAAGTACCGATCCTGGGGTTCTTGAGCACGTACAGCGACGCGCGGACGTACGGACTCTGCGCGCCAAAGTACTGTGCATTGTACAGGTCCTTCGCCTCTTTGATCACGACGACGAGCGCCACGGGAGGCGCGTCATCGCTCGCGCGTCCCGGCGTCGTGGAACGACAGGTTCCGCGTCGAGAAGATCGCGTTCTGCTCCGCGTCGCTCGTGTGCTGTCGATGGACGTACTTGAGCACGGACTCGAGGCGCTTCGCAGACATGCTCGTCGAGTTGCAGTACTCGAGGTCGAGGTCCGAGTGGTTCACGATCCAGACTGAGCAAAAGACGATCACGTCGCGGCCCGTGAGCTTCACTTGGAGCTGCAGGTTCGGGACGTTCCCTTGCTCCCACGCCACGTGCGGTCAAACACGCGACCTTGGAGCTCCACGGGCTCGATCACGTCCTTGTACGGCACCGTGTACGCGCTGTGCTTGGGTTGATCACGACCTTGGGCGTGCTCCAGTTGTAGTTCTCAGCCGGAACGAGATGTAGAGCAGCGACGTCGCGTCGACTTGGAAGAGCGGGAGGATGTTCCCAACCGCCAAGATGCCCTCTGCGATGAGCTGGAGCGAGCCGTTGAGCAACGGTACGCCACGGCGGTCGCGAGGCGGTTGTGCAGCGTCACGAACGGCGAGACGAGAGGTAGAATAGACTCGAGTTCGTCGCTTCGTAGAGCCCGCGGCGCTGGTTGTTTGTGCGCGCTTCGTCGAGCTCGTAGTTGACTTCGCTCAGCGGGTGGTGGTTCATCCGACGGCGCACGCTCTCGTCAGCAAAGACGTTCCGGAAGTCGTCTTCGACCTTCTCGTTTCTCTCCTCGTCGACTGCAGCGAGTGCGTCGGTCGCATCGCCGCCTGCGCCGCTGGCCTTTGGCTCGTCGATCGCAGAGAACGTCGCGCGCATGAGGTAGTACGCCTCGACGTCGTACGTGCACTTCCACGTCGGCAAGTCGCGCACGACGTAGCCCGACAGCGGCGCAGCACCAGCGGCGTTCCCAGCGCGCGCCATAGTTCGTCGGTCTGGAGCTCCTCGGGCGTCGCGAACGTCTCAAAGTTGCACACGCAGTTGCCCGAGCGATGAACCGCTTCGTGTTGATCGACTTGACCACACGCGCTTCGTCGCCGAGCTCTTCGAGACTCGTTGCGAGCGGCGCGTACTGGACGTATGGCGACGGCCGAATGCTGATCTTGCTCTGCGGGTGCATGAGCTGGAGCGGCACGTGGCAGAGCTGCTCGCGATCAATGACCCACTCTGCACGAGACCGCCGTCGCGCGGCGAGAACGCCCAGACCATGAGCGGCACGGACGTCCGGTTCTGCAGCACGACTTGCGAGTGCAAGTTGATGAGCTTGCTCCCGTCCGGCTGGATGCTGATCTCAGCGACGAGGATCGGCGGCGACAGGTCCTCTTCGATGTCGCCATCGCCGTCGAGCGACTCGGCGCGGCCGTGGAGACTCGCAGCTTCGCGCAGCGGCGAGACGTGGCCGACCATGTCGACTACGACTGGGTTCGCGCTCACCCACTTGTTCCCGTTCAGCCAGACCGAGAGCGTGTGGTTCACTGTGAGCGCGTTCCGGTCCCGCGTCGCGCAAGAACCGGTCCAGCGACGTACTGTCGAAGCTCCGCATGTCGCCGCGCTCGCGGCAGTCGACCGAGACTTTGCCGTCATTCGGCACGACTTGCTGGATGATGTTGCCTTTGCCCACGACGGAAGCTGAACTTGATCGCCATGCCCGTGTTGTTCTGGATCCAGAACGGTGCCGTGGACTTGGACCCGGTCGTGACAAAGTCCGCTTGCTTGAGCGCCTCGGTCGACAGCAGTGGCGCCATCGCAGGCGTGAGGTTCAGTTGACTGTGTTTGGCAAGTTTGCAAAGACTTCGACGCGGCTGTTCTCTTCCAGTGCGCGGTGCACGCGCACTTGGACAACGAACGGCTCGACGAGCGGCTCCCAGCGGTAGATGCTGTTGTTAAAGTAGTTGAACGACAGGATGCCGCCGACGACGGTCGAGCACTCTTCGTCCTGGACGTACTCGCACACGATCTCGCGCATCTGGAAGTCTGCGATCGGATGCCCAAGCTGTTGTTCACGAGCACGAGGCGCACTTCGCCGACGTCGCCCAAGAGCTTGTCGACTGCGTAGACTCTCGGCGCTGCTGTGACTGCAGATGCTGGTGCTGCGTGGCGCCGGTGTCGGGACTTGTCGACGATCTGGTCGCTCTCCGTCGTCACTGATGCTCTTTGCTGCAGACAGCGGCGGCGAAGATGCACCACCAGGTGGCGGCGACGAGATCCACGCGAGGTAGTTGTTGACAATGTTGAGGAAGAGGTAGCCGTCTTGGACCGAGAAGCGCGTCTCAACCGGCGCGAGCACGAACGAGTTGCGCCGATGGAGCGTCTTCGTGCCTTCGACAAAGTGGTCACGACGAGCTGGAACGCGTTCGAGAGCGGGAACGACGCGTCGATCTGCAGGTCCGGGAGCTGCGAGAAGTAGACGCCGCGCTGATCGAGCGCAAAGTGGCACTTGCGCATGTCGACGACGTCGTCGCAGTGCTGACACGTCGAGTACGCGAGCGCGACGTCGGTCAGGACCACGAGCGCGCGCGAGTCAGGCTTGCCAAACTCCTCGAGCAGCGACAGCAGACTGCCGTCCGAGTCGATGAACAAGTCCATCTTCTTCCACTCCGGTGGCGCTGGCCCCATGAAGCCAACGTCGTGCCAAAGAACTCGGCGTCTGCAAAGATGGCGTGACGAAGAACGCGACGATCTCTTGGATCGCCGGGTAGATGAGCAAGCAGTTGGTGTTGTGGAGCTTGAGGCGTACACGCTGTCGGTCCAGTTCGCCTTTTGGTTGTACACGATCTGCGCGCCGTCGCCTGGGAGCGGCCGGATGATCTCGGACGCAGTCACGCACCGCGTGGCCGCACGTCGAGTGCTTAAACGACAGCGCCGACGCGTTGAGCTCGAGCGAGTCGTCGTGTGCGCAAGACAAACACGAGCTCGAGCTGCTCCCAAAAGATGTCGGCGATCGGGTATGCGTCGCTCGCGATCCGGAGCGCGCGCGCGTCCGCGACTTGATCGGGATCCGGAGCCAGATCGCGTGGCAAAACTCGTCGGCGTAGTGGTGACCCTGGCAGGCGTCGCAGAGCGGGTACGTGTCTTCGTCGACGATCGATGAGACCTCTTTGAAGTTCTCGTAGATCGCACCGAGGAGCGTCGTGTACTGCGCGGCGTGGCGCTCACGCTCAGCTCGTTCACGGACAAGTTGATGCCCAAGTACGAGCTGAGCGTCGCCTCTGACAGACTCTCGAGCTCGCGCTCGATCCGACCAGTCAAGAGCGCGTGGTGGAACAGCGGCTGGCTCGCATTCGACGTCGTGCCGCTCAGGTCCACGAGCTCAAACTCAAAGAGCCCCATCGACGACGTCGACATGTCGACTGCTGCCGTCTCGGGCGACGCTGTGGCGTCCAGACGTCGGTCGTGTCCGCGCGTCGTGGAACTCGGCGTCGTCCGCGACAAAGAGCGGCGTCATGAGCGACTGGGACATGCTGTTCACCGCGTCGCAGATCCGGTCCATGGCCTCGGACTGCGCTACGGACGTCGTGCGACCGCGCAAGCCAGCAGCTGCTGACATGAACACCATGCTGTCACGGCCGCCGGTGCTCAGCGCTTCGCCTTCAGCCTTCGCGACGTCGATCGCATCGTCGACTTCTTTCAAGTACCCACTGAGTTGCTCGAGCTGCTGGTCGAGAACGACGATCTTGTGGTGGATGATCTTGACGGCCTCTTCGGCCTCTGGGAACGCCTCGAAGCCTTCGTGGAGGTAGTTCTGCGCCTGCTGCGTCGCGTTGCGCAAGTCATGTAGAGCTGACTGCGGTTACTCAGCAAGCGCGAGCGCTGGTTCTTGACCAAGCGCTTGACGTTCCGCAGCTCCGTGCGCCGGGTCTGCTGCGCTTTCGCCATGTTCGCGTCCGAGATCGCGCTGCTGTGCGACAGCCGCGAGACGTCGCCAAAGCTGCCGTTCTGGAGAAAGTCCGAGCTCGCCGAGTCGACGCCGGCGCTCCAGAACCGCGCGTTCGTGCAGTGCAACACGATGCTGTCGGTCGAGAACGAGCTCCGCGGGAGCACGAACGTCAGGTCGTTCGCAACGACTTCGTAGTACACGCGCTGCAGCGGCTCGGCGGACGCGTCACTCGACATATTGTCGCTCGCAAACGCGTCAGTGTACACGCGCAGCGTCTCGTCGAGCGGCGCTGGGAGCTCCAAGACGTCGACTGCGAGAGCTGTGAAGATCCCGAGCGCTTTCTCGCAACTCGGTGAGCGGTCGAACGGGTCGCGACCATCGCAGGACGTGGTCGGTCACAAAGTGGTGGAACTGCTTGTACACGCGGTGGAGGTACACGAGGCAGACCGAGTCGAGGCGCACGCGCACGACTGTCCGGATCGCTGCTGATGCTCCGAGGCTCTCAGTTGCGTACCCGAGCTCGCGCTCGTCGCCAGTCACGACAACAAAGTCCACAACGTTCTTTGCGCCAAATGGACCAGCGTCGACGCTGTCGCCACCGACGCCGCTCGCATTCGCCAATGAACTGACGATTCGGCATCACGCTCGTCTCGGACGGCAGGCGCGCGGGCATCGCCGAGTCGCGCACTTGCAAGTTCCGGACCGTGCCTTTGATGTCGGGGGCTCGCTGGCTGCTGCCGCGGGACCTTTGCTTGCAGCGAGGACTCGCGCACTCGATCACGCCGACTTCGACCGCACGCGCTTGGCGCTCATCGGCGCTCGTCTTGAGCGCGAGCGGGTCGTGAAAGACGCTAATCGCACATCTTGCGGCAGCAGCACGTTCACGACCGTCTCGTCGTGGTAGCTCGCCGACGTCTTCACGCGGACGATCGACGCGTGCGACTGGAGCGTCGCCAAGTTGGCGCGGAACTGCTCCATCGTGTAGCCGTAGCTCGTCGAGAGACAAAGCCGAGTGGTACCGGTCGTAGCAGCTCCCCATCCATTGCAGCGCGGTCGCGAGCACTGGGAGGTACAGCTGCACTCATGCGCTCGAGCACGACGTTCGTCTCGGACACTTCGCCGACAAAGTAGACACGTCGCCATGCGATGCGTCGTCGGCGTAGTAGCGCTGGACGCTGCTGAGAGGCTCGCGGCTGGCGTCCAAGGCGCGTGTTCCCGTCGACACGAGCAACGTCTGGCCGCCTTCGCTGACGATGGCAGACGACAGCGTCAGGCGCTGCGTGCTGCTCGTCGAGCACCGGCGCGTCTCGTACGCGAGGTCGCGCACAAAGAGCTCGAACGCGCCTTGGTGCTGCGACTCGGCGCGCGCTTCGGTCACGCGCAGCGACAGCTCGGGACCGCGATCGACCAGCGCGCGTTGCAGAGACTCCGCGTCGGGACGCGCCGCTCCGGAGGTGCAAGTTTTTGTCTGTGCGTTCGAGCGTGACGTCGGGGAGGAAGAACACCCACTTGCCAAACCCACGCACCATCTCGATCTCGTCCACGCGCCAGTCGATGCTCACGGCGGCAGCGCGAGCTCGTACGTGTACATGCGCGTTCTTCTCGCTCTCTGGTGACGACGATGCTGTAGTTGTTGCAGTCGAAGTTGTCGATGCGCCGTGCTTGCAAGCGTACGCGTCGACTACCCAGCTCGTGCGCGAGTGACTCGCTTTCACGAGCGACGCGTTGTGCACGACGACGATGTCGTGGAGCGCGCTCGATGGAGCGAGCGTCGTGCGCGCTGGAGCGTCGCGAGGGCCTGCGTCGCAGCAAAGAACCGGAAGACCGACGTGCGAAAGCGGCTCACGACGTGCGACGCATCATCTGACAGCGCCGTCTCGCCACGCAACGCGACGAGCTCGGCGCCAAAGCAAAAGTGTTCGTGCACGGCGAGCAGCACTTGGATGTGCGCAAAGTCGACCGACATATTGGAGATCGGCGCGCAATGCGTGCTTCGTCGTGCACGACGAGCTTGCTCGGGTGCGACAGGTTCCACTGCGTCCACCAGAGGTACACGGGCGCGAGCAGCGTCATCCAGAGCACGAGCGTCTCGTCCTTGAGCGCTACGACTGTCTTCTGCCGAAGCTGGAGATCCATCACTGGGCTGGTGGCCGACAAGCGGCTCTGGTACGCCGGGACGATGCACTTGAAGAACAGGAACGGCGCGTCTGGCGCCTCTTGCGTGGCATGGTCGATGATCCAGTACTGCTGCCGCTCGCGCAGTGCTCGAGCATCTTGAGACTCGACCATGAGCTGCAGCTCGTCTTCGACGCACGACTGCTTCACGCTCGCCCACGTGTGCCCGAGCGTCCACGCCCAGAGCCGAGATG